>JAKSZT010053882.1:5526317-5804755 GCA_026826555.1 Tolypeutes matacus | reverse complement strand
TTTTTTTTGGTTGTTAGCATTGTTATAACTGTTATGCAGATAGCAAAATATAGCAACTAAACATTGTCAGTGATTTACAGTATAGTTTACAATTTAGATGATACCGTTTAATAATTTTGATGATATTTACCATGTCCTCTGTCCATTACTGTAAGGTAGTGAAAAACCTTCCCCATGACCACCAAACAACCCATTAGATCTTGACTGTTCCCTTCTCCCCAGCCCCCCAGGGCCCGTGATACCCCCCTCTCCCAACCCATGGAATGTGAAGATTCACAGTTACATGCCCTGGAGATTTGAACCAGCCCTTCCTAATCCACCCACCCCCCAGTGCTGCACCACCAAAGCCAGGGACACCACCACCCATCTGCCCCATCCCCCAACATGCAACCACACTCTATCCCTTTACCATAGATTATGTCCATATGGGTGATGGCTCAAAGCCTGCTCTTCTCTTACTCTCCTTTGTTTGATATTTATAATTTAGTTAATAGTATTGTAGTAATGTTAATTTATTATTTTTAAAAATTGCACTATTCTTATGTAAGAAGTTACCACTAGGGAAAGCTAGATGAAAGATAAACAATAATTCTGTACTATTTTTGCAACTTCTGTAAAACTAAATTTATCTCCAGGTGAAAAGTTCATTAAAAAAGCCCTGTTCCCTACATTCTTATTATCATAGTTGTTTTCATCCTTAATTTCACTCCCTTGTTTAATCAGTCAGCAATGCTGCCAGTTTTATCTCTGCACTATCTTTCACCTATTGCTACGGGCTCTCATTTGCTTTGGTAATTGCAATAGCCTTTTAATTAGGCTTCTATTTCCATGCCTAAGAAAGGAAAACTCACTTAAGTGGTCACTTAGTGAGTTGGTTAAAACTAACTGATCTCATCACTTGGAAGCCACTTAAATCTTCTATGCCTCAAAAAATTATCAACTGTAAAATAGAAATAATGGAATCTGAACTATTTTACAAAGTGGTGGTGAGACACAAATAAGATTTTATATATATAATTTGTTTCCTGGATATATAATTTTTGCATATATATATATGCTTTGGAATCTACACAAAATACTTGCATTTTAAGATGATAATGTATCACTACTTGCTAGTTGTAGCCAAACATAAACAATTTCTTTCAGGAAAATTCTCTTTCCTCGTGTTTTAGAATTATAGGTTTCTTTGGTGGTGACACAAAAACCCAAAGCACACTGACATGTCTCAAGCCAAGCTTGTCTTGGGGATTGCAATGCCCTCTTATTTCTACTTTGTTCACGTCCATGCATGTAATACAGAGCTGAAGCTATTAATTATCATTTTGTCACCTTCACTAATTTCTTTAACCCATATAACTCTAGAGCTGCCCACAAATTAACCACTAGTAAAACAAGTCACCCTTAAATGAATTGCCTTCCTAGCAATATGTAATAACATCCATTGATTAACATATATGTGCGTACATGGGTAAAGCTAAAATAATAAGTGTTTTCAAATGAAATAAATTTTCACAAGTTTAATTGCCGGAAACAATAGGATATATGCTCTTAAAATTATTCATGACATTTATAAATCATCACTACCTATATAATTTATGTTACATTTTAACATTGTTCATGAGGATGAAAACAAACATTGGCATGGTTTACAGCCTTTTAAAATTAAAAATATTTTTCCAGAAGATTTTTGCTTCACAAGTGACTGTCTCAACTCAACTATCTCTGATTCCCAATTTTTCCCTTTGTTTTGGCTTCATATGTATGAAACCATTCCAAATTTCTAAATGATAAATACCAATGAAATATATTAACCATCTGATTATGGACTGAGCATATTTTTTTTAAATTCGCATGATATATGGAGAGGAATAAAAAACAAAAGCAGGTCTTACATTTTAGTAGAATTTCCCAGTCTGCAATAAAAGCAATTTACCCAGACAGCACCACATGTCAGCTGGGTAAAGGGGGAAAGAGTAATGAATAATTCAAAATTACTACCAGAAACTCACATCATAATGGTTTTCATACCGTTTGGTTATTTCTTGCTGTACTCACTTACTGGCATAGTCCACATTTCCACACAGCTTTACTCACTGAAGAAAATCTGTACTGAGACCCTAAGCCTTAACAAATTGCCAAGGGATGAGACTAGATATAACTGAGGATCTCTGCATATTTAAATATCCAAGAACCAAACCTGATAAATGAGGACAGTAAGGCAGAAATGGAAGTGAAAGAAAAGGTTCCTATTTGCATCCCAGGTAGTTCACCAGTTCCCTGTGATATTAAATAAGAATCTTGGTTTTAAATATTGACAGATGAATGAACTGACTTTTGAGGAAGAGTTATTATCCAGTCAGGGCTGCGTGCTATACAAGCAATTCTGTTTTAGTCCTGGGGGCACTTGGCATGAGGACCCTGCACTATTATCTGCAGCTTGAGAATGCACAGCTGGAAGGGCAATGGATTTGTTATTTGTAAAACATCCATGAATTTCACCACAGGCCTTCTACCAACATGGAAGCATCTGTGAATCAAACTGTTCCCCAGCTGTTCATCCATTACCTGCAGCTTCTTGTAGCAAAAAGTCCCTATTAATACTGCTGGTTACACTACACCCCTGATGAGTCCATACAAAATCGTTTCTCTTATGCTAGAGTTTAATGCATGAAATCCTCCAAAGATAAATCCCTTAAGATTCTTTTTAAAAATATATGCTATTGGAGTTATTGCCAGGGTTTTGGGGGCAACTCTCCACATTTTAATCTGAACCCTTTTTTGTTTCCTAAGTTTTTGTAAAAGGTCCTCCCTTTCAGTCTGATACATCCTCAGTGATTTCCCAAACAAAGAATAAAGAACATTTCCATGAAAGCAAGCTTCAAAAGCTAAGCAAAAAAAAAAAAAAAAAAAGCCAGACTGAAGTTGTTTTAGGCCTTATCTTCAAAAGCACAATTGCTTCAGGACCCCTTAACAAATAGCTTTTTTTTTTATTAGGGCTTGGGAAATTTTAATTTCTTTAACAGTGACATGCATATTTTAGATTTTATATTAAAAGCTTTCAGTGATAATAATTTGTATCATTTTACTGCTGTACTTTTATTTGAGAACAAAGTATATTTATAAATCATTTGGTAAAGGGTATTTAACAGCTTAAACTTAGAAAATGGAAAAAGGGTACACTTTCATTTATAAAAGCAAATCAATAATATATAATGTTTAAATTTACAAAGAATGTTTTTAATTAAACATCAATTAATAATGACAGTAAATGAATGATTACAAGATTTGGTATTCTACATAGTTTTGAAAATGTTAATGGAAAACATAATAAGAGCTTGTTTTAAAACCCATTTTAGATTGTAAATATGGGACTAGAATAAAATTTTAAAATAAAATCTATGAAACTGCACAACACCAACAATGAACCCTAAGTTAAACCATGGGCTATAGTTAATAGAACAATTATAAAAATGTGTTTTCATCAGTTGTAACAAATGCACCAAACTAATGCAAGGTGTTAGAAATAGTGTGGTATATGTGGAAAAAAATCCAGATATCTTCAATGATCATAGTTGTTTGTCTCATGTCTCTAAAATTTCAATACATGATTTAAAAGAATATTTTGTAAAGTTTTGTGCTCTTACTTTTTATAAAGTAATTATATTCTTAAAAATGAAAGTTCATTAAAAATGATCTAGATTTCTGGTGTGTCTATATCGTTATAAATCATCATTTCCCCCTTTTTCTCCTAAAAATTTGCCCTAAAGTAATAGAGAAAATCTGTACTGAGATTATACAGATCTCAGTACAGAGAAATAAAAAATTGTAAAGCTCACAAATTCCATTGTTGGTGAAATGAGGAGAAGGATGTAATCTGTAGACCTCCAAAATGAATTGCTGCCATAATCTACGAGAGTGGGAAAAAGCCACACAGGTAAAATGTGAGGAGGTAAAGCACATGGAGTGGCAAGAAGGCAGAACAAAAATAGAACCTGAATGTAAGATGCTCATCCTAAGTGTAAATGCCCTAGATTTGTTTGTTTTTTTTTTCAACAGCAGCTGCAGAGTTCTTTCTAGACCAGATTTGTTTCAAATGAGCAGAGGAAATAGTCATGGGAGTCATCTTTTAGAATGCAGTATGTTCTAAAATTGATTGTGGTGATGGTTGCACATATCTGAGAATATACTAAAACCATTGAATTATACATTTTAATGGGTGAATTACATGATATGTGAATTATGTCTCAAAATAAATATATGTATTACGTAAAAAAGAATGCAGTATGGTACAGTGGTAGGTAAAGAGAAAGTTTTAGATAATGAGGCGTGGTAAGCTACCCTGAGTCCTCCAATCCAGTACCCTCCCCCACATCACCATCAGGATAAGTACCGGTATCTCCTAAAAGTAGCAAATTCAGAAATATCTAACTTATCAGAAGAGACCAAAAAATGAAAGGAACTGACATATTTTTTATATAGTTATATATCTAGATAGGTAGAAAGGTAACTATGAGATATCTATCCATATACTAGTGACAGTTGGAAGTTATTTTATAAATCTCCCCAAAAAAAGATTGTGTTCTTGAACTAATCCATTCTTGTGGGTGTGGATTCCTGTTGATTGGACTTTGTCAGTGAGGAATGGCTCAGGTTGGGTCTCCGCCCTCTTATTGGAACTTTATATAAACAGAGACACAGAGAAAGACACACAGAGAAAGGAAACCACCATTTTTTTAAACAAATTGATTTTATTGATACATGGTAATAACATACAATTCATCCAAAGTGTACAATAAATGGTATTTGTATAATCACATAGTTGTGTATTCATCACTTCAATCATTATTAAAGCATTTTCATTATTTCAATAATAATAATAATAATAATAATAATAAACAAAAAACAGACAAACAAGAAAATTCCTCACCTCTCAATCTCTCTTTGCTTCCCCCTCTATATATAGCTGCTGTTTCTGGGTATTCTATCCAAAGGGTATAATCAATGGCTTTTAGTATAATTAAAATGTTGTACATTCATCATCTCAAAATTTTTAGAACAATTTCATTACTCCAAAAAGAAAGCCACCATCTTGATCATGCCATGTGAGAGAAAGGACTGCAGGAAAACAGAGAAGCTCCTAGAGGCTGAGAAAGGTCCGGGAGCCTGGAAGCAGCAGAGCACAGAGACACAGAAAGAGGACCCTGAGGGGCTGGGCCCATGGAGCAGCTCAAGGCTGAGGACATGAGCCATGCCATATGCTTGATCCTCCATATTAGATCTCTGGGAGATGGTGATCCTTGAGGGGAAAGCAGGGACTTCAGCACAGATCGCCCATATCTTGCTTCACTATGTAGCAGGACACCAGGATCAGTAATAGCTGACATTTTGAGAAAGCATCTCTGATGGTGCTTTAATTTGGACATTTCATTGTTTTGGAACTGTAAGATTTTCCACTAATAAAATTCCCATTATAAAAGCCAACCACTTCTGGTACTGTGCATTGGTACTATGGCAAACTAAGGCAAGACTTATAAGAAAAGATCATCAAAACTTACCAATGAATACCCTTCAGCAAAATGTTGGTATGGAGCAGGAGAAAACTTACCAAATATTTGTCTATGAATTAAAAATATAATAAAATAGGTGACTGGCAAGGATTGTGGGAAGAAGGCAGTGTATAGAGATCCAGTACTCAGTCCTTCCACCAGAACAACTATTGAACAGCAACTGTCTGAAACAACACTCCAGAGACCAGAAGAACAATATATAGGATCCAGAGAAGAGTGGGAAGAAGGTGTTGATAAGTTATGTTAAAGAGCCACACTGTGGGAGATGTTTGTGTGGGATGTGGTGGGAGGTGTGGGAGATGGGGAACATGGGAATCCCAGTGGGTTCCGTGTAATATTTTGGGTAATCTAAGCACCTCTTAAAATATATGTGTATATATATATATATATATATATATATATAAATAACATTTTTGTATGCAAATACACATATATGCATATATATTTATATATCATTTTGCAAATGTTTGTATGTATTGTGAGAATTTTGATTTTTACCCATAATAAAAAAAAAAAAAAAAAGAACAATAAATTGCATTATCTGCACAGCAGCTACTGCTTCCCATCCCTTACTCTTACGGCAGGCCACCCTGGGGTCCAAGCCCTGGCCAGCTCACTTGTACAGAGAGGGACATAAAATACTCTTCCCCAAGATGGGGATGGGCATGGCCGATCAATGATCATGGCTTTTGATTAGTAATATCAGATAGCTGGAGGCCTGGCTCTAAGGGCAGACAAAGGCTGAGGCAGAGGAGACTTAAAGATGCTATACATCCTAAGAGTGCAGGAGACAACTGAAGTTCTATGTTTGCTGGGCAGGACAAGAAAATTCAGCTTTGAGGAGCCATGGAAGAATCTATTGGTGCCTATAACAATGTCAAGTTTTTTTGTGAATCTTAGAAAAGATCAATTTCTTAAACTAATCCATTCCTCAAGTGTGAGACCCTCTGATTACATTAGATTTGGTTAAGGAAACTTGATTATATAACTTTTGATTAGATTGCTTTAGGGCCTTCGATTGGACTACATCAGTGAAGCAAGACACAGGTTCAGTCTCTGTACTCTTGCTGGTATTATATAAACTGAGAACTGAAAGCAGAAATACACAGAGAAAGACAGCTGCCATGTAAAAGACAGGACTGCAGTAAGACAGAGAAAACCTTAGAGACTGAGAGAGAGGTCAATAGAAACCATGGGAGGCTGAGAGAAAGGCTGGAGGCTGGAGTCAGTGGATCAGGCCCAAAATAGGAGAAGCTGCCATTTGCTTGCCACATGGCAGGAGTCCAGGATCTGACCAGCAGCCAACTTTTGGTGAGAAAGTGTTCTGATGATGCCTTGATTTGGATATTTTTGCAGCCTCGGAACTGTAAGTTTGTACCCTAATAAATTCCTATTATGAAAGCCAACACAATTCTGGTATTTAGCAAATTAAAACAGTATCCTTCCTGATCCCTTCCCCAGAGCACTTTGGAGCTGCTTTGTGCCCCCTTCATGGGTCATTGGCCTAATGACTTGGGAAAGTCCTCTCAGGCATGCTCCTCTTCCCAGAATTTGCCCTCCAGGCTAAAGCAACTTAAGACAACAAAATGAGTGCAAGAAACTATAGAGAAAATATGCTGGGGCCAATGTTTGCCAATGCCCAACATGCAGGAGAGGGTGGTCTGTCTCCTGAGAAAAAGAGGGGACAACCAAGCTTCTGCAAACAGGGGAACGCCAAAACAAATAACAAGCAAAACCCAAGACAAGGCAGGGAAGACCTGCCAGATAGGAGACTGCATTCGCTTTGGGAAAACCTTCCAGATAGGAGACTGAAGCTCAAGAAAATCAATCTTATCACCAACTGGTTACAAAATCAAGAAACAGACATTACAGGGAGTAAATCTCTGAGTTAACATCTTAAAATATTAAAATGTACAGTGTGCAACAAAAGAGTATAAGAGAATCAAAGAAAGAATAAATGGTGGAAAAGGATAAAAATCCGGAAAACACCAATGAAGAAGACAAGAGTGTAGACTTAACAAAGATTTTTTAAAAAATGATCTTAAAAATGCTCAAAGAAATGAAGGAAAATAACAGACGAAGAACTAAAGGATGTCAGGAAAACAATTAGTGACCAGTGTGAAAATCTTAGTAAAGCTATAGAAACTTTTAAAAAGGAACCAAATAGAACTACTGGAGTTGAAGATCACAGTAACTTAAATGAAAAATTCCCAGGTTGGTTCCAAGAGCAGATTGGAGCTAGCAGAAGAAAAAAACCAATGAGTTCAAACACAAGACACTTGAAATTAGTCAGACTGAGGAGAATAAAGGAAAAAGAATTCTTAAAAGTAAAAATAGCCTAAGACACTTCTGGTATACCATCAAGTATACCAATATATGCATTATGGGTGACAAAGAAGGAAAAGAAAGAAAAAAGGGGGCAAAAGGAATATTCAAAGAAATAATGACAGAGAACTTCCCAGACTAGCAAAAGATGTGAATATATATGCACATGCAAGAAGCCCAGAGGACATCAAACAGGATAAACATGAAGAAAAATACACCTGACATATAATGATCACACTACTGAATGCAAAGGACAAAGAGAGAGTTGTGAAAGCTGCAAGAGATAAGCAATGTTTTGTGTACAAGGGATATCAGTTAGATTGCCGGTTTCTCATCAGAAACCATGGTAAGAAGAAAATGGGTTGAAATACACAAAATGCTGAAAGAAAACAACTGGCAACCAAGAATTTTATATCCAGGGAGACTTTCTTTTGATAATGAGGAAGAAATTAAGACATTCAAGATAAACAAAGGCTGGGAGAGTTCATCACCACTACACCTGCCCTACAAGAAGCTCTAAAGGGAGTCTTCAGACTGAAAAAAGAAGGACACTATATAGAGGTTCAAAACTGCATAATGAAACAATGAGCAGCAGTAAAGTTAGCCATTTGGATAATTTAAAAATACCAGTATTATTGCAGTTTACTGTTTGGTATGTAACTCCACTTCTTACTTCCTACAGGTGCTAAATTGCAAATGCATAAAAATAATGATAAATCTATGGTTATGAGCACAAAATGTACAAAGAGATCAGAGGTAAGAAGTACAAAAAACAAGTGGGAGGACAGATTGGTATAGAAAAGTATATGCATATGCTATTGAAGTTAAGTTTATATCAAACCAAATATGATTATCATATATTGAGGATGTTAAATTTCAACCTCATGGTAACCACAAAGAAATAGGTTATATTTCTATTATATCTAGATAGAAAAGAGAAGGCATTCAGTATGGCACAACACAGAAAAAATCAAATAAATATAAAAGTAGGCATGAATAGAAGAATTGAGGGACAAAAAATAAATAAGACATAAAAGACTAAATAACAAAATGGCAGAAGAAAGACCTGCATTATCAGTAGTCACTTTAAAAGTAAATGGGGATTGTGGGATTAGGGCAATGGACTAACAGGCAGAGCTGAATGCTCTCACAAAAACAATGGAGAAAGAGCCAAAAGCTGTCTGAGGGATGGGCTTTGGGGGTCAGCAGACCAAGTCTTGCTATCCAACTCCCAGGATGGTGAGGGACAGAAAGATGAAGAAGCCAAAATGACAAACATGAGTTACTAAACCCCCATGGCAGATGGGAAAGTCTCTTCCTTCACCCCCCAAGATAGTAAGCTATGGTAAACCACCTGGCTCACTGCAGCTGATTGAGAGGGGAACAGACATCTTCCTTCCTGTCAGCTATTTCAAGGGAAAAGGGAGGGGAGGTCAGGGTGCTTTTCTTCAGTGCATATGGCCAACAGAGTCCACTTTGAATCTCAGATCTGGAGATTCAACAGAGGAACAAAGGAGAGCCAAGACTGAAACACTTTCATAGAATGATGCACTGACTATTGCCATCTGCTGGCTGGTCTGGAAATTGCATGGACAAAAATGGTTCACACTCTCTGTATTGAACCCCTTGGAGAAAATGTGTCCCCCATTAGTGAGTCCCTGTACTGATACTGAAAATTTAAGCTGGGCAGTTTTAAAGACTGAGATTAAGTTGAACCAAATATCAAAGAGCTGTGGACAAAAAAAAAAAAAAATAGACAAGATAGTCAAGAGAGAGGAATTAGCCATTAGAATAAATTCACCAACATATTCAGATGCAAAAATTTACAAGCTATACTAAGAAACAGGAAGAGGTAGCCCAGCCAAAAGAACAAGCTAAATATCCTAAAGAGATTTAATACAATTAATCAGTGATAATCACACAACTCTCCTAAATCACTTTAAAGAATTTAAAGAAAATATGACTAAAGAAATAAAGGATATTAAGAAGACATTGGGAGAGCATAATGAACAATTTGAAAGCCTGCAAAGAAAAGTAACAGACCTTGTGGGAATGAAAGACATGATGGATGAGATTTAAAATACATTAGAGGGACATAAGCACAGATTGAAATTGTTTGAAGACAGAAATAGTGATTTTGAAGACAGAACATCTGAACTAGAAAAGACAAGAGAACAGAAAGAGAAGAAAATGGTAAAAATGGAACAGAGTCTCAGGGAATTGAATGACAATGCAAAATGCACAAACATTTGCATTATTGGTGTCCCAGAAGAAGAGAAAGGAAAAGGGTCAGGAAGAACATTTGAGGAAATAATGACTGAAAATTTCCCAAACATTATGAAGGACATAAATATCAATATCCAAGAAGGACAATGCACCCCAAACAGAATAAATCTGAATAAACCTACCCCAAGACATCTACTATTCAGAATGAGAAATATCGTAGATAAAGAGATGATTCTGAAAGCAGCAAGAGAAAAGCAAAACATGTCATAAAAGGGAAACTCGGTAACATAAAGCACTGACCTTTCATCAGAAACCATGGAGAGAAGAAAGTGGTATGATGTATTTAAGGTTCTGAAAGAAAAAAACTACCAGCCAAGAATTCTATATCTGGCAAAGCTGTCCTTCAAAAATGAGTGTGAATTCAAAGTCTTCACAGACAAAAAAACAAACAAACAACAACAACAACAAAAAAAAACTGAAAGAATATGTTACCAAAAGACCAGATTTGCAAGAGATAAGAAAGGGGGTGCTGCAGCCTGAAAGGAAAAAACAAGGGTGAGAAATTTGGAAGAGTTTAGAAATGAAGATTATTAGGAGGGGTAAACTAGAGGATAGGAAGACAGATAGTAAAATGATATGACAAAAGGGAGCAGAAGGACAAAATGGATGAAGTGAGTAATGTATTTACTGTAATAACACTGAATGTTAATGGATTGAACTCCCCAATCAAAAGACATAGACTGATAGAATGGATAAAAAAATATGAGCTGTCTATATGTTGTCTATAAGAGACCCACCTCAGATGCAAGTACACAGCCAGGTTAAAAGTAAAAACTTGGAAAAAGGTATTCCATGTAAATAGTAACCAAAAAAGAGCTGGTGTAGACCAGATAAATGTAAAATAACAACATTATAGTATATGAAGAATAATTATTCAATGCAACTGGCAAATTGTTCCTGTGATCAGTATTCTGTAAATTTTTTCCTACAAAATGAACATTTGCATTTCATTGAGGAGGTCTGGATAAGAGATATATTTTTAGATGCTTCATTTTTCTTTAACCCTTTCTTATTCATAGTATTTAATTAGAATAATCTGTCTGGATCAATAATGATTTAACATAACAACTGTTGAACAAGATTTTGGGTTTTTCAAATTATGAGTTGGTGAACTGCTGTAATTCATTCCAATAAGATGTGAAGAATTCCCAAATAGGAATTTGATTATCTAGAAAGAATCATGGCCTAAATGAAAATTAAATAATTAAACCAATAATTTATTTCATTATGTCTAATAGTTAGCACCATAATATAAAAATTAGAATTATGTTATAAATAATTTCTATTATATTTGAATTATTATTTACATTTATAAATGTTGTTTGTTGCTTTGCTGTCTGTATTTTATAATTGGTTACATTAAATCTAACCTGATCTTGAACTCAATTTTCAAATTTGTCATTTCTTTCATCTATATTCATCTAAATTATTTTATAATTTTACAATAAAGGACTTTTAAACAGCTAAAAAAAACTCATTGATTGTACACTTTGGATAGATAATATGGTATGCAAATATATCTCAATAAAACTGCTTAATAAACAATTAAAAAATTGTGCAAGAATAGCCAGAAATAGCAGCTACATACAGCAAGGGAAACAAAGATTGAGAGGTGAGGAATTTTCTTGTCTGTTTTCTGTTTATTATTATTGAAATAATGAAAATGCTTTAATAATGATTGAAGTGATGAATGCACAACTATGTGATTACATCAAATACCATTGATTGTATATTTTGGAATATTGTATGCTTTATTAATATGTATCAATAAAATTAATTTGTTAAAAAAATGTTTTCCTATATACCAGAAATGTACAACTGGAAGTTAGAATTAAAAACACAATATTGTTTACATTTAGCACCAAAAAATATGTAGGTATTGTATTAGCCAGGGTTCTCTTGGGAAACAGAATCAACAGGAAATATCTGTCAATAATATGAGATTTTATGAGTCTCTCATGTGACCGTGGGGATGCACAAGTCCAGATTCCACAGTCAGGCTGGAAACCAGGGGCTCCAATGAAAGTCCAATGAAGGGTCCTGGATGAGTTTCTGGGAGAAGTTGGCTGTCCAAAGAGGAGCTGGGAAATTCTCTCTGAATGTTGAAATCACTTCCCCTTTTAAGGCATTCAACTGATTGGATAAAAGTGGCACCCACTGATGATGCAATCTCCCTGATAGATGCAGATGTAATCAGCCATCCATGCAGTAAACTCACTGGTGATCGAAGTCAATAAATGCTCCTGTATTACAATTAGCCCAGTGTTTGCTGGACTTAACACCTGGACACAATTACCTGGCCGAGTTGACACATTAGCCTAACCATCACAGTCCATGCCTTGTCAACTCGGCAACCATACACATTACCCTAAACCATACTTAGTCTCTAAGTGAAAACAATAACAGACAAACATACATATATATTTCCGCCTAACGATATTCAACTTCCCTGCGTAAACTAGAAACGCATTAATTCCCCACAGAATAGGGTGCAAGTCCTGGGGAAATATTCACTCTTAAACTTTACATCCTTAAATATTATGATGTAGAATAAATACAACTTTTCATATGATAGGGGAAAAGGTTGGGGAAGAAAACAAGAAATTTGTTTTGTGTACATATACAATAATACTCATAACAAAACGTGAAGGGTTCATGACTATTACAGTCCTCGTTTCCGTAACTGGTCAAGTTGTCAACGTTCCTATTTATCACTACCATCTTCCACTACCCATTCCATGTTCTCGTTACCTTCAGCAAGCAGTTCAGCTGGCCGTGGTTCTTTGCCTGGTGGGTTGACCCAAACTTTCATTCCCGAAGATTCTGGGCCATTGTTGTTCCGACTTGAATTGGTTTGTTGCAGTTTTCCATTGACTTTAATAGCAGGGCATGGCAGTACTAGGAGACACCCTAGAGGATCTCCTGCATTCCAGGCAAACTCTTCTTTACCCCCATTATGTAGGTGTAGTCCTATTTCCCCTTGATAGTCAGGATCAATCACCCCAGCCAGTACAGTAATTACCTTCTTTTCCTGTTGATTCACAGTTAAGAGGAGCCCAAAGTGGCCAGGTGCCAGTCTTAACTTCCAGTTCAATGGAATCATTGTTGTGTTCCCTGGTGGCAGCACTCCTCCTTTTGGGACTAAAACCTATATACCAGCTGAGCTTAAGGTTGCAGGGACAGGAAGCAAAAATTTTCCTAGTGGGTCACTAGGGATAATAGTGAGTGGTGCCACTCCCATTTCCACCCCTTGATTCCTGGACCCATGAATCCTGGTTATGGGAGAAACAGCACCATAGAGAGGACACTGATTTAGAGCATACACAACCTCCTGGAGAACATTTCCCCAGCCCTGCAAGGTATTGCCACCTAGTTGGCGCCATAACTGAGTCTTCAAAAGGCCATTCCACCGTTCTATTAATCCATCTGTTTCAGGGTGATGGGAAATATAGTAAGACCAGTGAATTCCATGGGCATGTGCCCATTCCCATGCATCATTTGCTGTGAAATGGGTTCCTTGATCAGAAGCAATGCTGTGTGGAATGCCATGGTGATAAATAAGACATTAGGTAAGTCCATGGACGGTAGTTTTGGAAGAAGCATTGCATGCCGGAAATGCAAACCCATAGCCAAAGTATGTGTCTATTCCAGTTATAAAACAAATTGCTGCCCCTTCCATAGTGGAAGTGACCCAATGTAGTCAACTTGCCACCAGGTAGCAGGTGGTCACCTCGAGGAATGGTGCCATATCAGGGGCTGAGTGTGGGTCTCTGCTGCTGGCAGATTGGGCATTCAGCAGTGGCTGTAGCCAAGTCAGCCTTGGTGAGAGGAAGTCCATGTTGCTGAGCCCATGCATAACCTCCATCCCTACCTCCATGGCCACTTTGTTCATGAGCCCATTGGGCAATGACAGGAGTGGATGGGGAAAGAGGTTGAGCATTAGCCACAGAGTGGGTCATCTTATCCACGTGATTATTAAACTCATCCTCTGCTGAAGTCACCCTCTGGTGAGCATTCACGTGGGAAATAAATATTTTCATGGTTTTTTGCCCACTCAGAAAGGTCTATCCACATACCTCTTCCCAAGACCTCCTTGTCCCCAATTTTCCAATCATGTTTCTTCCAAGTCCCTGACCATCCAGCCAAATCATTGGCAACAGCCCATGAATCAGTGTACAAACGCACCTCTGGCCATTTCTTCTTCCAAGCAAAATGAACAACTAGGTGCACTGCTCAAAGTTCTGCCCACTGGGAGGATTTGCCCTATCCTCTATCCTTCAAGAATGTCCCAGAAAAGGGCTGCAGTGTCGCAGCTGTCCACTTTTGGGTGGTACCTGCATATCGTGCAGAACCATCTGTAAACCAGGCCCAAGTTTTCTCATCCTCAGTCAATTGATTGTAAGGGACTCCCCAAGAGGCCAAAGCTGTGCGCTGGGAAAGAGAAGGTAACATGGCAGGGGTGGTACCCCATGGGCACTTGGGCTACTTCCTCATGTAACTTACTTGTGCCTTCAGGACCCGCTCGAGCCCTATCTCGTATATATCACTTCCACTTTATTATGGAGTGCTGCTGTGTATGCCCAACTTTATGGTTTGGTATGTCAGACAATACCCATCTCATGATAGGCAACTCAGGACCCGTGGTAACTTGATGGCCCATGGTTAAGCAAGCGTTCAGTCTCTACTAAGGCCCAGTAGCAAGCCAAAAGCTGCTTCTCAAAAGAGGAGTAGTTAACTGCAGAGGATGGCAAGGCTTTGCTCCAAAATCTTAAGGGTCTGCATTGTGATTCCCCTATAGGGGCCTGCCAAAGGCTCCAGACAGCATCTCTATTTGCCACTGAAACTTCCAGCACCATTGGATCTGCTGGATCAAGTGGTAGTGCAGCTTGCACAGCAGCCTGGACCTGTTGCAGGGCCTCCTCTTGTTCTGGTCCCCAATCAAAACTAGCAGCTTTTCTGGTCACTAGGTAAATGGGCTGGAATAGCACATCCAAATGAGGAATGTGTTGTCTCCAAAATCCAAAGAGGCCAACTAAGCGTTGTGCCTCTTTTTTGGTCGTAGGAGGGGACAGGTACAACAGCTTATTCTCAACTTTAGAAGGGATATGTCAACAGGCCCCACACCACTGGACACCTAGAAATTTCACTAAGGTGGAATGACCCTATATTTTTGTTGGATTTATCTCCTATCCTCTCTCACGCAAATGGCTTACCAATAAATCTAGAGTCTTTGCTATTTCTTGCTCAGTAGGTCCTATCAACATGATATCATCAATATAATGGACCAGTGTGATGTCTCGTGGGAGGGAGAGATGATCAACTTTCCTGTGGACAATATTATGACCTAGGCCTAGAGAGTTGATATAACTCTGAGGCAGGATAGTGAAGGTACACTGCTGGCCTTGCCAGCTGAAAGCAAACTGCTTCTGGTGGTCCTTACTAATGGCAACTAAGAAAAAAGCATTTGTCAGATCAACAGCTGCATACCAGGTACTAGGGGAAGTGTTGATTTGCTCAAGCAATGATACCATATCTGGGACAGCAGCTGCAATTGGAGTCACCACCTGGTTAAGTTTATGATAATCTACTGCCATCCTCCAAGATCCGTTTTCTGCACAGGCCAAATAGGAGAGTTGAATGGGGATGTGGTGGGAATCACCACCCCTGTATCCGTGAAATCCTTGATGGTGGCACTAATCTCTGCAATCCCTCCAGGAATCTGGTATTGCCTTTGATTTACTATTTTGCTAGGAAGGGGCAGTTCTAGAGCTTCCACTTGGCCTTTCCAACCATAATAGCCCTCACTCCACAAGTCAGGGATCCAATGTGGTGATTCTTCCAGTTACTGAGTATGTCTATTCCGATTATGCATTCTGGATCTGGGGAAATAACCACAGAATGGGTCTGGGGACCCACTGGACCCACTGTGAGATGGACCTGAGCTAAAACTCCATCAATCACCTGACCTCCATAAGCCCCTACTCTGACTGGTGGACCACAGTGATGTTTTGGGTCTCCTGGAGTTAATGTGACTTCTGAGCCAGTCTCTAATAATCCCTGAAATGTCTGATCATTTTCTTTTCCCCAATGCACAGTTACTCTGGCAAAAGGCCGTAGGTCTCCCTGGGGAAAGGTGGGAGGAAGATTAACAGTATAAATTTTTGGCAGTTTAACAGGATCCTTCCCGAAGACGACTTGTCCTTCTCCTCGTTCAAGGGGCTCTGGGTCTGTAAACTGTCTCAAGTCTGGGAATTGATTACGGGGCTGTGATTCTCTGCGTCTGTAATTTGAGTTAGGGTTTTTTTCAACCTAGAACTCTTCTGCTTATACAGATCCAGAAGAAATTTAGTACACTGCCCATGTATTTCACTTCTAGGTACCCCATGATCTATTAGCCAATGCCATAACTCCATGTGACTCAGACTAGTCTGTGTGCTGTTTTGAATCTGTCTTTCATTGTGGTAGCCACGCCCACCTTGCCTTTGGCAATTAACTGCAGATACTTGATTTTTACTGGACCAAGATTCGATCATCCCCATAATGTTTAAGGATTCAAATTACATTACAGCCCTCCCTACAGTAATATCTGGATTGCAGAGAAGAGCAACCACAGAGCTCTTCAGAGAAGATGGAGTTAGTCTTACAAATTTATTCCTCACAGTCCTGGCTAAAGGTGTGTCCTCTGGACATTCCTGGGGTGGATGATCAAGTCTTAAATGGTAAATCCATCCTAGCATTCCAATCTCTCTAAGCCTTTGAATCCCCTCATCTACTGTACACCAGGGCAAATCAGGCATCTCAGTATCAGACATGCTAGGCCATCGTTTGGCCCATGTTTCTGTCAGCCACCCAAACAAACTGTTAGAGCCCTTTCTAACCACTTGAGCTACAGAGTTGAATCCAGAATTTCTGCTTAGTGGGCCCATATCAATAAATTCAGCCTGATCCAACTTTATATTCCTTCTACCATTATCCCGTACCCTTAGTATCCATTTCCACACATATTTCCCTGATTTCTGTCTATATAAATTGGAAAACTCATGCGGTTCTTTGAGAGTATAGCGTACTTCCTCATGGGCCACACTTGGAATTTCACCTTTGGGGGCTTGTTGTGATTTTAGTCTAGTAATAGGTCTCAAAGACAAGAGGAGTGGTTGGGGTGGGTAAGGAGAAGGATTAGAGATGTCTTGCAGGATACTGACCTCAGGGTATTCCTTTGCATTTTCTTCTGGTGAGACAGGATTAATCTCTTCAGGCAGGAGTTGGAAGGTAGATTCCTCAGGGCAGACTGGAAGTTGGGCAGTGCATGCTGGAGTTTGGCTGGTACCTGCCTTGTGGCTGGGAGGAGGTCCAGACTCCCTGGGGCAGGCCAGAGGCTGGGCAGTGCAGGCTGAAATTTGGCTCGTACCCACCTCAGGGCTGGAAGGAGGTCTGGACTCCCTGGGGCAGGCTGGAGGCTGGATAGCACAAGCTTGACATGGTGTGGTCTGCACAGGACAGGCCATCACAGATTTATCTGGTAAAGTCTCAGCAGAATTTAGAGTTCCAATGTCCCCACCAATATTATCATCATCCCATATGTCTCCATCCCAATCCTCGGGATTCCACTCCTTTCCAGTCAATGCCTTCACTTTAATCGCAGAAAACCCTGCGAGGTTGAGACTTTAGTTTCCTCTGTAATTCTGCTACTTGTACAATGAGAGTCTGGGTTTGATTCTCAGATATCTCAAGTCTGTGGCTACAGGAGACAAGATTTTCTTTCAAGGCAGACGTAGAAACTTTCATATCATTCATGAGGCATTTAAGTTTCAAATTTGAAGACATCTCTTTCTTTTGTAACTGTATCCAGAGTATCTAGGAGGAGCCAGCCAACATCATCATATTTTTTGACTCCACAAAATTCTGTTAAGGTGTTGAAAACACTCTCACCCAGATCCTTTCTTCTTATAAGAGTGGAAGTAGGGGAATCCAGTGTTGCTATTTTGTGTATCTCTACTGCCAGCTCACACCATGAACTGTTAGCAACCTCTTCATTATTAGAAAGGGAGTCATTAGAGTAGAGAGCCAATTACAAAACTCCCAGAACCACCTCAGATATCCCATGCTTAAGACTCTGTTCCTCAAGAACCACTCCCAGTACCAAGCTGTATTCGCCAGGATTCTCTCAGGAAACAGAATCAACAAGAGATATCTGTCAATAATATGAGATTTTATGAGTCTTTCACGTGACCATGGGGATGCACAAGTCCAGGTTCCGCAAGCAGGCTGGAGACCAAAGGCTCCAATGAAAGTCCATTGAAGGGTCCTTGATGAGTTTCTGGGAGAAGTTGGCTGTCCAAAGAGGAGCTAGAAAATTCTCTCTGAATGCTGAAATCACTTCCCCTTTTAAGGCATTCAACTTTGGATAAAAGCGTCACCCATTGCTGATGCAATCTCCCTGATTGATGCAGATGTAATCAGCCATCCATGCAGTAAATTCACTGGTGATCGAAGTCCATAAATGCTCTTGTATTACAATTAGCCCAGTGCTTGCTGCACATAACACCTGGACACAATTACCTGGCCGAGTTCACACATTAGCCTAACCATCACAGGTATAAATCTAACAAAATATCTATATGAGGAAAATGATAAAACTTTGATGAAATAAATGTAGAGATATTCATAGTCATGGAATAGGAAAACTCAATAAAATATCAATTCTTCCCAACTTGATCTATAGATTCAACACAATCCCAAAGATGCCAGCAAGTTATTTTGTGGTTATCACCAAACTGATTCTAAAGTTTATGTGGAAAGGGAAACATCTAGGATATCCAACACAATACTGAAGAATAACAAATCAGAAGACTGCTACTTTCCAACTTCAAGACTTACTGTAAAGTTACAGTGATCAAGGCAGTGTATTATTTGTGAAAAAATAGGATCTTAGATCAAGTGAGCAGAATAGAAAGCCCAGAAATAAGATCCTCACAGATATAGTCTACTGATCTTTGACAAAAGAGCAAGGCAAATGAATGGAGAAAAGATAGTCTTTTCAAGAAATGGTCCTGGAAAAATTGGACACCCATATGCAATAAATTAATCTAGGCAGAGCCCTTACACCTTACACAAAAATTAACTCAAAATGGACAATAGACCTAATGTGAAATGCAAGACTATAAAACTTCTAGAAGGTAACAAAAGAAAATCCAGGTGACCTTGGGTTTGTCAATATGTTTTTAGATAAAACATCAAAACCATGGTCTACAAAAGAAAAAAGTGGTAAGTTGGACTTTTCTTAAAAGCAAGAGCTTCTATTTTGCAAAATCACTATTACAAGAATGAAAAGATAAGCCTCAGGCTTGGAGAAAATATTTGCAAAATACATACCTGATAAAGGACTTGTATCCAAAATTTACAGGGAACTCTTAAAGCTTAACAATAAGAAAACAAATAACCTAATAAAAAATGGGTAGAAGATCTGAACAGACATCTCACTTAAGATGATATATAAGCAGCCAATAAGTATATAAAATGCTGCTCAATATCATATGCCATTAGGGAACTAAAAATTAAAACAACAATGAGATATCACTACACACTTATTAGGATGGCTAAAATCCAAAAAACTGATAATTCCAAATGCTGGTGAGGATGTGGAGCAATAGGAACTCTCATTCATTGTTGTTAGGCATGCAAAATGGTACAGAACTGTGGAAGACTGGCGATTTCTTACAAAACTAAATATAGCTTTACTATATCATTCACCAATCACACTCCTAGGTATTTACCCAAATGAGTTGAAAAACATATGTCCACACAAAAACCCGCGCACAAATATTTTGGCAGCTTTGTTCATATATGCCCCAAACTGGAAGCAACTGATATGTTCTTCAGTTGGTGAATGGTTAAACAAACTGTGGTACATGCATACAATGAAATATTATTCAGCAATAAAAGAAATGAGCTGTTGGGAGGCGGCTGTGGCTCGATCAGTGGGGCTCCCGTTTACCATGTGGGGGGCCCCGTGTTCGGTTCCCGGGGCCTCCTGGTGGGGGCGGGCCCACCCGCACAGCGTGGTTGGCTGACCCGGCGAGCGCAGGCAGCAGGGGGTGGATAAATGAATAAATAAATAAAATCTTAAAAAAAAAAAAAAAAAAAGAAATGAGCTGTCAAGCCACAAAATGATATGGAGGAAATTTAAATGCATATTCTAAGTGAAAGAAAACAGTTCTAAAAAACTCCATGTTGTATGATTACAAACATTTGACCTTCTGGAAAAGACAAAATTATAGAGACAATCAAAAGATCAGTGAGTGTGGTGGGCCACACTGTGGGAGATGTTTATGTGGGATGTGGTGGGAGGTGTGGGAGGTGGGCAACATGGGAATCCCAGTGGGTTCCGTGTAATATTTTGGGTAATCTAAGCACCTCTTAAAATATATGTATATATATATATAACATTTCTGTAAGCAAATACACATATATGCATATATATTTATATATAATTTTGCAAATGTTTGTATGTATTGTGAGAATTTTGATTTTTACCCATAATAAAAAAATAAATAAATAAGTAGCTACTTAACCACAAAGAGGTGAACTATTTAATTAAAAAATACAGTGACTTGGAAAAAAAAAAAAAAAAAAAAGATCAGTGATTGCTCCATTGGTGGAAAATGAACTTTGGATAACAGGACAAATATGAGAATGTTCTCCCGTGAACTATAACAAATATATAATATTAATACAGGGTATTAATAATCAGGTGGGTTGGAGGAAAATACACTGAATTTAAGAAATGGGATATAGCTAGTAGTAATAATTTGACAATGCTATTTCATAGTTTGTAACAAATGTTTTACAACAATGCAAGGTATGTGGTGTGGTGTGGTGTGGTGTGGTGTGGTGTGGTGATGTATGGTAGCCCCGTATGATGATATGCATGTTTGTTTTGTAAGTTCATAAACTTTTACTATGTATTTATTGTTTATGTTCATGTATGAATGACATACTTCACTAAAATTTTATTTAAAAAGAAACATTAAATGAGGGGAGCAGATGTGGCTCAAGCAGTTAAGCTCCTGCTTCCCACATGGGAGGTCCCAGGTTCAGTTCCCTGTGCCTCCTAAAGAAAAACAAAACAAACAATAAGCAAAAACAAATGGAAAATCCAACTCAGAGGAGCTGATGTGGCTCAGTGGTTGAGCACCGGCTTTCCACATACAAGGTCCTGGGTTCAATTCCTGGCCCCTGTATCTAAAAAAAGAGGGGGGAGGGCTGATTATTAAACTCTTCAATCAAAAGGGAGACATTGGCAAAATGGATACAAAAGCACGGCCCAACTATATGCTGTCTGCAAGAGACTCACCTTAAATTCAAAGATGCAAGTAAATGGAAAGTGACAGGATGGGAAAATATACCATGCAAGTAGTAATCAAAAGAGAGCTGGAGTAGATACACTGATATCAGATAAAATAGACTGTAAGTAAAAAAATGTTACAAGGGACATGTTTGGTTATTATATACTGATAAAGGGCTCAATTCAACAGGAAGTTGTAATCATTATAATTATACATGCACTTAACAGCAGAGCCCCAAAATATATGAAGCAAATACTGATAGATTTGAAGGGAGAAAGTGACAATTCTACATTACTATTAAGAAACTTTAACACACCACTTTCAGTAATTGTCCATATTTCAATATCGTCCTAATTGATTGCAAATTTTCTGTAATTATAGAGTAGATAGTGTATTAGACAGCCAAAGGGGTGCTGATGCAAAATACCAGAAATCAGTTGGTCTTTAAAAAGGGTATTTATTTTGAGTAGAAGTCCACAGTTACCAGGCCATAGAGCATAAGTTTCTTCCCTCACCAAAGTCCATTGCCATGTGTTGGAGCAAGACATCTGCCAGCGTTTGCCAGGGTTCAGGCTTCTTGGGTTCCTCTCTTCCCAGGGCTGCGTTTCTCCACAGGCTTAGCTAATCTGTTTCCTCCACAAGGTCAGCTTGTAGATATGAGGCTCTCTAGGCTTTGCTTCTCTCCACAAGGCCAGCTGTGAATGCTCAGACAAATAGCTCATCTCTATGCCAGGGCCTTCTCTCCTTCTTCACCAGAACTCCAACATCAAAACTGCTCCAACACTGTCCTTTGCCCTGTCTTTTATCTTGAGACCACACCCACCAAGGAGTGGGGCTCAACACCCTAATGATGTTGTGCAGTCAACAACCTATTCATAACTTAATCATGCCCAGATTAACAGACCAGTTTACAAGCATAATCCAATATCTATTTTTAGGAATTCATAATTAGATCAAACTGCCAAACTGCTACAGATAGAGGACACTGCCAGAAAGTGCTTCAATGGAAATTGAGATTTGGGAAGGAGATGTAGAAAGCAATTATATGGAGAGGTGTAGTGAATGGCAAAGAGAGTAGTTGTTTCATTGGAGACATATTGCTAGTGTAGGTAACTAGGCCACAGACCAGAAATTGATGAGCTTAGCCTGTACAACAGCTTAGCCTACTATCCTTTACCATCTGCATATATAATATGTAGTATCAATTACTCTTCTACTTATAAATTGGTATTTTTTTTAATGTAAACAGGCAGAAGGTAGTTGACATATTTTCTTACTTCAAATACAGAGTTAAATATGTTGTTCCCCATCTGAAAGTGGTGTGCATACCATGAAATTTATTTTCAATTAAAAATCATATTACATTAGGTTCATTCATGAATACAAACAAACCTAAAACCTAAATATGAATATAAAATATAGAGTATGTTGTTTAATGTGTACGTATTTGTGACTTTTCCAGTTCTCCTGCACTTATTGAATTGTAGCTTAATTACACTGTGTTAAGAGAAGATACATTATATGATTTCAATATTTAAAATATACTGATATTTGTTTGGTGACCTAACATATGGTCTATTCTGGAGAATGAAAAATGTTCACTAGAGAAGAATGTGAACTCTGCTGCTTTGGGGTAAAGTGTTTTATATGTGTGTGTGTGTGTGTGTGCACGTGCGTATATGTGTTTGTGTGTATATATATATATAATATTTGGTTTATAGTATCATTCAAGTCTTCTATTTTCTTATTGATCATCTGTCCAGATGAAATACCCATTATTGAAAGTGGTGTATTGAAATTGCCTACTATTAAGGTAGAGGCATCTATTTCTCCCATCTAACCTCTTTATATTTTGCTTCATATATTTTTGGCCTCTGCATTTAGGTCCACATATTTTCATAATTGTTATGTCTTCTTGTTGAATTGACTCCCTTATAATTATATAGTAACCTTCTTTGTCCTTCATAGCAGTTTTTGACTTAAAGTCTATTTTACCTGATAGGAGTATAACTAACCCAGCTTTTTTTATGTTAGCATTTGCATGTATGACAGTTTAACATTCTTTTATGAATCCTCAAAATAAAAAGATTATGTTCTTAAATGAATCTATTCCTGTGGGTGTAGGGTTTTTGATTGCATTAGATTTACTTTAGACCACTTGATTAGGTTTCTTTTGATTGGACTACATCAGTGAGGTGTTAGCCAGCTTAGGTCTGTGCCCTCTTGCTGGGTCTGATATAAAAGGAGACACAGAGAGAGAGAGAGACAGGAAAATTGAGTTCTGCCATTTTTGACCCTGAAATGTGAAAGGAGGAATTGAGGATTACTAGAAGCCAAAGCTTAAGCAAGAAGTCCCAAGAGGCTGGGCCCATGGAGTAGCTCAAGGCTGAAGAGATGAGCCATATGCCTAATGGCTTACAGCTGATCTCAGGAAGAAAGTAGAGCACCTAAGACAGAGAGGAGGCCCAGAAGGAGACAAACCCTGGGACTGGTTTCCTACAGTTGAGCTCCAGGAGACAGTGAGACTAGAAGGGAAAGCAGGGACCTCAGCAGAGATTGGTGGCCATCTTGTTTCACCACATGGCCAGACACCAGGATCAACAGTAGCTGATTTTGGTGAGAAAGCGTCTCTGATTGTGCCTTGATTTAGACATTTCATGACCTTGGAACTATAAGCTTTTACCCAAAATAAATCTCCTTTATAAAAGCCAACCCAGTTCTGAGACTTTGCAGGGCTGTAGCAAACTAAGACAGAATTTTTTCCCATGCTTTCATTTCAACCTACTTGTTTCTTTGAATTTAAAGTGATTCTCTTCTACACATCAAATAGTTGGGTCATGCTTTTTTAAAATCCATTCTGCCAATCTCTGCCTTTTGACTGGAAAATTTAATACATTTACTGATAATGCAGGACTTTCTTCTGCCATTTTGCTATTTGGTCTGTGAAAATCTTACACCTGTTTTTGTCCATCATTTCTTTCATTAAAGGCTGCTTTCATATTTCTTTCTTTTTTTTTTTTTTTTTTTTTTGTAGTGTAACATTTTTATTCACTTCTCATTTCCTGCTGTGTATACTTTTCAGATATTTTCTTTGTGTTTACCATAGGGTTCTAATTTAACATTCTAAATCTATAATAGCCATATTTGATTTGATACCAACTTAATTTCAATAGCCTACAATACACTGATTTTATATCTCCCCATACTGACACCTTTTTGTTGTATCTTTATACATGGCATGTCCAAACCCATAGATTTATAACTTTTTATTCATTTCCATTTTAGAACCTGTAAGAGGTAAAAAAAGGAGTTATGTAGCCCCCCCCCCCAATGCAGTGCAATAGTATTGAAATTTATAATTACCTATATGGTTACCTCACTGGAAGTCTTTATTTCTTTTTGCTGCTTCAATTCGCTGTCTACTGGCTTTTCCTTTCAGTCTGAAGAACTCCCTTTAGAATTGCTGTGTGGCAGGTCGAGTGTTATGAGCCCCCTTCACTTTAATTTATCTAGGGGATATATTAATCTCTCCCTCATTTGTGAAAGACTGTCTTACTGGATATAAAATTCTTGGTTGGCTTTTTCCCCCTCTTTCAGTGCTTTAAATATTTCTTCCCACTGCTTTCTTGCCTTCTTGGTTTCTGATACATAACATATTGTTTTTCTCTTGCAGCTCTCAGAATTCTCTTATTGTCCTTGGCATTTGCAAGCTTGACTATTATGTGCCTGGGTATGGTTCTTTTTTGAGTTTACCCTGTTTGGGGTGTCTTTGAATTCTTGAATGTGCATATTCATGTATTTCATTAAATTGGGGGAGTTTTCTGTCATTATTTCTTTGAATATTCCTTCTTCCCCTTTGTCTCTTTCCTTTCTTTCTAGGACTCCCATAATGCATATATTGGTATTCTTGATAGTATCCCACAGGTCTCTTAGCTCTGTTTGCCTTTTAATTCCTTTTTTCTTTCTACTCAGCTTGAATCATTCCAACTGTGTTGTCTCCAATTGAGGGACTCTTTTTATTCTGCCAGCACCAATCTGCTGTTGAAACCCTTCTGGGAATATTTCACGTCAATTTTTATAGTCTTCTACTCTGTTTGGTTCCTTTTAAAAATTTCTACCTATTAAGATTCTCCTAGTGTTCATTAATTATTTTCTTGATATCTTTTATTTCTTTCTCTATGTTTTCCTTTATCTCCTTGAACATATTAAGGATAATTTTTAAAAATCTTGTTTGATATGTTCAATGTCTGGTGGTTTCTGGATTTTTATCTTGTTCCTGTGGATGGGACATTATATCCTGCTTCTTTGCCTTATAATCTTTTGTTGCACATTGTACAGTTTCATATTTTAAAGTGTTAATACCAGAACTTTGTCCCTTAGTAGTCTGTTCCTTACTTTTGTATGCAGTCTATGATGTGACAGAAATTCCCTCAAGTGTCAGGAACTAACAAAAACAAACAAAAGCAAAAACAAAAAAAACAAACAAAAGAAAAACAACCTTTCAGAGTCTTTGTAAAATGGCTCTGCATTGGCTGGTCCTATCCTTCAGAGTTTAGCTATTCTATCAAGAAGATCAGCCCGAAGCAAATGTGAAGTACAGGTCCTCTATCTTTCTGAATCTGCATCTTGTCCTGGACTTGTTCTTGTTTGTGACCTTGGGAATTCCCCCCATTTACAGGAATTTGAATGTATCCTCTACTCCTTATGAAATAGACTTTATCCCCTCCTAGTTTCTTTATTTTAGGACTTAAGGCTGGTAATCTTTTCCCATAAGCCCCAATGACTCAAGTTCCATGGTTTTTTTTACTTTTTCTGTTAGAAAAATTGTGAGCTTACAAAACAATCATGCATAATGTGCAAAATTCCCATACTCCATCAAAACCTTACAGTTTTTAATTTTTTTCTTCTGTTACCATATATACAATTTAACATTTCCAATTTTATTCATATTCAGATATATATTTCAGTGCTGTTAATTTCATTCACAATGTTGTGCTACCATCACCACTATCCATTATGAAAACATTTCCATGATTCCAAAAATGACTTTCTCTTAAATAAGTGTAGCTGGAGAATTTAGTAGGCTTTTGATTATAAGTACTTATAGAAACAATAGGAAAGTTTCTGCACAGATAGCACCTATCATCAAGTTCTATCCTTTCTGAAGGTTACTTGGGAATTAGTCACTTTTGTATTCCCTGGCCATTGCTCTTATCAAAAGCAGAGGGAAAAATCTTCATTGCTTATCTCTTTTCCATGTGCTTGAGACCTGGATAAGCAACCAATGTCATTTTCCCAATTTTCACCACTTGGAAGGGAAATTTCAAGATACTAAAGGAATTTCTATTGTTTCTCCAGGAATTCTATGGTACATTTTCTACAAAACAATCATAGAAAACTGGTATAATCATTTTATGTTACATTATTGTGCAATAATTACTGAAGGATATTATTTTAATGCCATTCTAGGCATTAATAATCAATTAGTCGGCATGTAACCTCTTCATGTGAATGAAATTGGTACTTCCTCTATATCTGAAAGTTGTACTTCAAATTTTCTCTTTCTGTAGCATATTTTCCAAAAGCATTTCACTTTTACACAGAATAACATTGGAAAGTTATTCTGTGCTATTTGTTTCCATTGAGAGGAGAGAAGTAAAAGGAATAATTGTTACTCATCTGTTTCTTTTGAATCTTCCATTTTAATTTGGGAAGAAATTGAAGTTGCTTAAAAATCTGTCTTTTGACATATTACATCTAAAGTTCTTCAACTTAATGCTTTATAGTTTTCAAACATTGAGGGGAAGTGCTGGTAAATATTCAACTACTTGAATAAATTAAGACTAAATATACTTGGGGAAAAATGATTAGATAATATTCCTTTGGGGATGATGTTCTTGCACATTTACCTTCAACAATGAGTCCATATCATTGAAATGAACTTTCAAAACAATGTTTAAAAAAGAATAGCATTATCATCTGCTCAAAAGTTTCTTCTCTGAGAGAATTTACATTGATCTAGGAAATCAAGTTGCTAGGTTTTCACTCCTTTTACATATTTTTGATCTTTATGTGCACTCAGACTCAATTTTTCAAGTAATATTAGAAAACACACACACACACACACAAAAACAATATTAAGCCATTATTTTTACATTAGCAAGTTTTCCCAAGGTGGGTTTTTATCATTGTAAGCCATTTTGTTTTATGTTACTCCTTTTTTGTCTAATCACCTCTAAAATTATGACTACGACAAGAATAATACATGCTGAATAACAAAACATCTTGAAATATTCATAGCTAAGAAAGCAACTGTTAAATGTTCATAAACAAAGTTGTTTGGAGACTCCTTTATTAATTTTTAATTTATTTGCAGCCAATTCCTTATTACTTCCAAATTCCTGTAGGGGATTCTGTTAATTAGTCATGTGTAAAATATTCATTAAAACCAGCTTCCTATTTTCTTCTTTTATTGCAAATTTACATTTCTAATCTTATAACCAAAATAAATGCCATTGGGTAGAGGAACCATATTAATTTTGATCAGCCATTGAAAATAAAATTTCATACAACAAAAGATATGGTAATGTAAACCAGACTAATCTCCAGGTACTACGCTGGTAGACATTGGTAGTGATATAGCAGGTGTTTACCTAAAAATAAATGAAAAAAAATGCTAATATATATGTAAGTTTGAAAGCTGATGAGGTAATATAAAATGAAGTTACATTGACTTTTGTACTTTTATAACTTTGCACATTAAGGATGTTTCAGAAACAACATATAATTTAGTTAGGGATTTGTATTAGTCAGCCAAAAGGGGTGCTGATGCAAAGTACCAGAAATCTGTTGGCTTTTATAAAGGGTATTTATTTGTGGTAAAATCCTACAGTTACAAGCCCTAAAGAGTCCAACCCAAGGCACCATAAGAGGTACTTCCATACCAAATGTCTGTTGCCGTGTGTTGAAGCAAGATGGCGGGGCCATATCTGTGAGGGTTCAAACCTTCCTCTTCCTCTTAAAGCTCCGTGGGCCCAGCTTCATCTGATTTCAGCTGGAGGCTGGAGGGCTCTTCTCCTTCTTGGCTCAGCTGCTCTGCTCTCTTCCCAAGGTCAGCTGTAGACCATCAGGCAAACGGCTCATCTCTCTTCCCAGGGCTACAGGATCAAAGTTCATTCCTCTTCCATGTGTGGAGCTCTCTCTATTCCTCTCATGTATCTGCTTCTGTGTTTTTGATTGAATGTCTATTTCAATAGCCCACCAAGGGTGCAGGGACTCAACCCTGCACGCCCTAATGATGTGGTCAAATCAAAGCCCTAATCTTGATTTAATAAAGTAAAAATAAAGCCTTTGAATTTAAATCAATCAAAGGGTTTCATGCCCAGAGGAACAGAAAACATAATATCTATTTTTGGAATTCATAAATAATATCAAACTGCCACAGGATTCAGAAGTTAAACATTAGTATTAAATTTAAGTCATTGAGTGGCAAAATTTTGGTAAGCCAGTCAATTTCACATTTTACTTTTCCAATAAATATTTTGGTGGTTATTCATTACTTTTAAAACAGCATAAGAGTCTGACTTTTGCATTGCAATGGTTTTGATTTCATATTACAAATAGCAAAGTGGTGTAGGAAATGGAACATTTACATGAACTTAATGCTATTAATATAGCTATTGACATCTCCTCATGAAGATATGCAATAAAACATTAAATCTTCCATTTTAAAGTGTTGTGAGAAATAAGTTTTCCGATTCTAGAGGTAGTATTGCAAGAGGGAAATCCCAGGTCCTGTTGAAAACACTTGTGCTATTGGATTATATCTTATAATTTTCTATTAAAACACTCTAGTTCCTCTGAATATACCGCACTTCTTCTGAAAACCTATATCCAAATTTTAAGACTTAAGTTATGTATTAAAATATAAAAAATAAATATCACTCCCCATTTCGGGGAAGGTTGCTAAAATAAAATAATAATTTTTGGGAAAAGTCATAGGCATTTTGAAAGAATGAAAGGAAATTATACTCAAATAAATAGGACATATTCTTGTTATGGTAGGGAAGATTGGGGATAAGTATATTACTAAATTAAAGTCATGGTCAGTGACAACACATTTAATTGTTTAATTGTTTAGAAACAACTAGTAATGTTAATTTAAGGACCCTCAGAATTCTAAGTTAGTGCTCTAACACTGAGCCATACTGGATTCAGTGATATAGGTAGGTAATTTTTAAGAAAAAATACTCTGACTCAATAATAACAATTACTGATCAGGAGGTTTACGATTGTACAGATCAAATTATTTTTTAAATATTTTTTATTATACTGAAAGACTAAAGTAAGTCTGAATTTTTGAAAACATAATGGCAATATTGAAGCAGATCTCTAAATAATAGATACAGATATACATATTTAAAAAACAGTTAATCATAGTAGCCTCTGGTCTATCATTAGACTAGTTGCCAGGCTGATTTCAAGTACTGGTCAATACCCTTTAGGGTTGATTATTCTCCTAAAAATCTACCAAACCTTATTATTAGCTAACCTGCATTTATCTCTCCATTTTGACCATAAGAATATCAAGAAAGACATCCCATGGTGACATACACACATAAACTAATCTATCAGTCTATTATTTCAATTTAAAAATAAATTAATTTAACATGCCTTGCTGGTAAATGATCCATGCTTGCCCCTGTTATCAATTGCCTTTTTTTCTAACGTGTTTTTCTCTCAAAACATTAGCTTTTTCTAAGACTCAATTGACTTACATTTTTCTTAACTTTTTTTTAACAATGAGGACACTTATCCTTAGTGTTTTGCATCTCTCATTCTCCTTCAGTTTTCCAAGAATTATCAAGTCATGCCTTTTACAGTTCCAGGAATTTTCAGTCTTGATTAACATATTTCGTGGAACCAGGATTCCCCAACTTACCTAAAACCCTTTAGTACATCTTAGAGTTTCCTCACTGCCTTGTATCTATAATTCCCCTTCAACAGATATGATCTGTGCTTTCCAGCTTGAAAATCATTTTCACATCTTAGATGGTACCATGGGAAGTGGGCAAAGAAGAACATGAAATTCAGTTATACACGGTGAACAGAGGGTGGGCAGAGCCTGGGGCCACTCCACATGCTTTTTCTCTAAAGTTGAAAGAAAAATAGAAGCTGAATTGTTTTGTTTTCTCTTCAGAAGTGGACTGTAAGAAAAACAAAAACGAAAACAAAACTCTCAGCTCTGAGTCAGGAGAATTGGTTTTACTTTCTAGCTCAACCCTTACCCTTAGGCAAGGTTTTCATTACAGTTTCTCATCTGAAAACAGGCAAAAAAAAATTCCCTGCTTTGTTTCACAACACTGCTGTGAAGCCCCAAACCAAATATGGGTATGAAAGTGCTTTTAAATCATAATACAGTATATAAACATGTTATTATAATTATATGTAAATTATACCATTTGTCCCTTGTTCTTGCTATGAATGTAAAAAAAAAAAAAAAAAAAAAAATCAACATCGTCCATCTTTCCCATTTCTCAAAGTATTTTAAATCCTCAGGTAATCCTTAAGCTTCCAGACTCTGTTGCAGAGAAAACATCATGCGTTTTTGTGTAACCGAACAATGTATTTTTCTTAACATATCTTTGGATAATGTTTAGCATTTTAATTATTTTCTTTTATTATTTGTGTATGTGTGTGTATGTATGTTTGTTACAAGAGTATTTTGGCAAGATTTGTTCAATTTAGAGCTGGGATGGTAGCTTTCCCAAAGAACTAGTACCAACACTTTCTCAGAATTGTAACAATGATCTTTTTCTGAAAATATCCTCAGCTGCGTCTGAAGAGAGTTTTTAAATGCAAGCTCTGGCTCGTCTTCTTGTCACAAGAGAATTTCCCATTTAAGACACTCTCATATGCAGCATTTACTTGCATACTGAGAGATTTGTTTCATCTCTACAAAATTATTTTGTATTAGCTTTTTAAAATATTGAAACTTTAAATGAGTATTGTTTTAATAAAGAAAAACTAAGTTTTACAATATTTTAAAAATGCTTTCTATCTCATATATTAATTACTAAGAGAAGCTATTTTTTAAAAAAGAACAGCAAGAGTAACCTTGGCAAATTATAAAAATACTGTACATTGTTTTACTGCCCACACTATGAAAATCGGCTAAAGCAAACTACTTTATTATAAATATACTTGGTTCCTCTAATAGATATACTAGAAACAATTATAAGATTATATGAAACAGTTTTAAAAGCATCTACTATCTCAAAGATTTTTATTAAAAGTAGTTATCAAACATAAAACTTATATAAAGGGTAGTTTTTATTAAGAAGATAGTTGGTTATGATTTTGTTTTTATATTTTTAAAGTGTTAATTAAGCAATTATCTCATCTGCCATGCCAACAATGAATCATAATACTGTAAAACAAAAATAATGTAATGTTATTAGGTTATACTGATGGGATTTTGTCATAACAAATAAACTTAGTTTTATTTCATTGAGCAATAAAAGAGAAAATTATTTTTCAACATCATTTCAAACCCTAACAATAACTTATGCTTAGGAAATCACCTGCAAAATATAGTGTCCTGAAAAGAAATTTGAACACATTTTTGTTCACATTCAAAAATCTCTTTAAGATTCAGGTTGAAAATGGAGGGATTTGGAAGAGAATCAAAGATTAAGAATTCATCATTGCAGAATGACATTTCTTTTGACAACATAGTTCGATTGCTACTCAAAAATAAATCATTTATGATTCAAATGCTGTGAATATTTATTTACTGTCATACTTGTCACTTGTTTGGCTTTTCTCTCTATAGTTAGAGAAGAGCAACTGTATATCTCTTATTACACAACCAAAATGATTCCTGGTAGCAGAAGAGCATATATGGTATGTACCTCAAAATGGGCAGCAGGAATTGCCAAGTGTCCTAATAGGTCACAGGAAGAACCAATATAATTCTCCTAATTCCCCCTTCGCTAATACCATCATTTCATAAAACATCATTCAAATGCAATATTACAGAAATCCATCCAGACTATTTGATAATATGTTGTTATTAGATTTAATAAAAAGATAAAAGGAGAAAGAGTCAAACCACCAGCTTTTTTCAAAAATTAAGTCTCTGGGGGGTCCCAAACAGGACTTCATGTCTATATTGCCATGCCCCTGTCAACATTTCCTTTAGGAATTACCTATAATGCTGACTTAAAGGTTTAACATGGCATGCTGGAACTGAGAATAGGTAGGGAACAGACCATCTGCTAAGAAATTAAGTTAGAAAAGACTCTACTAGATCCTGGATAGAAATGAGTCATATTTTAATTAGATTATACTGTACCCATAAAATAATGTTCCAATGTTTTAAAATAACATTTAAAATTAATTTAACTCTGAAACTACACAGCTTCCAATTCATCATGTTGTTAGGGATAAGTAGATTTAATGTCAAAGACATTTTGCTAGATGGCTGACTGTGGACAAAGCATTAATAATCTTTCAAATAAAAGGCTTTTTATTTTAATTTCTATTCTGTACTGTTTTTTATTACAACTGACTGAAGTTATATACCTAAGCTATACAGTCAATTAAAGCTCTATACTAATATTATGGATCACTCTACTGTTAGTGATGATTAATAATTTTGAATGATTTAACCAGATATATTTTCATAGAATCTTAAAAAAACAGATAAAATGACTAGATTTAGCAGAGAATGGAATCTTAATGGAGATCTGTTGGGAAAAATAATGAATTAATTTTAAATAATATAAAATTGATGCATCATGGTGACGTAGAGGGTACATTGAAATAAATCAGGGGTTTTGTGGCCTACTCATTTAGTAAATCTTGGACTTGGTTTCTCTTGGTCTGCAAAATATAGGGGTTAGATTATACCTCCCACCCCCACCAAGTTTCTGTTCAGAAATAAAGTTCCATGTTTCTATCATAACCTGAAATCAACACCATTTAATATATCAGTATTGCTAGTAACATAGCAATACTGACTGTAACTTATGAGTCAAGCATTATTTCATAGCCATCATCTCAAATAGTCTTCACAAAGAGGGAGGCAGACAGACATTACTCTCCTGCTTTACAAATAAATACTAAGGCTAAATGAGGTTACATAGGTGTCATGGATACAAATAGGAATTGCTTAACTGAGCCTTGAGTCCAGATTATTTTTCATGCCAAAAAATTGATAGTATTTCAGGATTCTTATGAAAAAGAAAAAAATTCAGATCATAGGACATTTTCATTTCTATTAAAAGTAAAATTTTCCATGAGTTAAGGGATTTGGGGAGGTTGCTGATGCCTATTTCAATTATTTAACTTGTGATTGGTTTGTTGAGGTCTTCTATTTCTTCCATAGTCAATTTGTGCTCTTCATGTGTTTCTAGGATTTTGTCCAACTCATCAACAATTTCCAGTTTTTTTAAGAATAAAACTGTACATATTATATCCTCAAAAAAAAAATATACAGAGATTGGAATTTTCTATTTATATTAACACATGATAGCAAGAAAATGATCCCCCTTTGTTTATTTTTAATTTAATATTTTTACATTTATACAGTGTCTCTGCAAAAATTTATTAGCATAGACATTGAAGACAGACTATTTTTGATTTGCCAAAAAAATAAATAAATTTTCTGGTGTGACTTTAAAACTTATTCCAAGGTGGACTCTTTTCTAAAAACCAATAAGAGTTAAATTATTCCTTATTTTAGTTAATTGGAATTGGCCTTTAACTCAGAACATAATGAATATGTCTAATTTTTACAAGGTTTCTGAAAACAAAACATCATAATAATAGCATTTGAGACCATTATAAGTTTTTCAATTATGAAGTGAACAGGAAGGAGGGAGGGAGGGAGGGAGGGAGGGAGGGAGAGAAGGAAGATAGGAGGGAGGGAGGGAGGGAGGAAGGGAGGAAGGGAAGAAAGGAGGAGAGAGAAGTGGAGGGGAGAAGAAAGGAAGAAAAAAAATCCTGATATCTTAATACGCAAACTTGCCTTCCACAGCCTTGTATTCCACCACATTGAACAGTCTGTCAGTTGGAAGAATTAAGTAATTCACAGATTCTGCAGAATCCAGGCATACTCATGGGAATGGATTTTGGAGTTTTTAAGAACTCACAGAGAAGATGAAACTTTGCAGAACCAATGTGGAAATTCATTTCACGTTTTCATTTTATACTGTCTATTATATATTTTTATGGCTAAATGAAAAAGAAAAAAATTAAATTCCACTATATGAATTCCTATAAATATCATTTTAACTATCAGTTGTCACACCTTTTACTTGATGCATTTCTGTCAATTGACTTAATTATGAATTTTTGCAACCTCTATCAGTCTATGAAGGCTTATTTATTTTGCTATAAATACAATTTATTAAATTTTATTGAAACATGTTAACATAGGTGAAATATTTGTTTCCAATATATTTAAATATTCTTCAATTTGAATCAGTAAAGGATTGAGTTATATAACTGTTTTGAAACTAAAATGAGTCACAGTTTTCAATGATAATGTCATAAAAGCTCTGCAGGCTTTCTTTAGAAATATACAGGTCAGTACATGCATTTAGATTTGAATATAATTTCAGGAAGTTTTCAGGCTTCCAGATATCTCTTCACAAGGTTCACCAGGTTCTGAAGCTACATAAAACTTCTATAGTCCATGAGTTGCCTCCAACATTGAATCATTAAACTTGCATATCCATTACATTTTTGTATATTAGACATAAACAAAACAGATCTTAAATGGATGAATAAAGATATAATAAACAATATTTTACTCTTGTTCTTGTTGTGAAAGATACAAAGGATCATAATCAATGATATTACATTATGTAAAACCTTTTCCAAAAGGTTGATTTTTTGTTTGTTGGCAAAATTTTTGTCAGATCGGATTAGATACTGTTTTTGCCTCCTAAAGTTACTCATGGTAGAAATAGTAGAAGTATCTGCATTCAATTAAAAAACCAGCAGTCTCTATATTACAAAATTTATATATGCATTCTGGGTTATAAACATCCAATGAAGATGGCTCATCAAGCAATCAAACTTTTGACTGGGTAGAATTTTGATTAAACAGGAATTTCAAAATGGGATACTGAAAAATAAATTATATACATATATGTTTATAATATATACATATGTTTCAAATTTTAGTCATAGTCAATCCTAAATAATTATTTAAATGGTTACTTTTTAATTTTTTTTATTTTTTTGATATTTTTGTTTTTCTAAAGTAGGTAACATTACATAATTCCAAGTTCAAAATTATGTAGAAAGGTATATACGGAAAATTTTCATTTTTCCTGCCTTCTCAATCCATTACCTCCCTCACCCCTTAAGGTAACTATTTTTTAAAATATATTTTTATAGAGAGGTTGTGAACTTAAAAAACAATCATGCACATGTATGGAATTCCCATACAACGCCTCTTCACCAACACACCACACCATTGTGGAACATGTGTTACAGATTATGAAATAATATCATCAGACTATTATCACTAACTATGGTCCATAGCATACATTTGGCATATTTTTGATACCTCCTATTTTTAACACAATACATCTTTGGCACTGATACAGGAATATTGCATCAAATATTTTGTACTTGGCTCATATTAGTGAGACCATGCAAAGTGCTATTACCTATAGTCCGTAAATTACATTAATTGTATTTCTCCCGTATTTCTCCACATTCCCACCACCCTGCAGTAGTGACTTATATTCTTGCTAGTTCACAGAAGGACATTCTTGCATTTGTACTATTAACCACAATTCTCATCCACCTCTGGGCTCACTGTGTTATTCAGTCCCTAGATTACTCTCCAGCTTTCTTTCAATTGACATTCACATCCCTAGACTACCCTTTTCAGCCACAATCCCATGTATAAAACAGGTGCTACTCACTATAATCTGTAGCATCAACTCTACCCATTTCCATGCTTTTACAGTTAAGTTAATTAAAACTTCTACATACATTAAGCATCAGTACTCCTTCACAGCATTCTTCTTATCTCCTAATAACCTATACTCTAGGTTTTAACTCCATGCATTTATTCTTCGTGTTTAGTTCATATCAGTGAGACAATGCAATACTTGTCCTTTTGTGTCTGGCTTATTTCACTTAACATAATGTCTTTCAAGATTCACCCAAGTTATCATATGTGTCCCAATTTCATTTCTTCTTACTGCAGCATAGTATTCCATCATATGTACATACCACATTTTGTTTATCCATTCAATGGTTGATGGACACTTGCATTGTTTCCATCTTTTGGCAATTGTGCATAACATCGCTATGAACATCAGTGTGCAAATATCTGTTTTTGCATCACAGTTTTCAGTTCTTCTGGATATATTCCTAGTAGAGGAATTGCTGGATCATATGACAATTCTATATTTGGCTTCCTGAGGAACAGCCAAACTGTCTTCCACAGAGGCTGCACCATTTCACAATCCCATTAACAGTGAAGGAGTGTTCTTATTTCTCCACATCCTCTCCAGCACTTACAATTTTCTGTTTTGTTTGTTGGTTTGTTTATTTTTTAATAACGGCCATTCTATGCAGTGTGAGATGATATCTCACTGTCATTTTGATTTTCATTTCCCTCATAGCTAGTGATATTGAACTTTTTTCATATACTTTTTGACCATTTGTATTTCCTCTTTGAGAAGTATCTATTTAAGTCTTTTTGCCTATATTTTAATTGGATTGCTTAATTGGATATTTAATTTTTGGGTTGTATGATCTCTTTATATAGAATGGAAATCAAATCCTTATCAGATATGTAGTTGCAAATATTTTCTCCCATTGAGTGGATTGCCTTTTCACTTTCAAGTCTTTTGAATCACAAAAGTGTTTAAGTTTAAGGAAGACCCATTTATTCATGTTTTCTTTTGTTGGTCTTGCTTTTGGTATAATGTTTAAGAATCCACTACTACTACCAGGTCTTGAAGATGTTAGCCTACATTTTCTTCTAGAAGCTTTATAATTCTTGCTTTTATATATAGTTCTTTGATGCATTTTGAGTTAATTTTTGTATAAGATGTAAGATAGGGGTCCTCTTTCTTTCTTTTGGATATAGACATCCAGTTCTCCCACACCATTTGTTGAATAGACTGTTCTGCCCTAGCAGGGTGGGCTTGACAGCTTTGTCAAAAATCACTTGACCATAGATGTGAGGGTCTCTTTCAGAATTATCAATTCGGTTCTGAATTTATCTATATCAATATGTCCATCATTATGCCACAACTGTACTGTTTTTATCCCTGAAGTTAGGTAATATGAATTAATGTCCGGAAGTGAGAGTCCTTAATTTCAATTTTGCTTTTTAAGATAATTCTGGCTATTAGGGGCCACTTACCCTTCCAAATGCATTTGATAATTGTGTTTTCCATTTGTTTAAAAAATGCTTGTGGAATTTTTATCTGGATTGCATTGAATCTGTATGTCAATTTGGGTAGAATTGACATCTTAATGATATTTAGTCTTCCAATCCATGAGAATGGAATGTTCTTCCAATTATTTAGGTCTTTTTTAAAAATTTCTTTTAGCAATGAATTGTAGTTTTCTAAATACAATTGCTTTATATACTTGGTTAAGTTTATTCCTAAATATTTTATTCTTAGTAGCTATTGTAAATGGAATTTTTTCCCTGACTTCCTCCTCAGATTGCACAATACTAGTGCATAGAAACACCACTGATTTTTCTGTATTGATCTTGTATCCTGACACTTTACTAAAATAGTTTATTAGCTCTAGCAGCTTTGTTGTAGATGTTTTCAGGACTTTCTAGGTATAAGATCATATCATCTGTTGAGTGGCAAAAGTTTTACTTCTTCTTTTCCGATTTGGATGCCCTTTATATATTTTTTTCTTGCCTGATTACTCTAACCAGAATCTCTGGCATGATATTCAACCACAGTGGTGACAGCGAGCATACTTGTCTCTTTCCAGTCTCAACAAGTAAGCTTTCAGTCTTTCACTATTGAGTACAATGTTTTTCATATATGGCCTTTATCATATTGAGAAAGTTTCCTCCAATTCCTATCTTTTGTGGTATTTTCATCAAGAATGGATGCTGTATTTTGTCAAATGCTTTTTCTGCATCAATTGACAGGATGATGTGATTTTTCTTCTTTGATTTATTAGTGTGGTGTATATGCTGATTGATTTTCTTGTATTTGAACCACCCTTGCACACCTTGTATAAAACCCACTTGATCATGATGAATAGTTCTTTTAAAGTGTTGTTGGATTCAATTAGCAAGTATTTTGTTGAGGATATTTGTACCCATATTAATTAGGGAAATGGGTCTGCAATTTTCTATTTTTATAATATCTTTATCTGGCCTTGGTATTAGGGTGATAAAGACTTCATAGAATGAATTTGGTAGCATTCCTTCTTGTTCAATTTTTTGGAATGGATTGATATTGATAATAAATCTTCTTTAAATGCTGGGTAGAAGTCACCTGTGAAACCATCCTGTCCTGGGCTTTTCATTTTGGGAGTTGTTTAATGACTGTTTCAATCTCTTTACTTGTGATTGGTTTGTTGAGGTCTTCTATTTCTTCTAGGGTCAGTGTAGGTTGTTAATACATTCCAAGGAATTTTTCCATTTCATCTATATTGTCTAGTTCATTGGGGAACAGTTGTTCATAGTATGTTCTTATGATCTTTTTTATTTCTGTGGGGTCAGCAGTGATTTCCCCATTTTCATTTTATATGCATCTTCTCTCTTTTTTCTTTGTCAGTCTAGCTAGGAGTTTTTTTTAATTTTCTTAATCTTATCAAAGAACCAAATTTGGTTTTGTTAATTCTCTCTATTGAGTTTTTGTTCTCAATTTCATTTATTTCTGCTCTGATCTTTGTTATTTCATTCCTTCTATGTGCTTTAGCAATAGTTTTCTGTTCTTTTTCTATTTCCTCTAGCTGTGTAGTTAGGTCATTGATTTTAGCTCTTTCTTCTATTTTAATGTAAGCATTGAGGGCCATAAATTTCCCTCTAAGCACTGCCTTCACTGCATCCCATAGGTTCTAAAATATTGTGTTCTCCTTTTCAAGGAGATTTCAGGGGAAATCTCAAGATATTTATTGATTTCTCTCACAATTTTCTTCTTTGACCCACTGATTATTTAAGAGTGTGTTGTTTAATCTTCATATATTTGTGAATATTCCCTATTTCCCTCTTGTTGATTTCTAACTTCATTTCATTTATGATCAGAGAAAGTGCTTTGTATAATTTCAATCTTGTTGCATTCATTGAGATCTGCTTTGTGACCCAACGTATTGTCTATCCTGGAGAAGGATTCGTGTTTCCTTGAGAAGAATGCATATCCTGCTGTTTTGGGGTGCATATGTTCTGTATATGTCTATTAGGTTTAGTCTATTTTCATATTATTCAAGCTCTCTGTTTCTTTATTGATCTTTTGTCCAGATGTTCTATCCAATACTGAGAGTGGTGTATTGAAGTCTCCAACTATTATTGTAGAGATCTATTTCTCCCTTCAGTTTTGCCAGTGTTTACTTCATATACTTTAGGGCACCCTGATTAGGTGCATATACATTTATGATTGCTATTTATTCCTTGTGAATTGCCCCTTTGATTAATATATAATGTCCTTCTTTATCTCTAATAACAGTTTTGATTTTAAAGTCTATTTCATCCAATATAAGTATAGCTACTCCAGCTTTTTTTTTGGTAACTGCATGCATGCATAACTTTTTCCAGCCTTTCACTTTCAATCCTTGGGTTTAAGGCAAGTCTCTTGTAGACAGCATATAGATAGCTCATATTTTCTTATCCATTCTGCCAGTCTGTCTTTTCATTGGGGAGTTTAATCCATAAACATTCAATATTGTTACTGTAAAGACAGTTCTTGTTTCACCCACTTTGACCTTTGGGTTTTATCTGTTAGGTTTTATTTTCACCACTTTTCTAACAGTTTTAGTTACTTTTACTGATATACTCTTCATTTCTAGACTATCTTCAAAGCCTCTCTCCTGCCTTTTCTTTTCAGGCTGTAGTACTCCCTTTAGTATTTCTTGCAAAGCCAGTCTCTTGGTTACAAACACTCTCATTTTATGTTTATCTGGGAATATTCTAAACTCATCCTCATTTTTGAAAGATAATCTTGCTGCAAATAAGAATCTTGGCTGGCAGTTTTTCTCTTGCAGTATCTTATATATATCATACCACCACTTTCTTGTCTCCATGGTTTCTGATGAGAAATTGGCACTTAATCTTATTGGATATCCTGGTATGTTATGCATCACTTTTCTCTTGCTGCTCTCAGAATTCTCTGACTTTAGCATTTGACATTCTGATTAGTGTGTGTCTTTGAGTTGGTCTATTTGGTTTTATTAGGATGGGAGTACATTGTGTTTCTTGGATACAGATATATATGTAATTCAATAGGTTTGAGACATTTTCTACCATTATCTCTTCAAGTATTCCTTCTGCACCTTTTCCCTTCTCTTCTCCTTCTGGGACACACATGACCTGTACGTTTGCATGTCTCTTGCTGTCATTTACTTCCCTGAGACCCAGTTCAACTTTTCCTTGTTTTCTTCATCTGTTCTTTTATATATTTGTTTTTGGAGACCATGTCTTCAAGCTCACTGATCCTTTCTTCTGCCTCCTCAAATCTGCTGTTATATGCTTCCAGCATTTTTTTTTTCATTTATTGTAACTTTCATTTTCATAAGATCTGCTATTTTTCTATATATGCTTTAAAATTCTCCTGTGTGCTCACCCGGTCTCTTCTTTATATCATTAATTTCTTTAGCCATCTCGTTGGATTTATTAAAGAGACTTGTTTGAACATTTATGATTAGTTGTCTCAACTCTTACGTCATCTGGAAGCTTACTTTTCCCTTTGAATGGGTCATATCTTCCTGTTTCTTGGTATGGATTGTAATTTTTTGTTGATGCCTTGACATTTGGTTTAGTAGTAGTATTTATTCTGGGCACAATTTCTCTCTTTAGGGCTTTCTTGCTCTTTTTCCCTTGCCAGTTGTATAGTAGGAGCAGAGGATGCAGTTGGTACTGTAAGCTGTGGAGGCTGAAGCTGCCCACATTGCCCTAGGAACCTATGTAGCATCTCCCACCTTTCTTCTCTGCCAGGAGTAGGGACAGAGCCCCAGCTGTGTGTAGTAATCCAAGTTGTGCAAGCCAAGACTGTCTGTAGTTGACCGAAGATACTAATGAAGCTTCATGTCCTTTCCTTTCCTGCCTGGAGCAAGGATGGAGCTGCAGATGTGGGCAGCAATCTATGCCATGTTGGTCCAAAATGACCGGTTTCCCAGGTAGACTGAGGTAGCACAGTCCCTCTTCTCCCCTGCCCGGGGTGGGAATGGAACCTCTGGAATGCCTAAAATCTAATCCGTGTGGGTCAAATATGCCTGCAGTTTCCCTGAGAGGCTGAGGGAGTAGTCTCTTCTCCCCTTTAAGAGGTGGTGATGGAACCACAGGCACCCAACAGTTCAGTCTATGTAGGCGAAAAGTGTCTGCCATTGCTGAGAGAGGCTGAGGAAACACCAGTCCCCTCCTACCCCATTGGGTTGTGCGGGTGGATCCACAGGTGCCCAAAATTTCATTCCTTGAAGGCTGAAAGTGCTTGCTATTGCCTGGAAAGTCTGACGAAACACCAGCCCCTCCTATCCTATTGGAGTGTGAGGGTGTATCCATAGGTACCCAACAGTCCAGTTCATGCAGGCTGAATGTACATGTCATTGTCTGGAAAGGCTGAGGAAACACAAATCAGTTTGTGTGGGCCAAAAGTGCCTGGCCCTGGAGAGCCTGGTGCAGGTCCCCCCAGCTTCTTCCCTGCTGGAGGTGGGGCTAGAGCCTATGCTAGGGCTGCAGTCCAGTCTGGGTGGAAATAAGCTGATCCCTACTGTCATTATGATTTTCCATCATCCCTGTTTCCCCTCATGCTGGCATTGGGAGTTAAAATGGTGGCTACTGGCTGCATTCTGACTTGGACAGTTTCAAACTTTAGCTGTTCTTAGGATTATACTTTAGCCAGCCGAATTTAATAATCAGTAGCTGAAGTCAGTGGTCAACTGTCTCTTCCTCCCCCATTTTTGGGAAATGGAACTTCCAACTCCAGGCACAGAATAGCTCCCTAGGTGGCTTGTGCCACCAGTGGAGGATGGGCACTGGCCTCTGCAGCATGGAGTGCTCTACTCATGCAACCCCACTGCAGATGAGCAGTCTTCTTCTTCCATTCTTTCATGGATGTTGCAGGATGCTCTTCTGGTCTCCTAGGCCCCCAAGAAATTTGCTTTAGATAGCTCTGGGTGATTACTAACTGCCCTGAAGGATCAGCTGTCTCAAGAAAGGCCTCAATCCCCTTCCTTTTTAATTTAATGGAATATTTCCTAGATTAAGTACTTGAAATTCAACTTTATTGAAAATGTGTTAGATGATTGTTTGTTCTTCAGCTTATACTCACATAATATCTTATTTAGATCTCTTACATAATTTAATGAAAGAATAACAGTAAACAAGGCAGGCAGAGAGAAAGAGGGAAGGAGGGAGGGAAGAAGAAGGAAGGATTGAAGGAAGGAAGGAAAGACGAAGGAAGGGAGGGAAGAAGGGAGGGAGGGAAGGAGGGAGGAAGAAAGGAATGAAGGATGGAGGGAGAATGAAAGGAGGGATGGGGAAGAAAGGGAGGGAGGGAGAGAAGAAGAGGGGAAGGGAGGTAAGGAGGGAAGAAAGAAATAAAAGAAAGAATAAGAGATTGCATTCTGTTAACAAAAATACTCTTTTTGGCATTTTTCCTTTCAAATATTTTTAATATAATGTGCAAAGCTTTCTTGTATAAAAGAAAGGTATTTTTATCCCAGTCATTACGCAACATTCACTTATTAAAAATCGAATTGAATGCATATTATTTATGAGCACAGTGCTAGGTACTGTGGATTCGTGTTTCAACAGTTGATATGTGCTTCCTTATTTTATATAATAAAACTCAGTATTAAATGAGTTGAAAGAACAGGGTACCACCCAAATTTCCTGTGACAATATTTTTTCTCTAGTACAGATGTACACATTTTCTCAGTCAATAGAAAATAGTTGGTTTCATCAATTACAAAGAATTACTTAGCTGTTCATTTTATCAGAGAATTTAAAAGTTGACATTTCTATAGTCAACACAGTTAGTTTTTAGTATAAGAGGGGAAAAAGACTGATATAATCATTTCAGTATTCCTAATTACATCATATATCATGACTCTTAAAGTGGAAACAAACTTTTAGACCTGTCTTGTAAGGTTTACGTTCCCTGTTGTGACAACATATATGAGAAGTGAAAATGACAGATGTGAGGTACATTAACAAAATGAATAGTTTTTATCAGATGAAGCACTTTTATCATGGCAATTTATCATGAACGAGATGGTGATTTAAGAGGATACATTTGAACTATAGTATACATTGCAAAGGAAGTTAGTAAATTCAAAATTATGATGACAAAAATAGTAAGCTAAAGTTTAATAACTTACACACATTGGCAAAGTTTTCATTACTGATTTTAAAATATTGAAATTAAAGATCAAGAAGGGAAAAAGAACACTGTTATCAGAAGAATTCAGGTACAAGTTAGGAGGAAGGAAGTTTAACCCTGGTTATTCAGTAATTGCTTGCATTTTCCACTCTGCATTTGCACTCCTATCATTTTTTTTAGATCACTTGGCTGATTTTGTGGAAAGTACTGATTTTTCTACTACATAACTGAATAAAATTTCCATTGTTTCAATGTACAAACATTTCAGAAATAAATACAATTCTAACTGCAAAATCCAAATGTTTTAATAAGCAGAGAATTTTAAGTTAATTCTACTTTTGTTTTTTCTTTTCATTCTTATTAATAGTTATTGAAATTCAGAGAGGGTTATTTTAAGGTTATGTATGTCCAAGAAGAGTCTAGAGATGGATATATATATATAAAAAATAAATCCTGATTCCCAAAAAATTACATAAGGGAAATATGCTGTGGTCAGGGGCAACATTTGATCTTTCAGTCTTTCACTCATTTATTACACATGAAAAATCTCCTCTAGTAAGATCTGGGATACAGAAATTTTTAAAAAAGACACAGCAGCCCAGGCCATCAAGAGTTCACACTTTATTGACAAGAGAATAAACATACAATTCAAGTACAGTATAGAAATTCTGTAATAAAATATGTTTCCTATGCCACAAAAGTAACAGCCGATGTAGGGTGCCTACATCTGTGAGAAGATTTTAGGGGATGCTGCCTGGGGCAGGTGATCTTGAGGTGGGAACCTGGCAGATGTAGAAGGCTACACATAATAGAAGCCAGGCCTGCACATGCCCAAACTGGAGGTATGAATGTAGCCAAGCAGCCTGCTTCAGTTCCCCTGGTCAGTGATCATTTAGGAATGGCTGCACAAAGGGCAACCAGCCAGTGTCAGGAGAAATCTGTAGGCAGAAGGGGTTCTGGAAAAGTTTTATTTTCTCTTGAAAATCAACACATGAGGACATTTTCTTTTCCAGGCTTTGAACGCTACCATGAGAGGAAATCATGCTAGGCACTGTCATGGTCTTGTTACCACTCTAAGAGGCAGGATGGAATAGATTTGGGATGTCACTTTAATTGAACTCAGTCCAAAGCTTAAAGTTTTTATTTTGCATCTGCAAGCAAAATGATTTAGACAACTTACTAACTGGTCAAGGCAATACAAAAGCTAGTAAAATGCACACATATGCACATGGATATACATATGTGTGTGTATGTATGCATATCTGTGTATATGTATATATATGTATGTATATATAAACATACATAGTATATATAAGATATGTAAATATTTAGAGAATATGCATATAGCCTTGACTTCTAACCATCAACACTATAAACCAAAAAGGGAGATAGCACAAGCAATGTGCTTAAAGTGAGACTCTGCCCTCTACTGATCTGTCCTATCCTAAAATTCCACTCTAAAAAGGATTTGCTCCCTTATGTCTTGATGTACACATTCAAATATCCTTTTTTAAGGGCTTAGTTATTATTAACATAACAATATAAAATTATGCACATAATTACACGATGTAATCGTGATGGGTCAAATGTTGAGAAGGGTAGTTGATGTACAGGAGAAGGCTAGAAGCAGGGAACCTAGTAAACAGTAGAAATCAAAGAATAGAAACCAAATTTGCCAACTTCATGATTTTGTCTACTTCTGATCTTAAGCACAGACTTTCTATTTCTTTCCGGGGGGTGGGGGGCAAATTTTATACCTAAAGATGCTTTTCTATTTCCTTATTAATCAAGTCTATTGTTAACAGAGGGCCACATAGAGTTACTCTAAAATAACATTTCTGTTATTATGAAATAATGATTGCAAATTGCTGGCTTTATTGAAAATTAGTATTTGTAGGATCTGTGCCTTATATGTATTATCTCATTTAATGCTCATAGCAAATCTATGGGGCTGATATAGTCATTTCTACTTCCTGAAAAATCAAGACTCAGAGAGGTTAAATAACTTGCCTAAGATGACAGAACTTCCGAGTGAAAAAGCAATATTCATATCCAAGCTTTGTGAATGCACAGTCTGAGCTCTTAACTAGGTGTGGCTGTATCCTCCTAGGAAGAATCATGTCAGCCATGGTATGTGACACCTTTATGGTCTAGAGAGAATTATTTCAGTGTTTTATTTTTGAGTGTTGAGGTAACCTATGGCAGGGTTTCTCAATTTCCTTTCCAAATTTGAATAAACATATCAAATTTCCTTGTCTGGGAATGCGAGCACTGCTTTTAATGGACTGAAAATGGATTCAGTATTTGCAAGGATTAATAATGCATTCAAAGAGAAAAAAAAATTTGAACAACACATAACAATTTATCCTTCCAATTATATATTTTTATAAAAATTAATATTTTAAAGATTTGTTAGGATAATAATATTAATGACCTCTCTTGAAGTTTTATAGGAATCAATGAGATAAAATTCATAAAGCACATTTCGAATCCTAGGTTGTCTGCTTAATTTAAAAGAATATATAGATCCTAATAAAAAGATCAACTGTGAACTTTATTGACTTGAAAGCATGTTATTCTTTATGTGTAATTAATCATGGAACACATATTGACAAGAACTAAAAGGAAAAAACGGTGTGGCTCATTACAATTCAACCTCACTAGAATAGTTAAGTGAGGGAACAAATTGGCCAAGTAGGATCAGCCTAAAGAAAACAAGAGAAATTAACATAAACATTAATGTCATAATTGCCATTATTTAATATTCACTGGCTGTCTGCTGAGTGAATATAGCTATGATAAATGCTTTAAGAGTTTTAAAAAGAGAGAGAGAATACCATGGGTCAAAAGCATAGGAAAACTGAGTTAATATCATATGATTTTAACAGATCTAGAATATATAACATATACTCTCTTTCATCTACAGAAAGTATTTTTACTACCTTCATTCTTTGATTTATAATATTTTACTAATTATTCTCATTATGAAATATTTGGTACAGATGAAAGACCATGTGCAATACAACATGTATGCACAAGTTATAAAGCATAATAATAAAGTGGATACCACTGTGATAGCATCTATTCTTCCTCTATTACTTATTTTTGTTCTTCAACCAGAAGCAACCACTACTCTGAATTTTTGTGTGTGTATAATTCCCTTAATTTTTATAGTTTTAGCACACATGTAAGTACCCTAAAATATAAGGTTAGTTTGCTTGTGTTTATAAAAATGGTAACATACTTTGTCATTTTCTGTGACTTTTTTCTTTCTTCTCATCATGTTTCATTTATTATTTCATTTACTCCCATTACTGAAACACATCCTATTATGTAATGTAAGAAGGTTTATTTATCAGTTTCCCCTTCTATATCCAGGTAGGGCATTTCCAGTTTTTCATTTTTGTTTTGTTTTATTTGGTGTTTTTTTGTTGTTGTTTTGTTTTGTTTTTGGTATTACAGAGCTGCTATCAACATTTTTGTACTTGTCTCCCAGGGCATACTGCAAGAGTTTCTCAGTTTATATACCAAGGTATAAAATTGCAGAGTTGTAGATATTAATTTTTCCCTAAGTGGATATACTGAAATATAAAATTTCACTTGATATACAAGCATGCCTACACTTGGTATTGTCAGGCTTGTTACTTGTTGCTAACCTAAAGACCAACATTATTCTTCCTTTTTTTAAAACTCTACTGAGATTTTGTTTAGAATTGTATTGAATCTATAGATCACTGTGGGAGGAAATAACAGGCTTAAACTCAGGATACCTCTCCATTCACATAGGTTTGCTATATTGATTTCCATTAAAATTTCATGATATTCTCTATGTAGATCTTCCAGGTATTTATTATAAATTCTCAAGTACTTTGTGTTATATGATCGTGTAAGTGGTATTTCTTAAATTGTAGGCAAATGTAGTTGGTTTTTATATACCGAGCCTGTATCAACTAATTTTAAATCTTTCTTATTTCTAATAGTTTGCTGATTCTTGTTAGTTTTGATTTCAATATTATGCTTGCCTTACAGATTAGGATACTTTCCCCTCCTTTTCTCTAAATGCTCGTATGAGATTGATTAAAATGACATGTTCCTTGAAAGTTTAAAAAAAACTTATCTGTCAAATTATCTGGGTTTAAAGTTTTCTTTTTTTAATCGAGTTATTAAGCCTCCTAGCTGCCAGGAATGGCTCCCCTCCCCGAACTCGGAGATAATAAGCAGGATAAAACTACTGGTGAATTGTATCTAACTGGGAGTAGAGAAAATGTCTACCTCTACCGGAAGGTGCTCTGAGTCATCTAGGAGGGTACTGGAGAGAGGGAAGCCAGGAATAATCCTGGGTTGCTAACCTCGGTGGCTGGAAGGAGCACACATACCTGGCCCTCAGGGTGGACAAACTAGGTGGAGCCCCTGCCCCCTGCTCCAAACGGGAGTGTGATGGCAGATTCCCTGCAAGGAAGAGGGGTCTGGGAGAGTGATTTCTTTGTGGTGAGTTTAGCCAGCTGGGCCCCCCTTGAATATCCGAAGGGACCCTGACTCCAGAGGGAGAGGGGAGGGGGATCTCCTCAGGCAGGTGGTCACACCCAGCCACCTAGGTAAAGAGAGGAATTATATGAGAGAGGAGATGAGACAGGAGGTTGATCAGCACCACTCCAGCTGACTGCAGGGAATCTAACCTGCCTGAGGGAAAAGCGACAGATAGGCTTCTTAAAGGGTAATTAACCCAAGTAGGAAGAATAGTTCAGTGGAAGAATTCATGCCTAGCATTTATGAAGTCCCTAGTTCAATTTTTGGCTCTTCCTTGAGAAGTGGCACACCACCTGAAACTTTATGACAGCAAACATAGACATTCTCTTTATATTAGCTTTTCTTGAATCTCTTATTTTTTTTTTCAAAAAAAAAAAAAGGTTTCTTTTCTTTTATTTCTCTTATTTCACTCACTAAAACCCAGTTCAAAATCTGCAGAGGACAGGCTGTGGGATGAGTGATTGAGTAACACCAGCAGCCCGAGAAGATCCTTAGGGGTCTAAGAGAGAAGGCTGTTTTTTCACGTTTATTTTTTTTCTTCAGTCTTCTTTTTTAAAAACGAGTCACTGCTGTCTTGTTTCTTGCATGTTTTGTATTGCCTTCCTTTGTTTCTCTGCTTATTTATCTTTCTTTTTTTTTTCATTTTTCCTTTTGGTTACCGATTTACTCTACCTATGCTGTTTCTTTTCACTCCTTCATCTTTATATTTTTGTTTTCTCTTGTTCTTTCATTCCCCCTCTTTTATTTGGTCTCCAATTTTTCTTGTTTGTATTTCTCCTCCTCTCATTTTTTCTGTTTACTTGCTCTTTTTTACTTTTTTCTTTCTCTCCTTTCTCTTTTCTTTTCCCCTCTTCTCACCACTCCAGCCTCTTAATTCATTCTATATATATTTCTCTATTCTGTTTCTTGTTTCATTGTTTCTATGCAACTTTCCTAATCTTATTCCTCTGTACTTCTTACTCTTGTTAATTTTTCAGTTTCCTAGGTCTTGTACAGTTGCTCTCCTACCTCTTACTATTACTATTATTCTTTTTGTCTCCCTATCTCTTCCTTTTTTCCTGATCCTAAATTTTTTTCTTTCAAAGGAACATGGACAGATCTCTCTCCCAAAAAAGTGGCTGAATGGGGGCAGGATCCTACCCAAGTGAGCTGTTTTGGGAACCCCACAGAGCAGGAGGCTTCAGGGCATTAATCTGGAGGGAGGTGGACAAAGAGATAAATTCCTCAAGGTGCTGCTGGCTTGTATTTTGGTTGCTGTGTTGTCTCTTCCTTTATTTCCCCTTTTCTGTGTATACAGACTTTGTCTACCAATTCTATCTCAATTCCTTCCTTCCTCTTTCTATCTTCTGCTTTCTGCTGCTGTTCTTACATTCCCTCAATTTGGCCAACAATTTTTCTGTTTTGTATTTCTATGTTGTCTATCCTGTTTTCTTTATTTTGTTATCTTTTTTTCTTTTTTTCTTTTATTTTCTCTTTCTCTCTCTCCTCATCATGCTGGCCTTTTAATTCATTTTATGTATTTTTCTCTATTTGGTTTCCCATTTCATTTTTAGAACTCCACTTTTTTATTCCTATAAATCTACACTGCTTACACGAGTTAAATATTCATTTTCCAAGGTCTTATATGGTTCTTCTTCTAATGATTACTATTATTATTACTAATACCTTTTTCTTTTCTTACTTCTTTCACTTTGTTTGGCCCTATTTTTTTCCTTCAAGATAACATAGACAACAGCAAGGAAATAGAATAAGAGTAACAAAGTGTCAAAGAGAAAAATTAACACACACACAAAAACAGCAACTAAATAAAACCCTAGAGTAAAGAGGGAAGCTAATCAACTGAATAAACCCATAAAGATAAAAAGATGACCAGACAGCAACAGAAAAAATTACAAAGCATACTAAGAAACAGGAATACATGGCCCAGTCCAATGAATAAACTAAAAACCAGGAAGAGATGCAAAACATTGAACAACTAATCAAAGCTGTCCAAACAAATATCATGGACCAACTTAATGAAGTGAAGGAAGAGATTAAGGATATTAAGAAGACACTGAGAGAACATATTGAAGAAATTGTAAACATACTGAAAAAGATAACGGATATGATGGTGATGAATGACACAATCCAAGAAATCAAAAAGACACTGGAAGCACATAACAGCAGATTTGAAAAGGCAGAGGAAAGAATTAGCAATGTGGAAGACAGTATATCTGAAATCAAACAGATAGTAGAAGAGATAGATAAGAAGATAGAAAAAATACAGCAGGGACTTAGGGATTTGAATGACAGCACAAAATGCACAAACATATGCATTACAGGCATTCCAGAGGGAGAAGAGAAGGGAAAAGGGACAGAAGGAGTGTTGGAGGAAATAATAGCTGAAAACTTCCTAATCCTATTGAGGGAGATGGATGTACATGTCCAGGAAGTGCAGCACATGCCAAACAGTATAAATGCCAACAGGCCTATTCCAAGACATACACTCGTCAAACTGTCCAATGCTCCAGGCAAAGAGAAAATACTGAAGGCAGCAAGAGAAAAGAGAACCATCACATACAAGGGAAGCTCAATAAGATTAAATGCTGATCTCTCGTCTGAAACCATGGAGGCCAGTGGTATGACATAGTTAAGGTACTAAAATAAAAAAACTTCCAGCCAAGAATTCTCTATCCAGCAAATCTGGCATTCAAAAATGATGGAGAGCTCAAAATATTCACAGATAAACAGAAATTAAGAGAGTATGCCAATAAGAAACCTGCCCTTCAAGAAATGCTAAAGGGAGTTCTGCAGGTTGAAATGAAAAAACAGGAGAGAGAGAGTTGGAGGACAGTGTAAGAACAAACTAAAAAGACAAAAAGAGAAAAAATTAACATATGACATACATAAATCCAAAGAAAATATGGCTAATGTAAGTAATTCCTTGAGAGTAATAACAATGAATGTTAATGGATTAAACTCACCAGTCAAGAGACACAGATTGGCAGAATGGATAAGGAAATATGACCCATTTATATGTTGTCTACAATAAACCCATCTTAGACCCACAGATTCAAGGAGGCTGAAAGTGAATGGCTGGAAAACAATCTAAAAGCAAACAATAACCAAAAAAGGGTGGGAGTAGCTATACTAATATCAGACAAAACAGACTTTAAATGCAAAATTATTGTAAGAGACAAAGATGGACACTACATATTAGTAAAGGGGGTAATCTTTCAAGAAGAAAGAACAATCATAAACATTTATGCACCTAATTGGGGCACCTAAAATATATGAGGCAACCACTGGAAAAACTAAGTAGAGAAATAGATGTCTCTACAATTATAGTGGGGGACTTTAATACACCATTATCATCATTAGACAGCACATCTCAACAGAGAATCAATAAAGAAACACAGACTTTGAATAATACATTAGAGGATCTGAACCTGATAAATATAGGCAGAACTACACTGATATACAGCAGGATATACATTCTTCTTGAGGGCACATGGATCATTCTCCAAGATAGACCACATGCTAGGCCACAGAAAAATTCTAAATGGATTCAGAAAGATTGAAATTATAAATTATACAAAGTAATTTCTCTGAACACAAGGGGATAAAGCTGGAAATCAGTAAGAGTCAGAGAACCAGATTAGGCACAAAGATATGGAAATGAAAAAACACACTCTTAGACACATAGTGGATCAAGGAGGAAATCTCAAAAGAAATCAGTAACTACCTTGAAATAAAAGGAAAATGATAAGACAACATATTGAAATCTATGGGATGCAGTAAAAGCTGTACTGAGAGGAAAATTCAGTCATAAGTGCATCTATCAAAAAAGAAGAAAGAGCTAAAATCAAAGACCTAACTGCATACCTGGAGGAATTAGAAAAAGAGCAACAAACTAACCTCAAAGGAAGTATAAAGAAGGAAATAACAAAGATTAGAGCAGAACTAAATGAAATAGAAAATAAGAAAGCACTAGAAATAATAAACAAAACCAAAAGCTGTTTTTTCAAGAAGATCAGTAAAATTGACAGACCCTTAGCTAGACTAACAATGAAAAAAGAGAGAAGATGCAAATACACAAAATAAGAAATGAGGAAGGGATATCAGAACGGACTCCACAGAAATGAAGAGTATCATAACAGGATACTTTGAAAAATTATATGCCAACAAGAAGGATAATAGAGGAAATGGGCAAATTCCTAGAAACTCACAAGCAGCCTACACTTACGAAAGAAGAAATTGATGAACTCAACAGACCCATTACAATTAAAGAGATAGAATCAATCATAAAAAACCTCCCAACTAAGATGAGTCCAGGACCAGACGCCTTCACAGGTGATTTCTACCAAACATTCCAGAAAGAACTAACATGAATCCTGCTTAAACTCTCCCAAAAAACAGAACTAGAAGGAACATTGCCTATCTCATTCTATGAATGAATGTTTGAATGAATGTTTGGCTTTCGTATTACATTACCCTAATACGAAAGCCAAATAAAGGTGCCACAAGTAAGGAAAATTACAGACACTCTCTCTAATGAATCTAGATGCTAAAATCCTCAACAAAATATTTGCTAATTGTATTCAACAACACATCAAACGATTTATACACCATGACCAAGTGGGTTTCATCCCAGGAATTCCAAGATGGTTCAACATAAGAAAATCAATCAATGTAATACACCACATAAACAGATTGAAAGAAAAAAATCACATGATCATCTCTATAGATGCAGAAAAAGCATCTATATTTATCAGCACCTTTTCCTGATAAAAACACTGCAAAAGATAGGAATAGAAGGAAACTTTCTGAATATGATAAAGGGTATATATGAAAAACCTACAGCTAACATTATATACAATGGTGAAATTCTAAAAGCTTTCCCTCTTAGATCGGGAAAAACACAAGAATGCCCACTATCACCAGTCCTATTTAACATTGTCTTAGAAGTACTCGCTCAAGCACTGAGGCAAGAAAAAGATATAAAAGGCATCCAAATTGGAAAGGAAGAAGTTAAAATTTCACTATTTGCAAATGACATGATCCTATACATAGAAAGCCCTGAGAAATCTAAAACAAAGCTTCTAGAGCTTATAAATGAGTTCAGTAAAGTCACAGGCTATAAGATCAATGTGCCAAAATCGGTAGCATTTCTGTACACCAATAATGAACAATCTGAGGAAGAAATCAAGAAAAGAATACCATTTACAATAGCAACTAAAAGAATCAAATACCTAGGAATAAATTTAACTAAAGATGTAAATGACTTATATACAGAAAACTACACAACACTGTTAAAGGAAATAAAAAACTTAAATAAATTGAAGAATATCACCTGTTCATGGATAGGAAGGCTAAACATCATTAAGATGTCTATCTTACCCACACTAATCTACAGATTTGATGCAATCCCAATAAAAATCAACACAAATTTTTTTACTGAATTGGAAAAACTAACTATGAAATTTATTTGGAAGGGGAAGAGGCCCCAAATAGCCAAAAACATATTGAAGAAGAAATATGAAATTGGAGGAATCACAATACCTGACCTTAAAACACACTACAAAGCTACAGTGGTCAAAACTGCATGGTATTGGCACAAGGATAGACATACCGACCAACAGAACCAAATTGAGAGTTCTGATGTAGACCCTTAGATAAATAGTCATCTGATATTTGACAAGGTCACCAAGCCCACTCAACTGGGAAAGAATGGCTTCTTCAACAAATCGTGCTTGGAGAATTGGATATCCACATGCAAAAGAATGAGAAAGGAACACGATCTCAAACCTTATACAAAAATCAACTCAAGATGGATCAAAGATCTAAATATAAGAGCCAAGACCATAAAGACCTTGGAAGATAATGTAGGGAACCATCTACAGGACCTTGTAATAGGAAATGGTTTCATGAACTTCACATCCAAAGCACAAGCAGTGAAAGAAAAATAGATAAATGGGATCTCCACAAAATTAAAAACTTTTGCACCTCAAAGGAGGTTATCAAGAAAGTAAAAAGCAGCCTACCCCATGGGAGAAAATATGTAGCAACCATATATCTGATAGGAGCCTAATATACAGCATATATAAAGAAATCCTACATCTCAAAAAGAAAAAGAAAACCCTTTTAAAAAATGGACAAGGGACTTGAAAAGACACTTCTCCAAGGAAGAAATACAAATGGCTAAAAAGCACACGAAAAGATGCTCAACATCACAAGCTATTAGGAAAACGCAAATCAAAACTACAATGAGATATCATCTTACACCCATTAGACTCATGGCCATTGAAAAAACAGAGGAGTATAAGTGTTGGAGAGGATGTGGAGGAATGAGAACCCTCATCCACTGCTGGTGGGAATGTAGGATGGTACAGCCATTGTGGAGGACAGTTTGGCAGTTCCTTAAAAAACTAACTATAGAACTGCCATATGATCCAGCAATTCTACTACCCAGAAGAATTGAAAGCAAGGACATGAATAGATATATGCACACTAATATTCATAGCGGCATTATTCACTATTGCCAAAAGTTGGAATCAACCCAAATGCCCATCAACAGATGAAAGGATAAACAAAATGTCATACATACATACAATGGAATATTACTTATAGCACTGTAAGAAGGAATACAGTGCTAACACACAGGATAACATGGGTGAATCTTGAAGACCTTATGCTGAGTGAAGCAAGCCAGGCATTTAAGGACAAATATTACATGACCTCACTGACTTCACTCAACATAATATCTTCAAGAGTCATACATGCTGTCCTGTGTATCAATACTTCATTCCTTCTTACAACTGAGTTATATTCCATTGTATGTATATACCACAATTTATCGGCTGATGGACACTTGGGTTGCTTCCAACTTTTGGCAGTCATGAATAATGCAGCTATGAACAGTGGTGTGCATATATCTGTACATGTCCCTGCTTTCAGTTCTTCTGGGTGTTTACCCAACAATGGGATTGCTGGATCTTATGGTAGTTCTATAATTGGCTTCCTGAAGAACTGCCAACCAGCCTTCACAATGGCTGCATCATTCTACATTCCCACTAGCAGTGGATAAGGGTTCCCTTTCTTCCACATCCTCTCCAACACTTGTAGTTCTGTTTCTTTAATAGCCACCAGTCTAATAGGTGTAAGATGGTATCTCATTGTAGTTTTGATATACATTCCCCTAATAGCTAGTGATGTTGAGCATCTTTTCATGTGCTTTTTAGCCATTTGTATTTCCTCTTTGGAAAAATGTCTATTCAAATCTCTTGCCCATTTTTCAAGTGGGTTGTTTGTCTCTTTATTTTCAAGATACGAGAGCTCTTTATATATGCTAGATATTAGGCCCTAATTTGATAAATGGTTCCAAATATTTTCTCCCATTGAGTAGGTTGCCTTTTCACTTTTTTGACAAACTCCTTTGAAGCACAAGAGTTTTTAATTTTGCAGAGGTCCCACTTATCTATTTTTTTCTTTCATTGCTCACTCTTTGGGTATAAAGTTTATGAAACCATTTCCTACTACACAATCTCATAGATGCTTCCCTACATTGTCTTCCAAGAGCTTTATGTTCTTAGCTTTTATATTTACATCTTTGATCCATCTTCAGTTAATTTCTGTATAGGGCATGAGATGATTATCTTTCTTAATTTTTTTGGATATGGATATCCAGTTCTCCAGGCACCATTTGTTTAAGAGTCCATTCTCTCCCAGTTAAGTGGGTTTGGTGGCCTTGTCGAATACCAGTTGACTGTAGATGTGAGGATCTATATCAGAACTCTCAATTCAGTTCCATTCAGTATGTCTATTCTTGTGCCAGTACCATGTAGTTTTGACCACTGTAGCTTTTTAGTATGCTTTAAAGTCAGGTACCATGATTCCTCAAATTTTGTTTTTGTTTTTTTTTTTTCAATATGTTTTTGCCTATTTGGGGCCCACTGCCCTTCCAAATAAATTTCATAATTAGCCTTCCCAATTCAGTAAAAAATGCTGTTGTAATTTTTATTGGGATTGCATTAAACTATAAATCAATTTGCATAAAATAGACATCATCATGATGTTTAGTTTTCCAGTCAATGAACAAGGAATATTCTTCCATTTATCTAGATCTTCTTTGATATCCTTTAAAAACAATAAATGTGCAGTTTTCTGTGTGCAAGTCCTTTACATCCTTAGTTAAGTTTATTCTTAGATATTTGATTATTTTAGTTGCTAGTAAATGAAGTATTTTTCTTGATTTCCTCCTTGGATTCCTCATTATTGGTATACAGAAATGCCACTGAAATTTTTTATGTGTTGCTCTTCTATTCAGCAACACATCAAACTAATTATACACTATGACCAAGTAGGTTTCATCCCTGGTGTGCAAGGATGGTTCAACATAAGAAAATCAATCAATGTAATATACCACATTAACAGATCGAAAGAAAAAAATCACATGATCATCTCTGTTGATGTAGAAAAAGCATTTGACAAAATACAGAATCCTTTGTTGATAAAAACACTTCAAAAGATAGGAATAGAAGGAAACTACCTCCACATGATAAAAGGTATATATGAAAAACCCACAGCTAACATCATATTCAATGGTGAAATGCTAAAGACTTTCCCTCTAAGATCTGGAACAAGACAAGGATACCCACTATCACTGCTCTCATTTAACATTGTGTTAGAAGAACTTGCTCGAGCACTTGGTCAAGAAAAAGATATAAAAAGGCATCAAAATTGGAAAGGAAAAAGTAAAAATTTCAGTATTTGCAGATGACAAGATCCTATATGTAGAAAGCCCTGAAAAATCTACAACAAAGCTTCTAGAGCTGATAAATGAGTTCAGTAAAGTGGCAGGATATAAGATCAATATGCAAAAATCTATTTCTTCTTGAGTTACTCAAGGTAAATTACATTTTTCTTGGATCAAATCTTGTGGTCAAATACTTCAAATTAATTGGAATAAGTGCTTATTGTAAGTTCTAATTGTCCTACATATAACAAAGCATATATAATTCTTATAACCATCTTACAGGAAATATATTACCATTACCCCCATTTTAAACATGAAGAAACTAAGGTCCAGAGATATTGCTCAACTAGCATGTAGAAATGTCAGAATTCAGATCTAGGCAACATTGCATCAAAGCCTTTGCCCAGTAGACTCATTCACCAACTAGAAAAGTTATGTTTCATATCTCCTGCCTTTCACCAGAGAGGTTCTTAATGTCATTCCCTATTTCCAATTTTAGAAATCCTGGGGAAGATCCTCACTTGGTTCAGATGACCCTCCCATCAACTATGGCCAGGCTGATCAGGTTTGTTCCCATTCTTACCTTGTGGTTGGGAAGAATTAGAAGGAGTTACCAAAATAGAGTTGTAATTATAGAAGGGGTTAAGGTACTGGATGGACAGAAGCCTTGAAATGGCATAAATATCTGAGTAATAGGAGCAATGCTACACTAAAAAGAACCTTCTCTTTTTACAAATAGAGCTTTGTAATGGCACAAATATGTCTGCCTGATGCCTTTTGCTCTTTAATTTATTATGGATCAGATGTTGATGATGAGAGAGAAGAGTCAAAACAGATGCAAAGGATTGTGGATCAAGTAACAGTTGGGATAGAATTGCCCTTAACTTAAATGTAGAAGTAGACAAAGATTTAGGTTTTTTATTTGTGTGTTGGGGTTGGCGTGGGCTGGAGAAGAAACGATGTTTTGTTTTGGAAATTATTTTAGACATTAATATGCCAAGTTCAAGTAAATAGTTGTAGGTTTTTGAGGATATAGTTTAAACATGACAAAATATCAACCTTCTTGAAGACAATTAGTGGAAATTAAAAAGTAGGTAACTTCAATTGAAATAAAACTATATATGCTCTTATATAAAAGCAATATAGATATTAGTTTCACCAGTCTCCCAACTGTCTTGTATACTATGAATCCTCCTTACCTTGCACAGTGCATTGCTCTTAGATGTGCAATAAATATTCAAAATGTGAAGGAACAAATGTTTTATCATAAACACTTAAAATCCTGCCATGATTTTGCTTCTATAGGAATTGTGCAATAAAAATGTAGCACCAGAAATTTCCTCAGAATGCAACTCCAACTCTCTTCGTGTCTGACTCTATCCAGTAAAAGTAACATAATTACTTTTGAATGCTGTAACATATTTAATTTTGAATGCTGATATCCATGTGAGTCAGCTAGGATGTTAGTCAGAAAACAGACCTGAGAATGAGTAAACAAGTTAATAAGTTGAATGACCCAACTTAGTGTTATTAGACTACCAGACCAATTTGTCAAAAACAAAAACTAATTTTTCCATAATTGATATTCAGACTTTTTTCTAACTATAATTGGCCAAGATATTTGGCTGCTTCTTGAGGCCACTCCTGGAAAGAGGAAGTTTGTTTTCCTGTTGCTCTGACAGGAAGAGGTGGATCTACTTCATCAAAACCTATACCAAATTGTTAGGACACAAGTTAAAAAGGACAATTAAGTTAGGATAGGGTGCAAATTAAAGTTAAAGATCAACATATACAGATTTAGGTTGTCTTTATGTGAGTATGGCTATGTACGTACTACATTTGCAAGGCTAAATAAATCTCTCAGTATGTACTGCAGAGAAACCAATTTCAAAATGCTGATGTGATAGCTGAAACCATGACCTCTGAGAGCATATCCAGACTCTGCTACGCACCAGTAGCATGTCATTGGACATGTTTTGATCTCGCTAGGCATCAGATTCTTCACTTCTAAAATGGTGATGCATAATTATGCCAAGGAGTTATATCAAATATACATTTTTTTAAAAATTCACCAAATGCTTTAAAGTCACTGGTACATAACAAGTATAGTGGCTATTATTAATATTTTTATGTATGCAATTTTATATCTTTCTATTCCTTACTTGGAATTATACTACATTAATCTTCTACGTTATTGAAGAGCATTTATAAGTACTATTTAAAGTAATACTATTTAAACTATTTAAAATAGTTTGTGATACTGATTGTGTTCAGTTATTCCAGTATTCCATCATTTTGACATGCAAATTAATCTGAATATGCATCTTTATTATTTTCAGATAAAGATCATTGACTCACAATACAATTAATGTGAAAAGACAAATCTACAACTGATCTATAATTCTAGGTAGTTCTATGCCATTGTGAGTCTAAATAAACAAATGTGGTATTCCAAGTCTTCTTTTCAAGAACAAGTCTTAATCTACTTCTGAAGATTCCAAACATCTTCTGAAGATCCTATGAATAGGATCATAACAGATATAATTGCTGATAGACGATTGAAACTTTGCATTGAAACTTCCAGAAACACAAAAAACCTAAACTCTTATTTTAAAAGATCTCCTCAAGGTTATTAACTATGAGATTTATTATATGAAGATGAAATATTTAGAAGAAAGTATTTGGAGCTACTTTATGCCTGCCTCAGCTCCATTTTCTTGATTAGTGTAGAGTTAAGAAAAGAAGGGAACAATCTGAAAAATAAATTCTCATGAGTTAATATGAACAATATTGCCACATTTTTTAGACGGTGCTTTTATGTAAAGATGATAACATATTTTGCTTAATTAATTCTATAATTAAATATATTATCTACATTTTATATTGTATTGGGTTCACTGAAAACACTTTATTATATTAATTTCTATTTGAGTGAAAAATATAAATTTACAACTCTACTTCATGTCTTGTTTTGCATTTATAATTTTTGCATTTGAAATGTTACATATTTACTTTCCTTTTATTTTATGACTTCAAAACTGCTTTTTAAAATAAATGAACACCTCTGATACTGGAATTTTGGAGTTAATCCAAGAAATACATAATTATTTCCTTTTCACTAAGCTTTTTAAGCTTGTTTCCAATATCTGAATGATACAATTAAAGTGGCTCTAAATACTTTGGTGCGTAAAACTTGTCTAAATCTAAGTTTATTTTCTTAAAATATAAGTCCAAAATGATAGCTACTCAATTAAAATGTTAGAATACTTTTAAGGCCATTGATAAAGACTAAGAAGTTGATGTCCAGTTCAGTTTGGCTTATTAAAAAACCAAAAACAAAAAACAGCTAATCATCTAATAAATGCAAAAAAAAATTGCAATAGGAGGCATTCTCAGGCATTGTTACTGTAAAAATACCCTCATGATACGTTTTCATGGTGGGCTGCAGTGACTAAGCAAAGGATATGACTCAAAATTTTTTATCTGTAGTTGAACAATGCAGGATTACTTATTATCTAAAGTGAAACATTCTACTTATATATAAGTAGCAATACTGAGAAAGATTATGGGAAGAGTCCAAATAAGGAAATGTAGTCAGGAGGACATGGAGAATAGAGAGATGAAATTCCACAAACAATAACAAATTGTTAAATTTCAAAGCAAATGGTGACCCTCATTATTAGTATATGCTCATAATTTGAGCAGATGTTAGGGTTATTATTTTGCCCCTTATTAGAGTATTATATTGAATTCATGTTATACTTAGAAAAAATGTACTACAAATTTTGTTTCTGTGTGTTTTCCCTCAAATTTATTTTCCATTGAATCTTATCAATATCAACATACTTTTAAATTATTATGAAATGTAAAAAATGTTCAATATCATGATGCAAAATAAATTTTGTTATATAGTGACATATTTATTGTGCTTGATGAATAAAAAATAGAGACCTTTTGTAAAGATTAGACTGTCTTTTGTTTTACCCATGTATAAAAATCCACAAATTAGATAACCTAAAGGAAACTGAAACATTCCTAGAATTATACAAATTAACTAAATTAACTCAAGAGGAAATAGAGAACCTCAAAAAACTTGCAAAAGTACAGAAATTGACTCATTAACCAAAAAGCTTCCAAAGGAGAAAAGCCCAGGACCAGATAGCTTCACTAGTGAATTTACCAAACATTTAAAGAAGAATTAACACCAATCCTTTTCAAACTCTTCCAAAGAATTCAAGAGGAGGGAATGCTTCCTAGTTCCTTCGATAAGGTCAGCATTACTCTGATACCAGAGCTGGATAAAGACATCACAAGAAAAGAAAATGCAGACCAATATCCTTTATGAATATAAATGCATAACTTCTTAACAAAATACTAGCAAACCAAATCCAACAGCATATTAAAATTATTATTCACTAAGACCAAGTGGGATTTATCCCAGGAATGCGAGGATGGTACAAAATAAGAAAATCAATCAATGTAATACAACACATAGGTAGAATGAATAAAAAAAGAACCCCCACACACACAATCTATGAAAGACATTTGACAAAATACAGCACTCAGAAAAGTAGGAATAGAAGGAAACTTCCTTAACATGATAAACGGCATCTATGACAAACCCACAGCTAACAATATACTCAATGGTGAAAGAATGAAAACTTTCCCTCTAAGAACAGGAACTAGATAAAGAAACCCATTTTATCACTGCTGTTGAATATTGTACTGGAAATTCTAATCAGAGCAATCAGGGAAGATAAAAAAAAAGGGGGGGGGTATCCAAATTGAAAAGGAAGAAGTGAAACTCTCTCTATTTGCAGATGACATGATCTTATACATAGAAAACCCAAAGAATCCATACACAAAAAAACCCTACTAGAGCTAGTAAATAATTTCAGCAAAATGGCAGAGTACAAGACAAACATGTAAAACTCAGTTGTATTTCTACACACTAGCAAGAAACAATTTGAAGAAGAAATTAAGAAAGAAAGTCCCTTCATAATAGTATCAAAAATAATAAAATATTTAGGAGTAAATTTAACCAAAGATATAAAAAGACTCACACAGTGAAAACAACAAAACACTCCTGAAATGAATTAAAGAAGACCTAAATAAATGGCATGATATTCCATGTTCTTGAATTTGAAAAACTAATATTTTAAGAGGTCAATATTATTCAAAGTGATCTATAAATTCAATACAATCTGTGTCAAAATTCCAGCAACCTTTTTTGCAGAACTGAAAACCCCAATCCTCAAATTCATTGGAACAGCAAAGTTCTCTGAAAAAGAACAAAACTGGAGGGCTCATACTTCCCAATATCAAATTGTATTACAAAGCTAAAATAATCAAAACAGCATGGTACTGTCATAAAGGTAGATGTATAGATAAATGGAACAGAAAGTCCAGAAACAGACTCACACATCTATGGCTAACTGATTTTCAACAAAGGTGCTAAGTACTTGCAATAGGGAAAGAACAATCACTTCGAAAAATGGTGTTAGGAAAACTGGATATCCACATGGAAAAGAATGAAGTTAGATCACCTACCTCATAACACACAAAAATTAACTCAAAATGGATCGAGATCTAAATTTAAGAGCTAAAACTATAAAACTTTTAGAAAATAACAGAGGGGAAAGTCTTCATGACCTGGGATTCAATAATGGATTCTTATATATGACATCAAAGGAGACACAAAAGAAATTCAACTTCATCAAAATTTATAACTTTTGTACAACAAAGAACATTATCAAGAATGTGAAAAGGCAACCTTCAGAATGGGAGAAAATAATTGCAAACCACTTATCAAATAAGGGCTTAATATCCAGAATATATGAAGAACTTCTACCATGAAGCAATAGAGAGATAAAGAATCCAATTTAAATATTGGCAATGAAGTTAAGTAGTTATTTTTCTAAAGAAGATATACAAATGGCCAATAGGCATATGAAAAGATGTTCAACATCATAACCATTAGGGAAATGCAAATCAAAACCACAGTGAGGTACTACTTCACACCCACAAGGATGGCTATAATGTAAAAAAAAAAAAAAGAAAGGAAAATAACAAGTGTTGGAGAGGATATGGAGAGATTGAAACTCTTGTGCATTGTTTGTGGGAATGTAAAATGGGGGAGCCACTGTAAAAAATTTCCTCCAAAAAGTTAAATATAGAATTACCATATGATCTGGCGATTTCCACTTTTAGGATATACCCAAAGAGAGTGAAAACAAGGTCTCAAAAAGACCCTTGTACACCAATGTTTACAGCAACATTATTCACAAGAGCCAAAATGAAGAAAGAATTCAAGTGTTCATCAACATATGAATGAATAAACAATTTGGTACATACACATAATGAAATATAAATTCGGCTATAAGAAAGAATGAAATTCTGAGGCATGCTGCAACATGGAAGAACTTTGAAAACATTATGCTCAGCGAAATAAGCAAGACTCATAATTACAAATGATGTATGGTGTCCTAAGAGATGTCTAGAAATAGCAAATATGCAGAAACCAAAAGTAGATTAGAGGTTACTACGGAATGGGAAGGTAGAGGGTAAGGTGAGATGTAAGTTTATTTACTTAAAAAGAAAAAAAATAGAAAGAGAAAAGAGAAAGAAAAGATTCAGTCTGCTTTCTATGTAGTATATAGAATTTCTTGGAATTATCAGTATATAGATGAACTGACCATGAGGGCAAATAATTTAAGAATCACTATGTTAAATTTATAATTTAAATAAAGTATATATCTTTTTTAAATGTTCACTAATATCTGTAAACTAAACTTATCTAATAATTGCACTTGAGAAGAAAGCCAGGGCTGGCAATGTTCCCAATAAAGCTGTTAGTTCTAAGTATTTCACTTACAATGTCAACTACTTAAAAACCAAAAGACTTTATCAATAAATCACATTTCTTCACTCTAAGCCCAGGATTTTGTTACAAAAACACTGTGTGCGATAGTTATAAATTAATAAAGATTCCCATTATCACTTACAGTGTATTGGGATACTTTTTTCATGTTACTCCGATAAACACTACTTTATCTTTTGACTGCCTTCGTAATCTATGAAAGTCACCATGTAAACTCTAGAGATGTTTCAGTAACCTTTTGATTGAGCAAAACCCTTATGGATTTCTTTGAAATCTTGAAGGTTTATAATTATTTTTATTAGACTAAGCAAAGCACTCAGAGGATGGAGTCATGAACAGTTCAGTCACTTATATTTGGGCTTCCTACACTCATGTGCTTCCATGTAGCATTTATATTTTAATCATGGGCAATCTTTTTAATTTAATTCACAATTTAAAGGACCTTTCATAAATTTGAGATGCTCAAAGTGTTTGGAAAAGAGAGATCTAACTTTAAACCTATTCTCATAACTTATTTGAGAAAACATTTATTAGCTCTAATTTTGTTTTAATCCCTAGGCTCAATAAAAAAGCATAAAACAATAAAAATTCTAATTTCAGATAGTTTTTAGATATATGAAAGGAATTGATAGTTGTGTTTTTGTTTGAGTCTCTCTAGAACTGTTATACATATGATGATATATATAGTAGCCACACCTATGTGCTAGTGTACCATCATACTGTCCTTATCTCTAGCTCTGTCAAATCCAAACTGTCGATAGTTCTGAAACATTAACAATTAGGACTAGGTTGAGTTCTGCTTAAGAGTAAATTCCACGATAACAATGGCTCAAACAAGAGTGGAGATTGTATTTCTCACATTAAGAAAACCAGGAATAGCCTATTCTGGGAAGCTGTCTTGGCTCTACAGTCCTCAAAGAAAACTCTGGTTTATTACTTAACAATGACTGGACTGTGTCCCTTTCTCCTAGTCCAGGATAACTGCTAGAGTTCCAATCTTTACCATAGGTAGCAGGACAAAGGAAGCCGGGAGAAAAAAGACGAGTCTATTTTAAGAAGGGTCCCAAAGTGAAATGCAAATTGTGCTTATACCTCACTGACCATATATTGGTTTCATGGCTACACATACCCACCTGCATTTAGGTACACTAGGTATATTAGGAAATGTAAAATCCTTATGTTAATAGCCAGCTTCAAGTAAAAGGTACCATTATTTTAAAAGATGGGAAAAATAGATACTAAGGTTAGCAACCAGCAGTTCCTGCCACACCTTCATGACAGGTATGTTCTTTGTAACATTACTGGTTTATTCTTGCTTGACTCTAGGATTACTAATAATAGGGGCATGTCTTATCAACTTTTATGGTAGGAGGAACAGAATTACCTGAAAGTTACCCTGCGGACTCATTCTGGGTTGCCTGACAAGATAGCTCACATCAGGAATTCCCCTTTCCCCATAAGGAAAGAGGTTCCTCTCCCACCCCAATAACCCACAGGAATAACTACAACCTCCCAAGATGTTACAGTACCTAGATGGTGGGTGGCCAGTATTGAAAGCCGAATTTCTTGGCTCCCAAGGGTCTACTCCCCCTAAAAAGGACATTTACTTAGACTTTCCTAATAAGAATGAAGAGCAGAGGGTGGAGTCTTCTTCACTGGAATGCAAACCCATCCAGGGTGTCCTGCAAAATATCTGTCCAGGAAAATTACAAGTAAGGGTCAGTGATAGAAGAGACTTCTTTGCTGGGCCAGACCTCTTTGCAATACAGAAGTGCAGACGTGCCTTCTGTGGAAGAGTCCCTACCTTCCCTTTTGGTGGGAAGAGTGGGAAATCAAACTTGTCAGTTGTAGAGGAGAAAATCATCAGTTGTTTTGGGTGCTATGCAATCTCAATTTTGATAGCAGCTATTGACAGGAGTTGCCTGGGAAAGCCAACAGTTTAGCAACTGAGCACTCTGGGGCCCTTAGGAAGTAAGGTTTGGAACAAACCCTCCTGATCCTGGGGGATGGCCAGGTCTCAACTGGCTCATTGTCCTGGCAACCCATATTTAGCATCTAGCACCATTTGGGATGATTCTGCTTGTCACACCATAACTATGAGTCTCCAGAATTTTACACAGGATCTGACACACAGTAGATAGTAAGGTTTGCGGAAAAAGTAATGGTCAATAGAGGACATCTGATGTTATACCTGAAGCAACATTGAAAGAAACCTCATTCATACTTGAATTATTTGATCCTTTATATGAATGAAAAAAATCATCTTACTGTAAATTTTCTAACCTGTCAGTGTGTGTTTCCTAGTGAAAGGTTAAACCTTTCTATGACTATCAAATTTATTTAAAGAAAATACAGACTGAGCTCTACTCGAATAATACTATGACTCTTTGGACAAAGAATAGCTTATCAGAATGGAAATTTGTTCCATGCTATTCTTTTAAATTTACCACCCTAGCTATATTTCTTTCAGTCTGATTTTAATAACCTAATTCGTTTTCCTAAATTGTAAAAGGAAAAACAAGTCTAAGATGATTTCTCACTGATTGTTAGAGGGATAAATAGGCCATTGCATTGAAAGACCAGGCATGGTCACTGCTGCATTTCTTCTTCTGATATAAAAGTTAGGTTAGGTAGGTGAAGCAATGACTTGCTTCAGAAGTAGTTTGATATCCATTGAGGCACACAAAATCACTGAAAAACAATGAGGATGCCCTTGTAGCAATGATAAATATGAATTTGGACACTATTATTCTGTATATCATCTAATAAGTAACTAAGGTACATAGACTATTGCTTTTATTGGATAATAATACTTGGGATGATTCAGTGCTAGAGTGAGTTGATACTCTAATAATAGGTTATAGGTTGAGAGTTGGGTAATACATATTAAAAGTTTGATTTTGCCAAGTTATTTTACCATATATGTACTTCCTTCATATTATACGGTACTCAACACGTACCATGAAATTATAATTTAAACATTCTGATCATTTTTTTTCATTCTAGTTCTCATTAAAATGTTTAGACAATTGAAGTATGAGGTACACAAGCTTCAAATTCAATGATAACAGTTAGGACAGTACATTTTATGATGACAGAGGCACAAAATTAATCCAAACTGTTGGCAGCTTTATAAGTCCCTCAGGAGAAAAAAAAGACAAAACAAAATCACAGGGTGAGATTTAGCCATATTATTGACAGGACAGTGAAATAATGGAACAAAATTAGTATATTTACAGGACAACCTCTAAGACCATAATAATACGGTTCCTCTCAAAAGCTATGGTAATGGACCACAGGAAATGGGAAACAAGACACATCACTTAAAATTGTACACAACAACCTTATCAGTCTTAGCACTGCAAGTATAAACACTGCATAAAATTAATTTCAGTCTTCAAAAGAAAAAGTCAACAGAAGATATATGACTTTCAAGTGATATGCATTATTATAAAGTTTTCAAAAGTGCATTTCTTCCAAAATATTTTTATTTTCACAAAGAGAAATGGAATACATTTAGAAAATACAATTCTAATTAGAGAATATTTAAAATTTTAAATAGAAAATAAAACAGTCATAAAAATGAAATCTTGTCAATAACAAAAAATGTATGTTTTTAAACAAAATCAATTAAAAACTCCTTAACAGCGTGTCTAATACACAGCTCATTGTCACCTTGTTTGTTTCCTGTTTAAGGGGAGGAAGTGCCGAGATTAACAAAAATGTTAACTGCTTACATTGGAATATGTTACTTTTATCTTCTAATTTAATGAGAGAAAAATGAGAAACACACCTTAAAACAGAATCTCAACCTCAAAAATAAGCATCAATTATGTTGGTAAAATTTAATTGAGCTTCTTTCTTTCATATTTAAACAACTGAATGTCATTACAATTATAATTTATAACAATTTTCATTTTAGATATATGTATTTTTATTAAGAAAGTTGTGTATTAATACTTGAATATCTACTAATGAAAAAAAGTTGTATTTTCCTAATGTCCTATGCACAGCAATCATATCTGTATGAAAATAAAATAATGTGAGAATTTTTTTCTATCATTATTCTTTGCATCTTAAAATATTTGTTTACGTTTCACAGACAATTTTCACTTTCAAGGCATATTTTAAATAATATTTTCCCTTCTAGAAGTCCATTCACAGGAACATTCTTGGAATTATCATCAAAACTACCAAAAATCAAGATTCTAGATACATCACTCTTCTTCTTCTATGTCACTGAATAAAACAAATGGATTTATATAGTTTCATATAACAAAGAAACTTATTTTTATTCATAGATTTTAAAAATGACATTGTTCTATTTTACTAGAGAAAGGAGTAAGCTACATTTGATATTTTTAAAATTTGGAAAATCAATAGCGTTGAGAATTTTGGAATAGAAAGAATTACAACTGGTTTGTGAGTGATATGTAGACAAACAAATGTGAAATAATTAAACTAAACTCAGTATCATATCCTGTGCTTAAAATGTTAATTTACAAGTTATATGTCAATAACCTTATGATTCATGGCTTTTGGAAGAGTAAATGGGTATCTTTAAATTTCTTTAATTTTTTTCAGAGTAGGCAAAACTATACTAGCACTTGGTTGGAGAAGTAGTATTTATATTCATTTATGGTTCTAGATGGAGAGATGGGAAAAGCTAAGAGCCTGATGCATGGCTTTAATTTTTTTTTAATATTTCATTACAAGTTATTATCAGCTAATGTATTTTATTTAGACTTTCAAATACCATTCTATTTTTAGGCCAGGATGCCCTTACAAAAGGCAAGTAATAAAACAGTTTGTCATAGGAAAATTAAACTTTGTCTGAGATTGAAAACTTGTGACAGAGTGGAAAGTAAAAAGAAAGAATAAAAAGATAATTCTCAAAGTGATAGGAAGTGAATAACGAAGTTCTTTGGAGAACTGAACCAGAAACTTGTATTTTTAATATGTTTGTTAATGATAAGGATGATAGTGAATAACAAGCAGAAATCTGCTGACAGTACGTAATTACAATATTTAATTTTGTCAAAAAATGTGTGCAGTTGTGGGGAATTCTAAGAAGATATAATAAACCAGGAGATTGAAGAATATCAAGTTAGATGAAATGTAGTGCAAAATACAATGTATTACATACCTAAAAAAATAATTTAAATTACTTGTACATCTTGATGGGTTCTGTAATCTCAGGATATTATTTTGGACAACTCAATAAAGAACAATGAACTATGAATTAAACTGCTATAAGATATTAAAAGCATAGTTAAAAAGTGAAACTATTAAATAGAAGGTGATTTTAAACGTGGTTTCTGTTTCATGAGTGCCACTCTTTTGAAAGATGAGTTCAGTTTAATATTTTTATAAAACGGAAAAGGTCCAAACAAAGGAAAATAAATTAATGAAATAACTTAGAAGTCAGTTAAAATGTTAACTTAAATGCAGAGCCTTTTTTTAAAAAATCAATGCCTAGCTCAGAGCAGAGATGCCAAAAAATACCAATTTCAAAGTGTGGGAGCTAGTTTACAAATCTTCATGAATAGGGACTATAGGAAAGAAGAGACCATACAAAAGAGGGAGATTTGCAAATAATAAACAGAATAACAGAAAGTTTAGTGGTTTTTCTGAAGGTCACAAAACAATTGAATGACCAGGCTGGGAAGGAATTTGGATCTCCTCCCTTCCAGTCAATCCTCTGAAAATTATGAGATGCTTTTTACACTTTCCTCTTCTTAAAAAAAAAAAAAAAAAATATTAGTAAAAAGCCAGTGGAGTGTTTCTTTTCATAGTCTAGTGCCCCAATCTTCCAAATGGCTTAAATTTTAAAATTCTAACTTGAGTTTTATTGTTAGATGATGAAGTTGTTAAAAGGACCTAAATGGAAATGTGTATTAAAACATTATAATTTAATTTTGATATAATATATTGATAGGCATTAAAGAGTTCATTACAGATTACAGAGACACAATTTCCATGTAGCTAGATTTGGAAATTGTAGCATCTCTATACTGACTGGTTAATATCATAAATTTAACAGTAGGTAAAAAAGAAACAACTTTTTCTTCCAACTGTTTGGGAACTATGAATTACTGTACAAATAACTAAGGATTTAACTGGCTTTTTCTTTTAATTTAAATGTGAAAGATTGATATTTGCTATATGCCGGTAACATGAAAATATGTGGAAACCTAAAAGACCGCTGAGGCATACAATTTCCAGCTAATCTCCAAAAATAAACATTTTCATTTTTGATACATTTTAACTATGCAGCATTCTATGTCTTTATTCCTTCATTCACTCAATCAACCAGCACATATTTTTATTACCTATCTGTCATACTCGAGGCACATGAAGGGGTTAAAAAAAAAAAAGCCAACTATGTTTGTGACCTTCAAATTCAAAAAGAACCACTAGTAGACAAGGCCAGCTTGTGAAACTTCAATCCTCAGCCAATAATGGAAATTCCTTTTCTTTGGGGAGCTAATGTACCCGTTTGCTAAACCTTTTCTTAATTCAGGATTGAGACTGTAGTAATCAAATTATCTTTCTCAGTCTTACACATAATTCAATTTCCCTTATTATTATTTTTTACTGTTTTCTGGCCCTTTTGCCAACATTGTTAATGCTAGGTTTTACTAAAACTGAACTATAGTGGAAAATTATTATCTGGTAAAATGTAATCCCTTCAAGGTATTATGGAATTAGAAATATTATGAAGGAATCAGGAATTACCTATATTAGCAATTTGGTGACAAAAGTTTCAATAAGTTGAGTCAAATTATGTATGAGTAATGACTAATATTTAGATGTATAGGCACAGATCTTGACAAACAGAATCCAATCACATTATTAACATGTAGGTGGGCAATTAGGCATTGGCACAGTGGACTTGTGAAGGGGATCCAGATGCAGCAGATGCCCTAATACCTGTTTTTTTTTTTTTTTTTTTTTAAAGATTTTTATTTATTTATTCATTTATCCCCCCCTTGCTGCTTGTGCTCGCTGGGTCAGCTAACCACGCCGTGCGGGCGGGCTTGCCTTCACCAGGAGGCCCCGGGAACCGAACCCGGGGCCTCCCATATAGTAAACGGGAGCCCTACTGATTGAGCCACAGCCGCTTCCCCTAATACCTGTTTATGTGGGCACCACAAACACTTCTGGAGGTTTTCATTACAAGAATATTAAAGGTATGTTAGTTTTGACATGTATATTACTGACCCACTGTGAAATAGCAGAACAGCCATTGTTAACTCCATTTTACAGTGGGTGACCTGGTCCCTGAGGAGAAAGAATCTGTTAAAAAAAATCTAGAGATAAATCCAAATCTTCATCGTGAATATTTTCCATAGCACACTTCAATCTGTCCAAGAACCTTTCAAGGAAATCCTGTTTAATTTGGCACCTCACAGACAGACCCAAAATAGAATTAATAATGTATTTGATAAGATTTCAAATTGCAAGATGGCTATTCACACTGGCATATTCTAGTAAAGCCACAATCAGGTATACAGCTCAAACTTTGGGGTAGTATAAGATTTAGACCAAAATCGACTGTAAATGATCATTATATCTTCAGAAGTTAAACATGTACCAATGGCACCTAAATAAGGATTGTTGATAAAACTTTAAACATACAGTTCTATATTTCTTTGAGAGTACTTCTTCAGAATATGCTTTAATTTCACTAATAACTAAAACATTTTTTTGGATTGAAAAATTCGAATATTTAATTATTGTTCAGTAATGAAAAGGCAATGGATCCAAAGTTATACAATGATTATCTTATATCTATTCCTTTAGAAAATTTTTGTGTAAAATTTTAAGTGATTTTGATCTTTACAAAGAACAATCTTAAAACTAAAAGCACCATAAAACTCCCAAGTATGCTATCAATTCCCATCATGCTCACCTGTATGCTATCATTTTCTTGATGAGAAATAGGAATAAACATATCTTTTAATAAGAACACGTGCAAATGAAATATTGGAAAATATTTTCAAAGAAAAATCAAATTTCAATGTACTTTTGTTAATTTTAAGCAACTAATAGAGAAGAATGATATTTTTAAAAGATGTTTTCTATTATCTTTATGCTGAAATTAAAGACTGAGCATGTATTACTGATATATGGAACAAAGTACTTTAGAGTAATTTTAAAAATAGGTGCTGTGTTTCAGTTTATAACTGTCTCAGAAAATAATATATTCCTATATTTATGTCACTTAAAGTTAGTTTCTGTGCATGTACATTGAAACCCAACTTCATTTAAGTATATTCAATGACTCTGAAGATAATTGTTTCATAGAAGTAGAGTCAGGTTATTGTAGCACCTCATTAATATTATAAAACTGAGCTCATTATTTTTTTCCCTTTAAAGCCTCCCCTCATCCTATCTTTCCTGCTTTTGTGAATAGTTCCAACCTTATCTTGCTCACACAACTAAACAACCTCCACACTCTGTTGCAAACATATTTCTCAACCTTACCAAGCCAACCAGAAATCAATTTATCTTTATCTAATCTTTTTCTGGAATCTGTCCCTCTCTCCCCATCCCGTAACCTCCTACCCTTGTTCAGGCATTCTTGGTCTATTTCCTGGAATATTCTGGCTTCCCTGTCTCTAATATCTCCTCCTTAACATCTATCTTTGAGACTGATGCCAGACTTTTTCTACAGAATCACTTTCCAAATTAAAAAATAAAAACTGAAAACAAAACTTAAAAAGTAAAACAACTATCGACAGAAGAAATTCTAAAATACTTTTAAAGGCATTTAGGATATTCAAATCACATTTTAGGACTCACTGAACAGGAAAATCTGGTGACTACTCATTCTTGCAACAACTTCCCCAGGGGGTTGCCAGTATAGAAATACACTGGATGCCAGTATAGAAAAATACAGGATGACTGAGAGCATAACTCAGGAGCAAAATAACCTGGGGTCAATCAAGGGCAGCCACTTAGATTAGCTGTGTGTCTTTGGGTAAATCACAGGGCACCCCTGTTCTTTTCCCTCATCTATTGTAGCCACACTCTAAAGAGTTTTTGCAGAAATTAAGCTAAGCTAGAAAGGATATAGGAAAGTGCCGTGGAGAGTGAGGGAAATATGTCTGTACATAAACACTGTGGCATCATGACTGATATTAGTTTTAGTTCTTGACCACTGGTTTATAAACTACTTGGAGGCCAAAGACCATGACTTGTTCATCTTCAGGAGGGTGCTCTCCACACAAAGTAGAGTCACTGTAGATATTTGCTAAATTTAGAAGAGTGAAAATGGAATGTGTCAAATGGATACCTGACTGTTGAAAGGTAAAATGGTTGTGTTGATGGAACAAACATTAGTCATTTCTAGTCTTTAAATCAACTTTGAGGTATAATCTACATCTGATAAAATGCACCAATTTTAAGTGTATAGTTCAGGGGTTCTGACAAATGCATACACCCATATTATCACTATCCCTCTCAAGATAGAGCATATTCGAATCATCGGAACATTTTCAAGTGGACTTCCCTTTGTCATGCCAATACTGACCATCCACCCCAATCCCAAGCAACTGCTTTATGTCACTACAGATTAATTTTGCCTGCCAGTTATTTTCAGTAAAGTCAGAATTATTTCTATCTTCCAACCTGAATAATCTCTCTATAATCAACTCACACATTTTAACATGCTAAAGAAAAATTATACACCATAGGCCAGTTGCTCTGAGAGTGGGTGGCTGGGGGTAAGGTGGATTTTAGTTGCAAATGGAAAACAATTTTGTACTTCCATAGCTGTTTAGAAACTTGTTTTGTTTCTTTGTGCTTTAGTTATCATTGTAAGCACAATCTTAACCTGCAGGCAAGATAGCATATATACTTATTTTACACTCTGGAACTCTGAGTCTCTACCAGGCAAAGACTGGAGTACTGGCAATGTCCAATTCAAGGGCTCCGGCCTCCCGCCCATTTTTTTGGCCCATTGCTCTTCATGTAAATTGCTAGTGAATAAAAGAAACCTGTGTCCTGAAAACTAGGTTTCGGGGAGACCCCTAAAACTTATTTAATTTTGGTTTCTACCTCAAGAGAGACACTTCATGGATCTCAGGAGAGCTCTGGCTATTAAGCACCGGCTTTGAGGCGGCACTTTGGGTGCTGTGCCTGGGGGAACAAGGATTCCCACAAGGATTCCTCCCCAGGTCGGTACCGGTAGTAAATTAGGAGGCAGGGAGCGGAGCCCAGGCGGCGTGGGGGAAGGGGCCGGAGGCCGGACGTGGCCATCAGACTCGGAGCTTGACACATGGACTCACACAACAGAGGCCGGAAAGTGTCCAGAGGAAGCCAGCGCGTCACGGGGGATGAAGTCGGGTCGCAGCCACCCCCGCCCAGCCTTGTCCGGGTACACGGCCTTGCACACCCAGACGCGCTCATCGCTACCGCCACCAACGCGGCTGCCGCCAATGAAACTCCTCCCGCTCTTAGGTGAGTGCTCAGCGCCCCTGTTCACCCGAGATTGATGGAGATTGATGGAGGTCTTCTATAGGGAAAGGAGAAACTCACTTGCCAAATGGGTTTGGCAAACCCTTCAGCGGGAAGAGGAGTACTTCTCAGGATGTTTTTCCCCTTGGTCTTTCAACTCTGGAGTTCGATATTCAGGGCCAAGGGACCAAAAGTTCTCTATTTATTCCTGCTGAAAAGGTCTCCAAACTCCGCAAAGTCTTAGACTTTGACCTTTCTTCTGAGCTGCCTCTCTCCCCGACCTCCCCCTCTCGGCCCCACCCCAAAAAAGAGACTTGTGAAATTCAAATCATTAACACCTGTGAGAAGCCTCCTGGCATATTAAGGGGCTTTAAGGTTCCTTGAAAATACCATTTTGATGATGCTGTGGAGGGAGATAATAAATCTAATCTTTGAAGGCAAATTAATTGTGGTTTAGACAATGTATATGGCCCTGTGTGAGGCTGGAATTTAGAATTGAATGCTCAAAAATCTCTTGGTACCAGATAAGGATAATTTATCTCAGATGACTGTTTTCAAAACAATAAGGTGCATGACTCATAACTGTCCATAGCCAAGCAGGCTTCTTTTGAGAGGGTCTGGAACAACAATTTAAAAAGAATGTCCTATGCTTTTCCTGATCTTTTCCTAACAGTCCACAAAATACTATTTTCAGTGACTATGAAATAGAGTCTTGTTCTCTTTCATGCATTGTTTTTGTTGCTCATGTCTGTGTGATGCTACATTTTCTGAAGATCAGTCTTCAACTAGCAGTTTGAGTTTTGTTCTCATTTCCCATAACGAAATAAAATGTAAAAATGATATATTATTGTGAGAAAGGCGGAATGAAAAATGATCAGTAGAAGAAAACAAAAATAATAATCGCATTAGTCCTCAAGGATGGTAACATAAGTTGCTCTTCATCTGAAAATATCACAAATTTGAATTTGAAAGGAACCCTATACACACTTTATTTCTGTTCACAGTCATTCCCAGAGGAGGGAAATTGCTTTGCAATCATGAGAAGTTACCTTTTTAAAGTATCTCACTTAGGGCAAAAGATGAAATTGGATCAGTCTGGTGGTATGATCTAGGAATGCTGTTTTTATTATTAAACTGGGTTGTTTACTACATTTTAGCTTTCTTGAGATTTACTTGATAAAGGTTAAGCTTGATGAAAAGCCTGAATCTTTTTTGCTTACTTGCTCTTGTGCTTTTATTTAGCTAAATGGTCCTTTGGGGAAAACCTCAATATTCCATTATCTGAGTGGAAAGAAAAAGAGTATTTTAAAAATTTAATAGAAAAGATTATAACAGTCATCAGTGTTACTGCTGAGAAAATATCAATATGTATTTATTTTACTTTAATTCAACAATGGGGGCAGGTTTTTGTTTTTTTCTTTTTGAAAATGTATATTTCTTCATTTTATTTAGTGGGCATTTCCACTTTGCTGGATTGTACCTATACTCAAAATTGCACCAAGACACCTTGTCTCCCAAATGCAAAATGTGAAATACGGAATGGAGCTGAAGCCTGCTATTGCAACATGGGATTTTCAGGAAATGGTGTCACAATTTGTCAAGGTAAACAAACTTTATTGCCTCTTTTGGATTTTATTGTAAAAGTCAATTCTCAGAAATGATCTTTTTGCTTTTGCCCTGTAATTAACTTGTTCTATGTTATTCTGTTTGATCTCATGCTATTGAGAAAAAGTATAATTAACTAAACAGTAAGTATATTCTTCCAATGTCAAAATTTATACTTGTTTATTGATTCTTGATATACCGTGTTATGTTGTCTTTGTTGTAACTATTAAAGATTGATAGGAGGGACAAATAAAGTTGGCAAACTCTAAGTTGCAGATTAAAAATCAATATCTTTGGGAGCAAAAAAGCAGAGGGATCTTGATATCCAGGCTATACTGGTGTGTTTTGCTCTCAGATAGCTTCTTTAGTACTTGACTATGTAAATTTGAGGATCATATTAAGGGATTTGGGGTTTTTCTCCTGTAAACTCTAGGGGCAAAAAATGGTGAAAGAGAGGGAGGAAGAAAGGGAGAGAGAAGGGAAAGACAAGGGAAAGGAAGGGAAGGGAAGGGAAGTCAAGGGAAGGAAAGAGAAAATATTTGAAAAGACATTCTTTTCTGTAAAGTAGATACTATTTATAGAACTTAGAGTCCAGAGTGAGGATGCGAGAAAGGATCCTTCTAGGGTGCAATTTAGCCCATTGAATTGAAAAACAGAACAACATCTGGTCATCAGTTTTAAATCATTTCTTGTCTGTGATCTCTATCACCACCATTTTTCCTTCCTCCAAATCTTTTTTATTCTCTCTCATTTTCAGCAGAAGCTAGTTAATTGGGTCAATAGACTAACATTCTGTAAGAAGAAAGTTCCAAGTCATATAAATTAGTTTAAAAATATAATTAAAAGGCAAGTTCAAATTAAAACTGTATGGTATGTACTCCTAAATGTATTTAAGACAACATGGACTTTTTCTAATTAAGCTGGGATATTGTACATTGTTAATATTGCATGTGTTTGCTTATAGCATAAACAAGTTGCATCTTGTGATTCAATTTGATAGGCTCTTAAAAAAAGATTAAACACGCAGTATAAGACCAAACCCCATCATAATTAGTTTAGTGTTTAAAAATGTAGAGCAAAGCTACAATTGCTTAATGGTGCATTAGATCAGGCATTTCTGCCTGTATAAGAGCCAGAATTTGTAATATACTAATCTCAGATGCTACAAGATTCTTCCCATAAATAATCTTAGATTTTTATCACATATTTAATTAAATGGCATTATGGAAAGTTGATAATTGAGTGACCTTCAAAATATTGCATCAAATGTGTTAAGAGTGCTTTTCCACTAATTGTTACAAATTGCACCAGAGTACTTTATAAGAAACTTTGCCTTTTCATTATTTAGATACTTTTCATCTGCCATAATTACCATCAGCATCAATAATTTTTCACTATATGGTTCTTCAGAACCCAACCAGATTATATTCATATTTTTAATAATTTCTTTGAAAAACACTTCTTCCACTATCCAGCACAGTTTTCCCCCTGCTGCCTAAATCAATAACCAGCTGAAGAGAAGAAAATATATTTCTTTGGGAAAAAAGATACTTCAAATCCTTTTAGCCTGCAATTTCTTTTCACACAGAACACAATTTGTAATGGGATTTCTTTTTTCTTTTCAGTTCATGTTTATGTTTTCTTAATATAACTCTTCTCTTCTTCCTATTTAAAGAAAGTTACATATTCATTTATTTTAATGTATATTATCTGGGATTTATAATTATCCTCTTAAAACCACACAGTGGCTTTCATCTTTATTTCACATTTTATTAATTCCCAGACACATATTTGGCATTTTTCAGAATATATTTGTAATATGCTCTTTTAGAATGAAACTTAAAATATTGTGTTCTCAACTGCTCAGTAGTCTAGGTTATAGTTTTAGGTTTGAAGAATTTTTCATCTCTAAAGATTTGGCTTTTCCATCTCTAAAGATTACCCATTTTCTAGTCGTTAACTAAGATTGGTGCTAGGATGGTCAGAAATGACTAACAGAAATTATGGTATAAAACATGCCTACTTCTTGAGTAATAAAATTGTTTTCTTTTTTGCATCATAATCATCATCATAATATTTGAGCCTCTCAGAGATGTAGCAAATAAATGTTATGGTAATAACTCAACCTCACTAAATGTATTCTATTCTAAGAGTTAGTTTTGAACAAGTTATATGGAACTTGGACTATGTGATTTCACAGAAGTAAGTTTCAAGGGTGCTGAATTTGCTTCATCAGATCATCTTTATTGAACAAATATATATTGGGCACTTCCATCATCCTCATCATCAGAATTGCTAATATCTACTGTTTACTAAATCCAGAATGTTAATTAGCACATCTTTATGTACTACTCTTATTCCAATTTTATCCATAAGGCAGCTGAATTTAGAGAGGTTAAGTGACTTGGGGGTAGAGCCAATATTTGGACTCAAATCTGCCTGATTCCAGAGCCTGTACTTTTAATCAATATGTTGACCATAAGGCCTCTGATTAACAGACTGGAATGAAAATAAGAAATCAGCCTTGATTTCTAGGAAGCCATAGTATATCTAATGGGACAGATAAAGAAATATAATCGTGATTATAATGCAATGTTATAAAGCAATAAATAGAAGTCATTTGAGATGTACAAACAACTTCAGGGAAGCTTTCCAAGTAGAGGAGACTTTTAAGACTTGGATTAAAAAATAAATAAGATTTATCAAAATTGCTAATGTGGCAAAGATTTCAATCAAAAGGAATCAGCAGTTACAAAGACCCATATGTATTTTTTAAGCTCTGCCTGTTATTTCATTTCTGGATATGTATCATAGAGTATATTAGTTGAGAGTTCAGTGATAATTAAGTCAGAATGCCAAGGTTATGGATTTAATCCATTGAACAAAAGGAACAATTAACAATTAATTAAGTAGCTGAATTATATGATAAATTGTATTAGAAAGATGACATTGTTAGGTGGAGTGAGAATGGATTAGCAAGGATTAATCCATAAAAGGCTAGTTTACCTAAGGTAAGAAAACAATAATATAGGCATACCTCATTTTATTGCACTTTGCTTTGTTGTGTTTCACAGATATTGCATTTTTTACAAATTGAAGGGTTGTGGCAACCCTGCATCTTATGACTATCGGTGCCATTTTTCCAACAGCATGTGCTCGCTCACTTCTTGTCTCTTCATATTTTGGTAATTCTAGCAATATTTCAGATGTTTTCATTACTATTATATCTGTTAAGATGATCTATGATCAGTGACCTTTGATGATACTATTGTAATTGTTTTGGGGCACCATGAACTGACCCCATAAGACAGCAAACTTAATCGGTGAATGTAGTATGTGCTCTGACAGCTCCACTGACCTGCCGTTCTCCAATCTCTTCCTCTTCTTGGGCCTCTCTGTTCCCTGAGACACAGCAACTTTGAAATGCAGCCAATTAATAACCTTACAATGGCCTCTACCTGTCAAAGTGAAAGGAAAATCTCATGTCTCTCACTTTAGATCAAAAGCAATAAATGATAAACTTAGTGAAGAAGGCATGTCAAAAGCTGAGATAGGCTGAAAGCTAGGCCTCCTGCACCAAACAGTTAGCCAAGTTGTGAATGCAAAGGAAAAGTTCTTGAAGGAAATTCAAGTGAACACAGGAATGAAAAGAAAATGAAACAGTTTTATTGAGAATATGGAGAAAGTTTGAGTGGTCTGGATAGATGATCAAACCAATGACAGCATTTCCTTAAGCCAAATCCTAATGCAGGGCAAAGTCCTAACTCTCTTCAATTCCATAAAGAATGAGAGAGCTACAGAAGAAGAGTTTGAAGCTAACAGAGGTTGGTTCATGAGATTTAAGGAAAGACGCTGTCTCCATAACATGAAAGTGCGAGGTGAAACAGCAAGTGCTGATGTAGAAGCTATAGCAGGTTGTCCATTAGATCTAGCTAATTTCACTGATGAATGTGGCTACATTAAACAACAGGTTTTCAGTGTAGATGAAACTGCCTTCTATTGGAAGGAGATGCCAATCTAGGACTTTCCTATCATGGGAGGATATCATGATATCCTGTTAATATCAACATTAACAGGACTTTGGACAAAGTTGATTCCAACCCTCATGGATGACTTTGGCTGCAGGGTTTGAAAGGACTTCCTCCAATTTTGAAAGAAGTTCTAATGCTATCAAACAAGACATCACATGCTACAAAGAAATCTTTTGTGAAAGGAAGAATCAATCGATGTGGCAAACTGTTATCTTATTTTAAGAAATTGTCACAGCTAACCTAAAGTTCAGATACCATAACCCTGCTCAGACAGCAGCCATCAAAATCGAAAGCAAGTCCCTCCACCAGCAAAAAGATTACATTCCCTGAATGCTCAGATGATGGTTAACATTTTTTAGCAATAAAGTATTTTTAATTAAGTTATGTACATTGTTTGTTAGACATTATGCTATTGTTTGCCCACTTAGTAGACTATAGTATAATATAAACTTAACTTTTATATGCACTGGGAAACCAAAAAATTTGTGTGACTTGTTTTATTGCAATATTCACTTTTTTGCAAGGTTCTGGAACCAAATCCACCATATATCCAAGGTATGTTGGCACTTCATAATTGTACACTGCACTCTATAGTTTATGCCACTTCCATACCTATATTTTAAATTTTCATGCCAACTTTTCAATTATTTATGAATACCATTATGACCAGTAATAACTGGCAACTATTGAGCTCCTTGTTAATCTGAGAGGTGGGACTCTGAACACATGAGTGAGTTTCCCAGTGTCATAAATCTAAGTAACAAAGCTAGGATTCAACCTCTGGTATCGCAACCTTTTATATATTGACACAAATGTCAACATTATTAGTCACCTAAAATAATTGTTAGTGTAGTACAGGTTTTTCAAGAAAACTGGTCAAACTATATCATTTTAATAGGAACTTATTTATTATCTTAACAGCTTTATTGTTAATGGGTATTAATGGGTATTTTTATGCACAAGTCTTTATGCTGATGTTAGAGGGTATTTTAAAGAAGGAGATGTAAAAGTTCATGTAGAAATTTGGGGGTACATACCAAGGCTTTTGAAATTGTTGATGATATTCAAACCTAAAGCTTAAGTTATTTTAGATTTTTAAACATATATTGCTATTGCTATTCCTTATGCTCTCAGGCACACGTTTTGATTGCCTTCTGGTGAATAATTGTAATAAATATAGGGAGTGGGAAATACCCCTATTCCTCAGGCAATTAGGCAAGTGTTTAAAAAAAGGAGGGAAGGTTGGAAGGGTATTGAGAGAATCTTTGTGTGCATCTAAAGATGATACTTGAGTTTCTGCCCACCCTCATACCCAAAAATACACTGTACAGCATTCTTCCCTTTTCACGCATGTCATTCCTCACAGCTGTGAGAGGTGGGGGACTTTCCTTTCCGCCCTACTCGCATGAATTCATTAAGTGGGGCTGTCTACTTGGGAGATTCATGAAATCAGAACAGGTAGGAGAAAAGGAGTTGCTCCAGGTAAGTATGGAAAGGATCAAGAAGGTTGTAATTGACAGCTTGTGAGTATGTATAAGTCTTTTCATAACTTACTCTATGCCTATTATGAAACAATAACACAAGGACTTCATAGAAAATAATGAAATCTTGTGCCTGCCCTCTACGAGACACACTTTCATTTAAAAAACAGCTTAGACTTGTAATAAAATCTGATGGGCTACTTGGATTATTAATGGTCAAAATGGTTTTAAGAAATGATGAAAAGATGTATGCAAAGTAATGTAAGGTAAAATCTCTTGCGTGAGTAACATGAAATAAAAACAGTTTGAAAATTTTTGAAATCTTTTGAGTGATGGCAAGATCACTAGAATAAATTTACTGACTTCCAATTTTTACTTCTAATTTGGATACATATTTCCTATTAATTGTTTAAACATTAATTTCATGCATCATCTCATAAACATTATCTGTTCTTTAAGAATCTTCTTCTAAAGAATATGGTTAATGTCTCCGACTCTAAAAGTAACAGAGATAAAACTAATGCATTGTTGAAATAGATTCTAAGTGTATACCAGCTTATTTAGAAATATATTCATTAGGTAATTAGTAATGAGAATATTTTATAAAATAATCATTACGATGTAGTAAAATTATTTCATAAAATATATCAGTGCATTCTGAGAACAGACCAAGCATTTTCAGGTGATAAAATAGTATAATATACCTTTGAAAAATAACTGAGAAAGATGGAAAATCATTTACTTTAGTAATTGCAGTATTCATTATTTTTCATTCATATGTGAAATATATTATAGTTTTGAAAATTAAGAAAATATATCCCTAATTACTTAGGAGTGCAACAGTGTGTCTCTGTTACCAAAAATGATGGTCCATCAGTTTAGTTTTAAGATATCCTGGTGAATTAAACATTCTGATTACCAATTTAGTCTATATAGTCATGAATACACTATAGAACAAAAATGGGGATATCTGAAGTTCACAAATATCTGTAAATTATACGTATATGTGCAACATCTGTGAAGTTATATATCTAGAATGTAGAGTTGAACAAAACTACCTGGTTCAGATCCCTTTATAGAGGCTAGCTTTCATATCAACTTCTAAATGTTGTCTCTTTTGTCTTAAAGCTTCAAATGGGTCTCTTTAGAAAATCTGTTTTCAGATCTTTAGACAATGTCAACTTTTCTGGAAGCTCATCTGCAATTTTGCTTGTTCCTTTATTTTATTACATTTTTGTGGTATTGGAACTTATATACAAAGTTGAGTAGTAGCCTGGATCAGCATTTTCTTTTCTTTTCTTAATTCCAGCTCTCAAAGAGAGAGGTGACTTCTGATTTTTAAGTAATAATTAGAGAATATTTGCAGAATAGGAAATATGTCTCTTGATAATATTACACATGAATCTTGATTTATGTAAAATGTATGTTATTAAAAATCCTTGGGAAAGCAAATGTTTTTGTAAACCAAATAGAATCCTACATACTCCAGAGGAACTTCCTAGGTAAATGAATACCACCACGAACTTGAAGAAGTATGAACTTTTATGTGCTTCTAGTTAGTCCTAAGCAGAATTTGTTCATAGTGAGACACATACTTTCTTGGGGTTTCTTGTACTGAGTGGAAAATGAAAACCATTTAAGACATACTAATCTAAATTAACCCAAGGCTTAACATTCCAGGATGCATAAGCTTTGTGAACTTCATCCAAATAAATGAAACACCTTTGCCAATTTCAGAAAACCTTTTCCTTGTACTAGAAATATGACCTCTTTCCTCTGTTCACAAGAAGGGTACACATTAAAGAAAACAAAATCCACCGCAAAAATTAAGCAGAACTTCCTCTCCACAAGATTACAAATTCCTTCAATGTAGAACATGCTATAGAAAGAGAAAAATAAAATAATAAGCCATTATAAAAACTTCCTTTCAGTTAATATTTTATTTTGAAATGGAGAAAAAAAGAGCTTCGGTCATTTGAGTTTTGCTGACAGCTCAACATTTTTAAAACCAAAAATTTCTTTGATCTGCCTTGTCAGTTTTCATTTTTGCAGATTAAGTTTCAGGAATTTTTTTTTTCAAATGATCTTGTTCCATGTTTATTATGGACAATTATGAAAGCCATTGAGATCAAAATTAATAAATATCTGGAATCTTAAAGAAGAGTTTAATGTGGACATACGGTTTTTGATTTTCCACGTAATCAATAACAAAAGATCGTGTAAATTTTTCTTCAAATAGAAGCTTAATTTATTTTTAATAATTTTTAAGTCAGTATTATCTAGAGGGATTCATTGCATGTTTAGCACCAGAAAAGTAATATCAGGTAACTGAAAACACAGAGAATTAAATCAAAATATTAAAAAGAATGCACAGCTGCTGAGTTCTAATTTCAACAGTATTCAAAGTTCTATGTTAGATCAATCCTAAATAAGATTTCTCACAATCAATTTTTCACTTATACGCAAAAAATACCATCTGAGTTGACATTATTAGAATGTTGATTTTTTTCTAAGTGATGAATATCACTTATTTCTTCATGATAAAACACCAATTCAAAAAGCCTATATGAATATGAGTCATATTATCTATATTGATGATAAGGCATCAGTAGCAACAAAAATGGGGATATTGTTTTTCTAAAATTTGTTTTCATTTTACATGTGAAATGTACTTGGTAGCTAGAGCATCTTATATTTTCAGTTCACCCTCATCTATGGGCCCTACTAGGAAATTAAAATTAAATTAAAATTGTACACTACATGTGAGATTTTTATACATTTTAATAAATGTTGGTTTTCAAGGAAAAGACAGGTAGAAAAGAAAATAAAGGAATAATGGAGATACCACTTCCAATACCATAAAATAACAAAAGTCCTAATTTTTCTGCTTTGATTTTTATGGTTCTATTTTGTTGTCAATATTGTAAGATTGTAAACTTTATTTTGCAAAACTGATGGCAGTTCCTTTGTTCAGGGAATGTCAGTTATTTTAGTCACATTTTCATGGAGCATGAACATATTACAGGAATTTATGTATTTAATCCTAACAGCAAGTTTCTAAAATAGGCTAATATTATTCCCATTTTCCAGATTGAACAATTTTCCCTGAGAAAACAAATTTTAAAAATTCTCTCATATAATCCTCAGACTACTCTTTGAGGTATATCTGCAAATAAAAAGATTAAAATGGAGATTAAATCTCATTGAGATAAAAATCTATTATTTTGGTATTACCCCCATCTACTTTGTTTTCTTACTGCATTATATCAAAGCAGTTGGTTAAAAGGTAAAAAATTATACAGTATGCATATTTAAGATCTCTTAGGAAGAAAATCTATTTACAGATTTTAATATGTGGATCAAATTCCATAAATCAGGTACAAAGTGGTTAACTCTTATCTTTCCCCCTCCCTCAAGCCCAGTGAATTGACAACAAAATCGGGAAATCCAAGGGAGTACATGAAAAGTCCATAAATGAAGATGAACTTCTCATAGCAGATTCTTATTCCACAAAAAGGGATACAGGTTGTGCACACAGAGAAGGCTGCAGCAGAGTGGGGGCTTTACTCTACTCGTAGTGGTGATTTCCTTACCTGCTTCCCAACAAGGAAGTTGAAATCCAGTAGATTGGTTTCCAAAGGCTGTGCCGCTCAAACTCCCAATTCCCCGTGGACATTTGTCCCCTGGATAAAGCCAAGAAATAGCTCTCAATGGAAATTTTATCTTTGGCCTGGAAGGAACTTTTGAGAGAAAAAATTCCTACCCTAATACAGAAAACTTTTTATTTTGGCCTTTGGAGAAGGATGCCGCCTTTCTGCCTACTCTCTACCTGTGCTGCCTGCAATAATGCCTAAAAACTACTATTCCTCACCCAGATATACAGAGAATCCTGAACTCTATCATGCTCAAGAAAGGTTGTAATGGCAACAGTCAAACCTGGGCCAAGCTACCTATGATATTCAACCATTTTTAAAGTTATAAACATGAGGGTCATCTGAGGAAAACCGGCTATTGGAGAAAAGCCAAAAAAAAACAAACTGATGAGTAAAGAGAGCAATTGCCTGAGGAAGAGATACCTTGAGGAAGAGAAAAGAAGTAGAGACAAAAGTTCCAATTTATACCCTCAGATCAATTCCAGAAAATTTTGCATCTAAAAAGAATAATAATCATAACCATAGGCTTCTATATACAAAAGAGCTACCATATGACAAAAATAGTTTCTTCCTCAACATACCATGAAATCTTTGTGTTGTTCAATCCCCAGCATACCTTTCCTCTCCTCATTCCCATCCTCTTGCAGCAAGAGGCATCAAGACAAGAAGCTGCTAACATTATCAGTAGTCTAGTATGTAAAATGCAATATTTAAAAACCATCACAAGATGGAGGCTAAAGTCTCCCATTCCTGGGTTTCCACGGCTGCCTGGATGGGCACTATATAGCACAGGGAAGGTAAAAATATCAAATTTATTTATATATAAGTGGAAGATACACCAGACTATACTAACCAAGATATTTTTGAGATTATCAGCTGAGTACATTTTCTACTCTTATACCCAACTTCAACCCTATGTGAACTTTTCCTTTATCTATGCCCAATCTTCTCCCAAACTCCTTCCCTGATTTTTCACAGGTAGTTAATGTCCTTTCTGACCCTGACTACAATATTTGGCATTAAAATGTTTTTAATATGGGGATGGAACACATAACCTGGCAAGTAGGAATCGCGAGTTGTTTTTCAGCCATAGAAAGGACCTCTGCTCCATTTGATTAATCTCAAACTTTGTTTTTGACTCACTTATAACTCTTGTTATAATATTGTTATTATGCTTGCAGTTTCCTCACTATAATGTTTGTTTTCCTCCAGTAATTTCCTGAATTCACTGGCTAGCACTTTTGGTTGCTCCTACCAGGCAAACCTAACATTTTTCTTTTCCTATAAAATATATTGACATTATGATCAATATCAAATGGATCAAAATCAAATGGAAAATATGAGAAAAAAAATTGAGAAACATTGAGGATCAAATATGGAGGGCCTAATATCCTTGTAACAGACATCTTAAAGAAGGGATCAGACAAGATTCAAGCAGAGGAAATAATGAAAGAAATTAGATAATTACCCAGAGCTTACAACAGACATGAATTTTGACATTAAAAGAGCCCCTTAATACTCACCCATCTTCTACAGAATATGTGTGTGCCTTCACTTCTCAATTTTTCAGGCTTAAGGAATATCTGCTGATATCCTGTTATGAAAGAGGAGTGTGTTTATTTCCTAAACTTTTACTTTTGTTATTTGTACATTCAAGTTGTTTTTTCATTGTCTTCATGTCCTTATATTATAATGGAATAAATGAGCTTATGTAACATCAGGCTGCTCCATTCTTGGAGCCTAGAATGAAAACTTACCCAAAGCTTGGGAATAGAGTGAGAGAAGTTGTTTCTCAAAAGGGCATAGGGATAACTGTTATTAGCAGAAATTTCAATAGATTCCAGGTAGCCAAAAAGGCAGATAAACACTCAAGAAATGTTTCTATCAATCCTTTGATAGCCATTTGTAGCCCTCCTTCTACATACTTCCACCTTTATGTAACTCTGTCCTTTTTCTGAGACAATTTCTAGCCTAAGAAAAGGGGACATATTAGAAATGCTGTGATTTGTCCCATTATCTTAAAAATAAAATAATATATTTATCAGTGCTTTATCCTCCAGGTTCCCATTACTTGATTTCTCTCATACACTTATGCCCAAATTGTAGCCCTCCAAATACCATGAAATGGTTTGTAATGGGACTATTATCAGATGTTATTGTCTGATAATAAACCTAGTATTACTTTGCTAAGTTCTCTAAATTTGTTAAATATATTCTTGGATCCTCATCGCAAATCACAAAAAAAACTTTGGGGTCTCAGTTTCTCAGTAAAATGAACAAATTGGACTAGGAGTATTATTAATGTCCCTCTCAGCTCCAAAATTCTTTGATTCTATTATTTTGAGCCATTTATTTCAATGGTGGTCAATTACCAGTTCAACCACTTTTTGGGTAAAAATATGCATTTTAAAGTTAATTTGAAATGTGAAAATAAAACGGATATGTATTTTGGTCTCCTGCTTCCAAGCTCAGTGCAATTTTCACAGTTCTTAATGCTGATCTCTGCTACTGGCATGACCAGTGCAGAGGATGCTTTCATCTACTCCTTGTATTCCCATCGTCCCCACTTATTACCATGACACATCATGACACTCTTTCCTGCTCAGCCAGGATATGACTTCAGAGTTCTTCTAATAGTATCAGGCAGATGATACAAATCATTTCAGGTTGGCATATGAATGAAACCTATTTTCCATAATTTCTCTGAGACCGCCTCTCTTTGAAAGAATTTATGGATTAATCTTCAGGACTGAAAAGCAAAGTATTAAATATAATAAATCGACAAAAGAAGCACTATATCTGGATCAATTGAATCATTAAAACCAAACACGAAGGCTAGAAAACCATGATTGTTATATTTTCTTCCCCATTGGGGGAAGTTTAGATACTGTTTCATGTGATTGAAGAAGATGGTGTGCATATTCATTCTTTTTTTTAATGAGGGAGTTGTAAGTCTTGGGATTTATATGTAACTCATATTTAGGACAAAATGCCACATAATGGAATTTATCCTTATTTTGCAATTCCAAGAGAACGTTAATGAGTATCTATGGCCAGGTCCAGTGGGAATGGGATTGACCAGAGAGGCAGTTCTTCTCAGCAGTAAAGGAATCTGTATCCAAACTTCTCCTTTCTGCCAAGTGTTTTAGTTTCCTAGGCTGCCCAAGTAAATACCATATGATGGTTTGTCTTAAACAATGGGTATTTATCAGTTCACGGTCTTGAGGCTGAAAGAAAGTCAAGGCATCATGAGGGTAATGCTTTCTCCCCAAGACTGGTGTTCCGGGGCTGGCTGCCCGTGATCCTTGGTCCTTAGCTTGTCACATAGTAGGCACATGAAGGCATCTTCTGGCCTCTCCCTTCTCTTCTGGATTCTATTGATACTCAGCTTCTGGCTGTTCCCTTGTGGTTTTCTCTCTTATCTGTCTCAATTTTATTCTGCTTATAAAGGACTCCTAGTAATAGGAATAAGGTCCATCCTGGGCCATACCTTAACTGAAGTAACCTCATCAGAAGGTCTTACTTACAATGGGTTCACATCCACAGGAATGGGTTCAGTTTAAGAACATATTTTTCTAGGATATGTACAGCTCCAAACAACTACACCAGGTATCACGAATACCTTTGCATCAAGCAAAATAAACTTGGCAGAATAGTCAATTGTATTTGTGCTCAGGGGAGAAAGGATAATTGGGTGCTTTTTATATTGGAGAAGTTATAAGCTTAGAATCATTGTCCAACAACCAATTCAGATGTTACTTTCTTTGCAATGCCTTTTTTTGATTTCTATCGGTTGAGTTCAGTTGTTTGTTTTTTCATGTTCTCTGGTCATTTTATTTTTATATTAATACATGGTATTGGAGTAAGTTTTGACAGGTCTGTCTGCTGTCCATTCATGACTGGGGACTCCAAATTATGATTCCTCTTTAAGGACAATGATGGTTCTTATTGTTGATTGTATCTCTGGACACTACCAAAATGGCTTAGGTCCTATCTGTAAAATTCTATGGGGTCTTGAGTTGTAGTCATTCTCAATGGTTGGTGTTCCATTCTATGCTTTCTTGGCTAGGCTGAATTTAATAAGACATTGTGAATGGTATTCCTGCTTGCATGAATGAGGTATATGATTTGACTGAATTTTACACATGTAAAAGCCTGATATAGCAGGATTACCTTAGGTATGATCCCAACTCCAAATATTTTGCTATAAATAAAGAGTACCCTTGGTAGTCAGGCGGAAAATTTTCATGAATGTTCCAAAGTAAGCATCATAAACTTTACCTTTGTTTGCTCCATAATATCTTTGTTTCCCTACTTAATTTTGAGTAATCAATAGTACAAGACTGAATTTTCATTAACTTATTAACTCATTAATTAATAAGTTATTTGTTAATAACAAATATGCTGTTCTTTTGAGCATTTTCATGATTTAGGTTAGGAAGCCATATGTCCTGTGGCACATTTAGTTGCAACTTTGATACTAAATGTCATTTTGTCTACATATTTCCTAATGACTCTTAGAGATCAAATATGTCTTTTTAACAAAAATCCTGGTAAATATGAAAACATTAAAACTGAAAATTTTACTTCTAGCCATGTACTTTGATAGTTCTTTCTTAAATCACAAACTAAGTTAGTGTATGTGCTATCTATAATACCTGTCTTACTCCTACCAGTGAACCATCCTTTATAAATACAGTTTTATATGGAGCTGAATTTATTCTTTTGTTAATTATTTAAGCTGAGGTTTTATTTTTTTAATTAATATGTACAATATGAAGAACTTTTATCAAAACATTTTATATTTTTATTACCATGCTTTAAAATTGATTAAGATAGAGTAAGTGATCATGTGAGTGAATTGAGAAAAAATAAAATGGTTTTATTATCTATAACTTTATTTTATGAGAATTTTGATGCTCCCATATATAAAGGTTATGAAGAAAACATTGCCTCTACCCACAGAAAAGTTTTGTTTAATTTAAAAATGTCTTGTTTATCACGTATAACTAATTTTCTTGCTCTAGGAAAGATTCTTTTCACTCTGTTCAGCCGTACTGAAATCATCTAAAGATGACATGTTTAGGAGGGTCTGGGCAAATGATTTGAGAAACTAAACATGTTATTTCTGATAATTTTCTATTTCCTGTCTGCCTGAGATATGATTTTATATCTTATGTTTTATCAAACATCAAACATCACATTGGTCCCTAGGATCTATAGTTAAAGAAGATTTGATTAATTGTCAGCCAACTATATGAAAATATATAGTATATATTGTACAGCATATTATAGCTATATCAAATATTTGGAATGTTGGAAAAACACAGCATACTTTTCTGGCATGAAAATTTGTGATTTTCTGAATATTAAAATATTAAGGAAATAATTGAAATATTTCAACTTCCTTAACTATTTCAGTCCATTCCCACTGAGCATAAATGAAAGGTACCAACATCAAATTACTATATTTTCAAGTATGACTGTGAGTAGAAGAAGAATGAGGCTATTAGGAGGGGAAATCTGTTAGAGGAATTGAAATATAGGGAAAGGACTCCAACACCTGAATATAATAGATGATGGTATTTTATATTCAAGTCAAAAGTTTTCATTAAGAAAATAATTATGGGGCTCCTGAGGGCTCTGGAGACATCCAGACACTATAGTCAGGGCAGATAGCTCAGGAGTTTGGTGCCTAGCCAGTGGGCCCTACTTTGGAATTTGTGCTCCTGAGAGTGACAGATTTGGACTCAGTTGTGGTTTCCCTTCCCATGGCTCTTCTGTCCTTCTGTTTGAACTTGTAATTAGTACTAGAGTTAGTAAATGTATGTCCAAGAGACTTAAATCTTTGGGCTGTCCAAGTGCCAGCTGGGCCCTGAATCTCAGTGGAGTTGCCACAGCTACTCTCCAGTTCATTGGTCTCACCCAGGACAACTAACAAGGAGGCGATGATGGACAGCTACGAAACCAGGGATCCGAGAGAGTCTACAACTGCAAGCGAGAGTCTACAACTGCAAGCAAGAGAGCCCCATCCATCAGCCCTATGGGATCACAGCCTCCTTTCAGTTAGAGGTGGAGTGGACATCACCATCCCAGAATCCTCAGGATTGGTGAATGAACTATGGACTAAAGTAGACTTACTGGTATTCTACTATAGACTTATTGTGATTCTAGCAATGGAAGAAATCATATAATTGATGTGGAGGCAGTGGCCACTGGAGGTTCTGAGGGCAGGGAGAGGGAAAAACAGGTGTATTACAGGGGCATTTTTGGAACTTGGGAGTTGTCCAGAATGACATTGCAATGACAGATACAGGCCGTTATAAATCTTGCCATAACCTAGAGAACTGGGTGGGAGAGAGGGTAAACTACAATGTAAACTTTATCCATGCTTAGTGGCAATGCTCCAAAATGTGTTCGTCAATTGCATTGAATGTACCACACTAATGAAGGATGCTGTTAATGTGGGAAAATGTAGGAGGTGTGGAGAGCGGGGCATATGGGAATCCGCTATATTTTTTATGTGACATTTGTATAATCTAAGCATCTTTAAAAAAATAAAAATAAATATTTTTTTTAAAAAAAGAATATAATTATCTTGAGTGTCATTGGTCAATTCCTACAAAACGTTTTACCTGGAATTTACTGCACAGTAATGCTATTTTCCATATTAACATAAATTTTCTCCCATCTTACATTCAGATATATCATTTATATTACCAAGAAATTGGATTAATACAGTTTCATGAATTCTCTATATAGTTGTTTAAAAGTTCTCAAATATATTGCTGGAAGATAGAATGTCAGAATTGTTCAATCCTTGTACTTACTTTAAGAAGGAAATTAACTCTTTGGTCCTATATTTACCATGGAAAGAGATAATGACTTTCTCTAGTAAGATTAGAATCTAACCAAACATTGTAGGCTAAATATAGCACACAAAGCCTATGCCATTTGTGAAAATGCTATCTGGGAGAAAACCCTATGACTGAGTTTCTGCACTGTATTTTTTAGGTACACAGATTTAATTTAGAGATTATGGTTTGAAAATAAAATTTACTGTATGAGTGTTTTTGGCTGATAAGAAATTGATTTTGTGACCTTGGTACCCACTAATTGAAATATCTGGCAGTGTGTCTTGACTAGGTTATAGGTGCGATGCATTCTTGGAGCCATATATTCCTTCACCTTGAACTCACAAGTTAATCACTTTGTTATCATTATGAGTAAGAAAACTACTTTCTGCTACAGAGAGGGCTAAATAATCTCCCTCTGTAATGTAACAAGTGGAATTTGTGTAATTTACATAATATTTAGTAGATTCACTATATCACAGGTAGACAATTTATTTGAATGATTTTACCTACAAATTAAATATAGTACTTTATATTACTGAATATTTTAAATTTTATATTTATAAAATCATAAATAAGAAAGTGTTTACTTATGAGCACTCTGAGACATACATAAAAGTTATTTGTTATTTGAATTACTCACTACATTTTAGAATGTAGTTTTTAAGAAGATAAAATGGAATGAATGTATTTAAGTTGCCAGTTTTCTCCATGGAGCTTAAATGTTACTTAAGAGGTATTGGCTCAAGTTGTTTTTATACAGGAAAAAAATGGAGTTCATGGATGTTTGAAACAAATTGTAAAATTTGTGAAATCTGCCCAAAGAAACCCAAAATATATTTTTTCCATGAGTTTCTTTGGGCTTGACTAACCAGATCAATTTTCTAGGCAATAATTATCCAGACAAGTGTGTGTTTCTACTTTATTTCTCTTTTGTGGATAAAGCATAAGAACTAAAATTTGACTAAAGTTTATTGTATTACTTCATGTGTTGTTCCTCTGCTGTACAAGATATACATCCTGAGTCATAAAGAATTTAATATTTAAAATATAATTGAAATTGTGTTTGACATTTAAAACTAGAATTGGGAAAGAATGTGCTGTAATTTGTGCAGTTTTGGTAGTTAAAGTTGGCCTGTGCATACAACTACATCAGTTTTTGATGATACTTGTATTAGTCAGCCAAAAGGGGTGCTAATGCAAAATACCAGAAAATGGTTGGTCTTTATAAAAGGTATTTATCTGGGGTAGAAGCTTACAGTTACCAGGCCATAAAGCTTAAGTTTCTTCCCTTACCAAAGTCCATTGCCACGTGTTGGAGCAAGAAAGCTGCCGACGTTTGCCAGAGTTCAGGCTTCTTGGATTCCTCTCTTCCCAGGGCTGCGTTTCTCCACAGGCTTAGCTAATCTGTTTCCTCCACAAGGTCAACTTGTAGATATGAGGCTCTCTAGGCTTTGCTTCTCTCCACAAGGCCAGCTGTGAATGCTCAGGCAAATAGCTCATCTCTATGCCAGGGCCTTCTCTCCTTCTTCACCAGAACTCCAACATCAAAACTGCTCCAACACTGTCCTTTGCCCTGTCTTTTATCTTGAGACCACACCCACCAAGGGGTGGGGCTCAACACCCTAATGATGTTGTGCAGTCAACAACCTATTCATAACTTAATCATGCCCAGATTAACAGACCAGTTTACAAGCATAATCCAATATCTATTTTAGGAATTCATAATTACATCAAACTGCCAAACTGCTACAGATAGAGGACACTGCCAGAAAGTGCTTCAATGGAAATTGAGATTTGGGAAGGAGATGTAGAAAGCAATTATATGGAGAGGTGTAGTGAATGGCAAAGAGAGTAGTTGTTTCATTGGAGACATATTGCTAGTGTAGGTAACTAGGCCACAGACCAGAAATTGATGAGCTTAGCCTGTACAACAGCTTAGCCTACTATCCTTTACCATCTGCATATATAATATGTAGTATCAATTACTCTTCTACTTATAAATTGGTATTTTTTTTTAATGTAAACAGGCAGAAGGTAGTTGACATATTTTCTTACTTCAAATACAGAGTTAAATATGTTGTTCCCCATCTGAAAGTGGTGTGCATACCATGAAATTTATTTTCAATTAAAAATCATATTACATTAGGATCATTCATGAATACAAACAAACCTAAAACCTAAATATGAATATAAAATATAGAGTATGTTGTTTAATGTGTACTTATTTGTGACTTTTCCAGTTCTCCTGCACTTATTGAATTGTAGCTTAATTACACTGTGTTAAGAGAAGATACATTATATGATTTCAATATTTAAAATATACTGATATTTGTTTGGTGACCTAACATATGGTCTATTCTGGAGAATGAAAAATGTTCACTAGAGAAGAATGTGAACTCTGCTGCTTTGGGGTAAAGTGTTATATATAATATATATAATATTTGATTTATAGTATCATTCAAGTCTTCTATTTTCTTATTGATCATCTGTCCAGATGAACTACCCATTATTGAAAGTGGTGTATTGAAATTGCCTACTATTAAGGTAGAGGCATCTGTTTCTCCCATCTAACCTTTTTATATTTTGCTTCATATATTTTGGCCTCTGCATTTAGTTCCACATATTTTCATAATTGCTATGTCTTCTTGTTGAATTGATTCCCTTATAATTATATAGTAACCTTCTTTGTCCTTCATATCAGTTTTTGACTTAAAGTCTATTTTATCTGATAGAAGTATTACTAACCCAGCTCTTTTTATGTTAGTATTTGCATGTATGACAGTTTAACATTCTTTTATGAATCCCCAAAATAAAAAGATTATGTTCTTAAATGAATCTATTCCTGTGGGTGTAGGGCTTTTGATTGCATTAGATTTACTTTAGATCACTTGATTAGGTTTCTTTTGATTGGACTACATCAGTGAGGTGTGAGCCAGCTTAGGTCTGTGCCCTCTTGCTGGGTCTGATATAAACGGAGACATACAGAGGTTTTGCTTCTCTCCACAAGGCCAGCTGTGAACTCTCAGGCGAATGACTCGTCCCTATCCCGGGTTCCAACATCAAAACTCCAACATCAGAACTGCTTTCTCTGTATTTTGCCTTGCCTTTTGTATTTGATTCCCCATCAACCAAGGGGTGGGGCTGAATGCCCTCTAGATGTGGCCCAGACAACGCCCTAATCATAACCTAATCATGCCCAGATTAACAGATCAGTTTACAAGTATGATCTAATATAGATTTTTGGAATTCATAATTACATCAAACTGCCAAAGGGCTACAATACTGAAGAGAAGTTGAGGTGGTTCTAATACTTGTTTGAGAGTGTTGCATTCGTGACAAGTTTTTGATATTTTGAAATAAGATAATGGTATATCCATTGTGTCAGAAAAGGTTCTTATGCCATGTTTCCTGGTACCACATGGAGGAATGAGTTCTGAAGATTAATATTGGAACTTTATAAACACAGAAACGAATTGAGAATACTGAAAAAAAAAAAAAATGCAAGAAATCTCTGTTGTTTATGCAAGGCAGTAAGACAAGCAGATACTTGATTATAGTGTTCTATTTGTTCAACTAATGTTATGCCCACTGCAGCAGTTTCATAATGGAATGCTACGTGGAGAAGAATGGTCTTTTGAATGTATTTTGGACTTTGAATTTGAGTTTATTAGTGAAAATATGTCAGAAATTTTCAGTAGAGGCATTAATTGTTATTTTATAGTAAATAACCTCTTTATAGTTATCTTTTAGAAAAAAAACTGTTGATTGCTTTAAGAATAAAAAAATTTAGAGTTAATGTGAATTTACCATGGCTTTAGATTACAGCCCATAGGACAATTGCATTATTATGTTGAGAAAATAAAACTTAAGTCTTACCAATCATTGGTGGCTCAGGTTTTGTTTTTTTTTTCCAAAATTAGTAAACTTTATTTCAAGTTAAAAAAAAAAAAACAGACAAAAGGCAACTTAACAAATTATGGAAGCATTACTTTGAAAGTTCCTGCCCAGTTTCGTTTATCTTATTTAATCCTAAAAACAAACTCAATTGTTTCTCCAGTGCTTAAAAAAATGAATAAATGAGCACAGATTGATTAAATGACATGACCAAGTTCTCCCTATTAATGAAGAAAGTGAAAAATAAATGCTTGATCATATTCACATCCCATAAAACTAAATCCCATATTCTTTTTTTTCTTTCTTTCTTTTTTTGCTGCATGTAAAATGGTGCAGATTTCGGTGATTCAGTTTTAATAAGTAGATTCAGTGATCCATCCATGGATCTACTAATACTAATGCCTTAATATTTATGGATGATTTCCTTTATTAACCGAGTAGAAATTCTCCTTGTAACACTATATAAAATTGACTGGAAACATGGCACACTTAGAAAATAGAATTTAAAATGAAATCCTGAAATCTGATAAATACTAAAAACCAGGATATCAAGTACAGATAATAAATATAGGAGAGTGAGAATGGCTATTTTTTACTTCAAAGTAGATTTCAGAGGGTGAAGTATTTTGATGTAGATTCACTTTGAAAATCTGGTCTTCAGCTTTTTGGATTCAAAAACTAAATACTAGCCATTCCAAACAAGATTGATCAAAACCTAGCAAAAATATCCCTATATTCAGTAGTAGTTTATTATGGGAGGCAGGACCAGGGAAAAGCAGAGGCTCCAAGGAAGCCATCCCTGGGATTGAATCCTGGTTCTGCCGTTTACTAACTATCTGATTCTACATTTGTGTAATCTAAATACAATATTAAATATCAATATCAAATATTTTTGAGAATTAAAGAAAATTAAAAAAATAATAATACATTTAGTTATAATACCAGCCACATGGAAGGACCTCATTAAGTGATAGTTTTTCTTACTGTAAATTTGTCAATCACTTTCTGCCAAATTGTTTTGATAGGTTCAATCTCTTTCTTCTTTCTCATCTGGTTCAGGAAACAGATTAAGATCAGTTTGGCAGCTGGATTAATGATAGAGGTATGCTAACAGATGCTCTTCTGCTTTTGCTAAACTAATGAGCAGCAATACCTATGTGCATTTAAGACTATACCTGGACTATTGCATATTTCTCTCTATTTAATAGTTTACTAATCCTTAAATTACATTTTAGGCTCACTGTGTCCTAAGAAAAATGATCGGATTACTTAATAATAAGTTTTCTCTAAAGGGGGTTTCATTAAATTTCTATTGAACCAATTACTTGTTAAGCATGGTGGAAGACTGCATTTAAAGTAGAATTATGTTTGCCAAGAATATCTGGAAACTAACTTCTCCCAAATAATTGTTATTAACTGATTATTTACATTAATCATGTGTATGCATAGGTGTATATGAGTGTATAGCAATAAACGAATTGTCCAAAAACAAGATATTTTAGGTACTTAATGGAGACTATAAAGGACACTAAAAAACAAATTTTAAAAAAGTATAAATTCCCACAAAACACTGTTTACTTGGAATATTTATCATTACTTGTGTAACAAATATATTAATATCCATCACATTTTTACTGCTAAGACAATAGGATTTACTGAAAATTTTAACAAAACTCTGTCATATATAAAATGCTAAATATTTTTGTTTGACATAAAATATCTATTGAAATTAGATACTTAAAAAATACTAGCTATCTGATTTGGGGAAGTATGTACATTTGCAGAATATAAATACAGTTATATCTGTATCAAATTTTTTTTGAGAATTAAAGAAAATAATACAAATATAGAACTTTAATTATAATACCATCCCCATAGAAAGATCCCTAAATAGCTAGATATTAGACAGATGGATAGTTAGATATTGATATTTCATATATAAAGTTTCTTTTAGTTATTATTATGCAGTTTAAAAAGACTTGCCAGAGACTTTAGTATAGGGCTTATTAAAATAGAGACGTATATATGTTTTTGAACTAGAGCACTCTGAGTAAAATGGAAGGGAAAATAATTTTGTGGGGTAGGATTGACACAACTTTGTTTCAAATACTAGATATTGGGTCTTGCCTGTCATTATATAGATCACTGTATAATCTCCAGGTAGACATTTAATCTCAGAGAGAAAGCACAAGTCCATAGAATTTTCTCATGAGACAGAACTTACATGTTCTCAGTTCTTGTGAAAAATGACGTGTGCTCATGGACAGGAAATGGTTGAGAGGAATAATTGCAATTACTCTATCTAATTCTGCTCTTACCTGGCTGTTCAAGCATTTATCAGTGTAATATCTCATCCTCAATAAAGGTAGATTTGAGTAGAAACATGTCAAGACACCCTCATTCAGTTGAACAATTCTGAGTTACCATTTAACTTCTGTCAGTCCAAGATGACCAAATATTTATTCATTGCATTTGAATCCTACGTAATTTCTTGGAAATCTTTCCAATAAATAAAAAGTAGAAAAGCTAAATATGAATTCAATTAATTAAAAATGAAGAGGCATCCTTTTAAAACTAAATCTCAACTATATATTTTTTTCTTTTTTCTTTTCCTTTTTAAATTTTTTTTTTCATTTTCTTTATTTTATTTTATTTTTTTTTTTGCTTTTCTTTTCTTGTTTCAACTATATATTTTTAAGTCAAAACAGACTTGTGAGCACTTGGCCAGTAGTATAAACTCCCTTCAAGCTCTCCTTAGCCTAAATTTACTCCTGTTTATTTTCAACCTATCATTTCAAAATTATTATCAAGGAATTGATGATTGATTTAACTTACATAAAATTTTCTGAAATAATGTGTGTAATAATGGTATAAAAGCATCAGTTTTTCAATACTTTCATTTTGTAATTTGGCAAGGAAGCACCAGGTTATGATTTTTTTAACAAATCAATTTTATTGAAACATTAATAAAGCATACAATTAAGTTATGATCTAAATTGCTCCACTTTTAAATTTGTCACTATCAAATCTAATGCGTTTTCAACTTTCTTCCAAATGTGTTGATACTCCTAAATTGCAGAAACAAAAAAAAAGCATTGCGATTTTTTAAAGTTTTAAAAATTACATGATAAATAATGCTTTAAAAATCCACTCAATTATTAGTGAAGATTACATTTTTTTAATAATAAGCAGTAAGGTTGAATCAAATGGGAAGCATTTTTGGATACTTTACCATCCATTTATTCATGTATTAACTCAATAACTGCTTGTTGAGTGCCTTCTACATATTAGGCTTTATCTTCTAGGGTTAAAGATAAAGCAATGAACAAACATACATGGCCTTCCTGGATTCTAGAAGGATAGAGAAACATTACAAAAACAATTACACAAATGATTACTTAATTATTTGTGTGGTCTGATTGGTCAGGGAGACTTCACAAGTAGGTGATGCTTAAGCTGAGAACAGAGCAGAGAATTCTTGATGAAATATGTGGTGGAGAATAGAAAAGTAGATAGGGAATGATCATATCATGCACTACGCAAGCTCCAATGAATAAGAAAGAAATGCAAATCCCAGAAGCAGAAAGAAGGTGTTCAAGTGTATTGAGGAAAGTGTTGTAATGGTAGGAGATGTATCTAAAATGTTGGCCAATGACCATATTATGTAAGACCTTGACATTATCCATAGAATAATTGGATCCCATTTTCAGATATTTGCATTTTTGAGTTAGGTTCTGTGAAGGAAATGAGTTGGAAAGCAAATTTATGTTTAGATTTTAATCCAAACTCTTTTCTAAGATATTTTCTTTCTTTTTATGATAATCCTTTGAGACTAACTTAGAATTGTTTACAATCATTTCAAATACCACACCAGCTGCCTTTAGTAAGTGATGAGTCAACAACTTAGAAAATATTTGAATTTGAGGAATAGCACAGTTTGCATTTGGATTGAAATTTTATTTTATTAGGGACAAAATATTATTCCATATGCCAACTTTTCAAAGTTTGAATAAGATAAGAAAAAATAATGCATATTGCTTAAGAAAATTGGCATATATACTGCATATTTTATTGCCAAAAAGATAGTAAATTAGACATAGTTCTGCTATGTAAGAACTTAAATGTGAGTAAGATAATTTATATATTGACTAAGCTTTACCACTCTTATCTTTCTCCATTTACGAGGATGTTCTTATCGGTAACTTTTTCTCTGGCTTTAAGTCTTTTATTTAAATGGGAAAGAGGTGATTACTTAATAGCTATCAACTAATTTCAAATTACTATTGGATGAAGCATTTTATACTAATTGTGCAATAACAATCAAAAGCCAAAATTAAGATATTGTTAAATTGATGAAATGCAGAATAAAATTTATGCTTTTGTTTATTAATACTATTTTTTTTATGATTTCATTTCTTTTTATTTTATTTTATTTATTTTTTGTTGTTGCATATTCCTTTATTTATAAAAACATGGGTGGGTTTCCTCCATCCCACTAAACAAATCACATTTGAGAATAACATTTTTATTTTTATAAAAGTGATATATGCTCATAAATTTTTAAGCCATTCAAAAAAGTACAAAGTAGAAAGTAAAACATCACAGAAATCCCTTCCTCCTGACTATTTTTAGATATTTAATGAACAATATTCTGGGTATTTTTCTATGCATGGACACCTATGAAAGGATATTATAGATAAGGATAGAGAGACAAACTATTATAACAGTTGGATTATTATATACATCTTATTATACTAAAAGTTGTGCAGTCTCATTTTACTACAAGTTAACAGAAGAAAAGTAAACTGAAATAATTGCTGTTTGCAGATTTTTGTGTTTAACCACAAGATAACTAAATTTTAGAAGACCAATGGGAGCAAACATTATAAATATAGTTAGAAAGCTGAGGCAATTTTTTAAGCCACCCATTTCAGCTTCAGGCAGCACTAATTGATCAGTTGCTGTAAACAATGAATTGATTATCATAACAATTCATACTTCCTTTCCTTCCCTGTGACCTGGTTTTTGTTGCTGATATTGTTTTACTTTGTAAGGGGTTATAGTATTGATTTACTTACTTTAGGTAATTTAATTCAGTCCTAGCTCCAACTTGCACAGGCCCTGTCCTATTGTCCTCTCTCAGAAAATTCATTAAAAATGACCACTCCCCAAAGTCTTTTGAGCCTTTGTCTTTACATCTTGGTTTTAGCTTTCTCTTTATTTTTTTCTCTTGGGGATGTCTTTTATTTCTGGTATACTCACTTTTACCTTTAAAAGTGAATTTGTTTTATCTTTCATATTTTATCTAGCATTTCTAGTTGTCTTATAGGAGAAGGATATTGAGATTATCTTATCCCCATATTGTTGGCATAGAAATTGAAAACTCATGGAAAGTCATCTTACAACGTTGTAGAAAGCTAGCCCACGGGAAAAAAGCATCAATAGTGAAGATGATAGAGCAGAAAGAGGAAATAACCTTGATGATATGATTGTGCTACCTAAATTAATCAACTCTGTAAACCACTCTATTGCTGCATTTTTTCTTATGTGAAATAAAGAATTGCCCTATGGTTTAAACCACCTTGAAATGATTTTCTTTTCCTTACAATCAAAAGCATCTTACATGATCTAGAATCAACATGCTTGTTTTGGTGTCCCTGCTGTCCCTACCTGTTCCTTGATTGTAAGGCCAAATTCATGTGAGCTGTTGCCCTTTCTTTCAAAGGAGGAAATTAAAGCAAGGGGTTATTGGGCTCTAACAAAAAATGACACACATCTTTAAGGATGGTGCTTGCAAATAGAGGAAATATAAGTGAGATTTGAAAGTAAACTTTCTTGGAGAACGGTACTAAAAGTAAGTTCAGGATTCCAAAATGAAACAGAAAAAAAAATCATTCAAAAAGATATTTAATTAAAATTTATCACTACAAAATTTATGTAAATTTCAAAGAAGCAAACTATACCCCCATATTTCTTAAATGATCCTAAAAGTTGAACTCTAAGCAGAAGTGAAAGAAGTGTGTGAGTCAAATGTAAAGAAGACTATGGATATAGAGGTAAAAAGTAAAATTTGAGAATGCATTACAATACATATACAACATAAAGTGAAAATAGTAAGATGTTCTGTAATTGTATAAATATTAAGGGATAAAAAAGAATGTTGATTTATTATTTAATAACAAATAAACTTTCATTTAATTCAATTACATAATTTATAAATTATTACTCTTAATTTGTAACAGAAGAAAGAAAAATATTTTGAATGTATCAGCCAGTCATAAGAATGAGGAAAATAAAAGTATCAGATAGTCTTTTTAAAAAAAAAATTCTGGAGACATCGTCCTAGTCATTTCAGGAGTTTATTGAGAATTAAAATTATATAATATTGTTCATATGTTTAAACAGAACTAAAAAAACAGCAATATCAATACAACTGCTACTAACATTTATTGAGTATGCATTTATTCAATATACTAGCTCTTATAATTAACTCTTTTAAACTTCACTAATTATATGCTTTTGTTATAACTATTGTGTGGGTGAAAAAAAATAGCAAGTTAACTTTTATACCTGAATCAGTAGCGTGATAACCTGATGCACAATAATTAGAAGTATCATGAAGGGGATGAACACAATGTAACCATGACTTCAAAAACACTGATCTTTTCCTGACTATTTTAGTTTCCTCATATGACTGAGTGAAACACTTCATATTAATTAATCTAGTTTACTTTCAGTAGATCTTATTTATTCTGTTTCCTTTGAGTTTACTTGAAAATCTGACTGCTTTCCAAGGAGGTACTTGCTGAGGGACAGGAGTAGAAATTAGAAACCTGTTCACATACTAAGTGTTAATAATAACAGGCTGGTATATGGGAATCCTCTATTTTATGCATGACTGTTCTATAAATCCGCAACATCTCTAATAAAGAAAAAAAAAGCCTATTGTTTTTCTAGCAAGATAAGATGGTGCCTTTGGCAAGAATTCAAAGAGATGTCACAAAGATTAATACAATTTTGGAAAATGGCTATTCAACTTGAGACAAAAGAGGAACTCAGGGCTTCAGCACTAGGCCGTACCATACAAGTGTATGGTGGCTGATCTCATAAGAGATTAACCCACAAAATCAGGTTTCAACAGTGATTTTTGTCAGAGGAAACTGGTTTAAACTCAAGCACTAAAAATTTAGGTTGTATCAAGGTAAAGATTTTTAGGGTAAAAGGTGTTAGTTAAGTGCTGCTGGAAAGAGTTACAAAGAGAAGTTGTCATATCTCTTTTCTGGAGGTTTTTACAAAGAGCATGGTTTCTCATCTCCAGGATTAATTAAGCATGGAGATGAACTGGGTGACCTTTCTGGTTCATTTCTAACCAGCACTTCTCATAAATTCTATTAGGCCTAGTTAGTACTCTCAAAAGTAACTAGCTGGTAACCATGTCTTCTAAATTTCTGACTTTACTATATAAACAAACTTTAACTCCTCAGTGGATGTTAAATTCTCTCTCTTTATAAGAATATTAAGCAAAACTCTTTAAATTCTAGAACTCAGCACTGTTTTTCATTTAAAAACTCAAATATACTCAATTTATGTGTCTCTCTTGGAGACAGTGATATATTGGAAGCAGCAATGTTTCTTTAATAAATATTTATCTTCTATCCTTAGGTGACAATGTTCTGGAAAGACAGAAAGATGTAGAAGTCCCTACCCTTCAGGAAAAAGGCCTACTTAAAAATTTAGACAATAATTAATAAAAATAATTAGAACACGGAAGGCATACACACAATGAAAAGAAGTAGCACGTGGAGAACGGAATGCCACTAAAACTCGTGTGTGTGTGTGTGTGTGTGTGTGTGAGAGAGAGAGAGAGAGAGAGAGAGAGTGTGTGCAGATAAGAAGTTAGGACAGCTGCTGAAAAAGGTGAAACCTGATTCTAAAACTTTAGAATTTTTTTATTAAAATGCACTTAAGAGAGAATAATATGTCAGAAGCAATATGTTTAATGATCCTGAAAATGAGAGATATGACATATTTGAATATCTTCAAGTACTTCACATGTTCGAAGTATTGGCTGCAAGGTTTGAGTGGAAAGAAGGATATAGACAAGGCCTGGATGTGATGGTACTTAAATATCAAGCTATGGGAAAGGGACTTTAATATCAAGCTATGAGCTCTGGAGTTAGCTTTGAAAACAAAGGCTTTTAAGTAGTGAAAGAATATGCTGACATTAATGTTTTGGGGGATATAGCTCTCATGACTATATGAGCAATGTTTATTTTCAGGGTTAGGTTCACTATTTACAGATTATCATAGAAGCTTGGATCTACTCTCTTAGGAAGGCCAACAATATTACAGAAACTTCACACAGAGTCTAGAAAAGATTGCATTTTCTTGGTTTACATTAGGCATATTTGGAGTTATGTTTTCATACCATTTAAACCATAACTTATTTTACCTTATTTTAAAAAGCCATCTCATTTCTAAAAGAAATTAAAGAATACCTAAATAAATGGAAGGATATCCCATCTTTATGGATTAGAAGACTAAATATTTTTAAGATGTCAATAATACCCAAAGCAATTTATAGAATCAATGCATTCCCAATCAAAAGTCCAACAACCTTCTTAGCAGAAATGGAAAAACTAATCATCAAATTTATGTGGAAGAGTAAAGGCCCATGAATAGCCAAAGTCATCATGAAAAAGAATCATGAAGTCGGAGGACTCAAACTCTCTGATCTTAAGACTTATTACAGAGCCACAGTAATCAAAACAGCATGCTACTAGCACAAGGACAGACATGCAAACCAATGGAATTGAATTGAGAGCTCAGAAATCAAACCTCACATTTATGGCCAACTGATTTTTGACAAGGTGGCAAAGACTACTCGATTGGGAAACAATAATCTCTTGTACAAATGTTGCTGGGAAAAAATGGATCTTCTTTTGAAGAAAAAAATAAAGGAGGACCCCTACTTCACACCATATACAAAAAATCAACTCAAAATTCATGGAAGACCTAAATAAAAGTCATGACTTTCAAACTCCTAGAAGAAAATATAGGAAAACATCTTCACAACCTTGTGTTAGGCAATGGTTTCTTAGAATTTATACCCAAAGCACAAGTAACAAAAGAAAAAAAGAGATAAATGGACCTCATTAAATCTAAAAACTTTTTTACCTTAATAGACTTCCATGAAAGTAAACAGGCAACCTACACAATAGGAGAAAATATTTGGAAACCACATATCCAATAAAAAATTAATATCCAGTATATATGAAGAAATCCTTCAACTTAAGAACAAAAAGACAAGTGAGCCCATTTAAATAAGAGCAAATGGCATCAATAGACATCTCTCCAAAGAAGATACACAAATGGTCAGAAAGCACATGAAAAAAATGCTCAACATCATTAGCCATCAGGAAAATGCAAATCAAAACCACAATGAGATACCATTTCATGCCTATAAGAATGCATGCTATTAAAAAAATAATAACAAGAGTTGTAAAGGATGTAGAGAAATAATAAAATTCATTCATTGATGGTGACAATGTAAAATGGTACAGCTTCTGTGGAAGGCAGTTTGGTACTTCCTTAGAAAGCTAAGTATAGAACTACCCCACTACTAGACATATACTCAAAAGAATTAAAAGCAGAATTTAACAGATATTTCCACACCAATATGCATTATTCACGATTGCCAAAAGATGGAAGCAACCCAAGTGTCCATCAATTTATGAATGGATCAATAAAATGTAGTCTATATATACAATGGAATATATTCAGCCAAAGAAAGGAATAAAGTCCTGATACATGAGACAACATGTATGAACCTTGAAGACATCATGTTGAGTGAAATAAGCCAGACACAAAAGGACAAATATTGTGTGATCTCACTGATTTGAAGTAAGTAGAATAAGCAAACTCAAAGAGTCAGAATCTAGACTATATATTACCAAGGGGTGGGAATAAGGGATAAAGAATTGGAAGTTAAGGTTTAATAGTACAGGGTTCTTATTTGGAATGATGGAAACGTTTTGGTAATGGATAGTGGTGATGGTAGCACAACATTGTGATTACAATTACAGAATTGAAATATATCTATATGAATATGATTAAAAGGGGAAATGTTAGATTTTAGGTATGGTAGAATAAAATGCTTTTTTAAAACCATGGAACTACACTACACAAGCTGTGATCCCTAAATTCAGCCATGGATTTTAATTAGTAGTACAATTATAAAAATGTGCTATCATCAATTTTAGCAAATGTTCCATATCAATGCAAGGTGTTGGTGGTAGGGTGGTATATGGGAATCCTTTATTTTATACATGATTGTTCTGTAAACCCACAACTTCTCAAAAAAAGAAAAGTAAAATGAAAAGAACATACTTTCCCCCCACTGAACTGTCTTGGCACTCTTGACATTCATATTTAATTGTGAAACACAAAAATGTTGATATGAAGTTCCCTTTGTATTGGCATGGCTTTCTGGTTGATAAGCTCACCTGGAGAATGATTGGGTAGCAAGCCAGCTTTATCATTTGTGATGATCCTAAATATCATATCCATAGGTCTTTTTATTTCTGTAGGAAAATATCCAGCAATGTTTTCCCAAATAGTATAATGTTGGTTTCAGGCATTCTGGGAGCCAGATGGCTAAAGGAATGAACCCTCTTTTAAGTTTGTACCCTTTTCCCTTCTCTATGCCAATGAATCAGATCTATTTGTTGTAATTATTTCTCAAAAAAAAAAACAAAAAACAACTCCCATCTCTCTTGGCATTGAAAAAAATGTAGGTACCTAACTATGAGAGGTGAGAAACATTGTTCTAATTATTCTTTAATACTTATGAAAGATACCTCTGTTTTTAATCCACATTATCATTTCCACATATTCTTCAGCTTTCCAAGGATCTTAATGACCACAAAGATTGCTTATTTTTGGTGTTCCCCTTTGTAGTCATGGCTTACTCCTCTCTGGGAAGTTCTTGCCATTCCACTGTGTCTTCATACATTATTTATTTGTGTTTCAGAAGTTGCCTAATTTCATGAAAGATGAAGTTTCTATCTTTAAAAAAAAAAAGCCATCTCACCTAATTTTCTTCTCTTCAAGAGCCCTTTGCAATTTTATAAAAATCAACTTTATTGAGTTGTACTTTATATGAAATAAAATCCACCCATTTTAAATGCATATTTTGATGAGTTTTGTTAAGTTTATCCATCCATGTAGTCAAGCACCACAATTGAGATATAGAACATATTCATTACTACAAAAAGTTCCCATATAATTCACTATAGTCAATCTTGATCCCACCCCAAATGAGATAATTGAACTACTGATTAATTATCTGTCACTATAGACTAAATCTATCTCATGCATATGGATTCATAAAATATGTACTTTAATGAATCTCGTCTTTTTCTCTATGTAATTATGTTGAGATTCATCTTTGTTGTTTGATATATCAGTAGTTTTTTCTTTTTATTCCTAGTAATATTACAGAATTTGCTAATAATTCACATTGATGGATATTTATGCTGTTTATAGTTTGAGCTACTATAAACATTTATATACAAATCTTAGTTTGTATATATTTCTCTTGAATAAATGCTTAGAAGTAGAATTACAGGTTCATTTGGTAAGGGCATGTTATCTATATAAGAAAGTGACAAAATATTTTCCAAAATGGTTGAACCACTTTTCTTTCCCATGAACAGTTTATGAGTGATTCAGTGGCCCACTCCCTCACCAACACTTGGTATGGTCTATGACCATATCATACTTTTTGCTTTTTAAATAAATGTGTAATGAAATCTCATTGTAGTTTTAATTTGCATTTCCCAAGTTACTAATGATGTTGACCATCTTTTCATGTACCTATTTGCAATCCACATATCTTTGGTGAAGTCCCTGTTAATTCTTTTTTATTTTTTTAAAGATTTATTTATTTACTTTTATCCATTTTTACCTCCCCCCACCTTTTTTACTGTTTTTGTGTCCATTCGCTGGGCAATTCTCTGTGTCTGTTTCTTTTCTGCCCTCTCTCCTCATTCTTCTCCTCCTGTCTTCACCGGGATTTGATCCTCGGAAACTCCAATGTGAGAGAGAGGCGTCCTACCGCCTGCACCACCTAGTTCCTGGTTTTTCGGCATGTCTCGTCTTGGCCCTCCCTTGTGTCACTCTCCTGTTATGTCATCAACTTGCTGCGTGGCTTGGCAGGGCCTGGCAGCACACCCGTTCGCAGGGCCTGACGTCCTGTGCACCTTTTATATTTTTCTTTTTTTAAATTTTTACTGGGAAGTCCCAGGGATCGAACCCAGGTCCCTCCATATGAGGTCATATTCAGCCCCCTGCTATATCTCTTAAGGTTGACCAAAGATACCTAGAGTTACAGTCATTTCCCATACAGGACGGTCATATAATAAATCAGGCTAGGTTTATCACCAGCATTCTAAAAACCAGACCTAGGGAGAAAAACTAGGTTTGGGGACACATACATGGTTTCTAATATAGCAAATGTTTAGCCTACCCTGATTGTCACAAAATCAGGACAGTAAGAATATTCACAGCCTGTTAATTCTTTTGCCCAGCGTTTTGGGATTGTTTTCTTATTATCAAGTTTTGAGAATTTTTTCTATATTCTCCATACAAGTCCTTTATGAGACTTACGCTTTACAAGTATTTTATTCCATTCTATTACTTACCTTTACATTATATTAACAGTGTCTTTCAAAGACCAGAATTTTTTTATTTTGATGAAGTACATTTTATTAATTTATTCTTTATGGTTAATGCTTTGAATACCAAATTGAAAAAAATATTTACTTCTTCCTTTCCAATCTGAATGCCATTTATTTCTTTGTTTAATACAAGGTTGAACAGAAGTGGTCATGAGATATCCTCATTTTGGTACTGATCTTAGAGGAAAAAATTCAGATATTCAGTCTTTCATATTTAAATATGATTTTAGTTGAATTTTTTTTTCATATATGCCCATTATGGGTTTGTGGAAGTTTCCTTTTATTCCCAGTTTACTGAAAGTTGTTTTATCAGGAATGGATGTTGGATTTTGTCAAATGCTCTGTATACATTGATGGAGATGATCATATGGTTTTTCATTTTTAGTTTGTTAATATGATGAATTATATTATTTTTGAATTCTCTAATTTCTGCAGGGTCAGTGGTAATGCCCCCCCCCCCATTTCTGATTTTATTTATTTGAATCTTCTCTCTTTTTTCTTTGTCAATCTAGCTAAAAGTCTGTTGATTTTGTTGATCTTCTCGAAGAACCAACTTTTGGTTTTGTTGACTCTATTGTTTTTCTGTTCTCAATTTCATTTATTTCTGCTATGATCTTTATTATTTTTTTCTTTCACCTTCATTTAGGATTAGTTTGCTATTTATTTTCTAGTTCCTCCAGGTGTGCAGTTAGGTCTTTGATTTTAGCTTTGTTCTTTCTTAATTTAAGCATTGAGGGCTATAAATTTCCCTCTCAGCACTGCCTTTGCTGTACCCCATAGGTTTTGGTATGTTATGATTTTGTTTTCATCCAGTTCAAGATATTTACTGATTTCTCTTACAATTTCTTTTTTGAAAGTATATTGTTTAATCTCCATATATTCATGGATTTTCCCTTATTCCACCTGTTATTGATTTTCAGCTTCATTGCATTAGAATCAGAGAAGATGCTTTGTATAATTTCAATATTTTGAAATTTATTGAGACCTATCTTGTGATCCAAAATTTGGTCTATCCTGGAGAAAGATCCATGAGCACTTGAAAAGAATGTATAGCCTCTTTTTTGGTGTAATGCTGTACAAATTTCTGTTAGGTCTAGTTCATTTATCATATTATTCAAGCTCTCTGTTTCCCCTTTATCCTCTGTCCAGATGTTCTACCCAATGCTGAGAGTGTTCTGTTGAAGTCTCTAACTTTTGTAGAAGTGTCTATTTCTTCCTTCAGTTTTGCCAGTGTGTGCATCATGTATCTTGGGACAGCCAGGTTACGTGAATAAATATTAACTATAGTAATTTCTTTTTGGTGAATTGCCCCTTTTATTAATATATAATGACCTTTTCATCTCTTACAACAGTGTTGCATTTAAAATCTATTTTTTTCCCAATATTAGTATCGCTACTCCCTGTCTTTTTGGTTCCTGTTTGGCTGGAACATCCTTTTCCAACTTTTCACTTTCAATCTAATCAGATTCTTTTGCCTGAGGTGACTGTCTTGTAGACAGCATATACAGGGCTCATATTCTTTGATCCATTCTGTCAGTCTTTGTCTTTTGATTGGGGAGTTCAATCCATTAACATTCAACATTATTACTGTAAAGATATTATTTAGTTCGTCCATTTTGTCCTTTGGCTTTCTGTTGTCATATTTTACTATTGTCTGTCTTTTTGCCCTTTAAGTTACTAGTAATATTCATTTCTATACTCGTCTCCAAGTCTCTCGCCCGTGTTTTTTTCCTTTCAGGCTATAGCACTTCCTTTATTCTCTCTTGTAAATCTGGTCTCTGGTAAAATACTCTCTCTGTCTCAGTTTGTGCATTTCACATTGTCATTCAATTCCCTGAGACCGTGTTCCATTCTTTCCATTCTTTCCTCCTTCTGTTCTCCTGTCTTTTCAGGTTCAGTTGCCCACTCCTCCAATTCAATAATTCTGTCTTCCTTTAATTCAAATATGCTGTGAAGACTTTAAACTCATCCTCATTTTTGAAGGACAGTTCTGGATAAATAATTCTTGGCTGGTGGTTTTTCTCTTTCAGTACCCTAAATATGTCATACTGCTTTCTTCTTGCTTCCATGGTTCCTGATGAGAGGTTGGTGCTTAGTCTTATTGAGGTTCTCTTGTATGTTTCTCTTGCTGCTTTCAGAATCATCTCTTTATCTCTGATATTTGTCATTCTAAATAGTAGATATCTTGGAGAAGGTCTATTCAGTTATATTTTATTTAGAATGTGTTATTCTTCTTGGATATAGATATTCATGTCTTTCATAATGAATGGGAAGTTTTCAGTCATTATTTCCTCATATGTTCTTTCTGCACCTTTTTCTTTCTCTTCTCCTTCTGACATGTGTTTGTGCATTTCACATTGTCATTCAATTCCATGAGACCCTGTTTCATTCTTTCCATTCTTTTCTCCTTCTGTTCTTCTGTCTTTTCAGGTTCAGTTGCTCACTCCTCCAATTCAGTACTTCTGTCTTCCTTAAATTCAAATATGCAGTTATATGCCTCTAATGTATTTTGATATTTTTAAGGAGGTACTGGAGATTGAACCCAGGACCTTGTATATGGGAAGTAGTCACTTAACCACTGAGCTATATCTGCTTCCCTCTAATGTATTTTTAATCTCATCCATTTTGTCTTTTGTTCCCATAAACTCTGTTAACTTTTCTTTGCAGGCTTTCAAATTGTTCTTTATGTTCACCTAGTGTCTGCCTAATATCCTTTATCTCTTTAGTCATATTTTCCTTCAACTCCTTGAGCTGACTTAGGAGATTTATGTGATTATCACTGATTACTTGTCTTAAATCCTGTGTCTATAATAGTATTTGAAAGGCAGTTGTTTTTACTAGCCCTTTCCAGTATACTTGCTGGTTTTGTTAGTGTTTTGTCACCACATTAAGTAGGTAACTGTTGGAGGCAGATTAATGTCCCCTCTGTGCCCTATAAAGTCCTCAACCTGTAAAAAAGATGACAAAACAAGGGGGAATTAGGTTGATAATCATGTGATTTAAAGATTGGGAGAGTATTCTGGATTATTTTTGGTTGGCCTAGTGTATCAGAGGGGTCCCAAAATGTGGAAGAAGGAGGCAGAAGGCCAATGTTTCTCAATGCAATGTGAGAAAGACTTGAGCAGCCTGCTGATTTGAAGATGGAAGGAGGCCCTGAGCCAAGGAATGATGGCAACTTCTAGAAGCTGCAAAAGGCAAAAAAATGGTTTCTCCTATGGAGCTTTTAGAAGGGAACTCAAGCCTTCTAAAAATGTAGAATAATAAATTGTTTTATTTATAGCCAAGTTGCTGGTAATTTGTTATACCAGCAATAGGAAACTAATACAGTAATTAAGTATGTTTCCTTGTGCATAATGTATAAAGTGAAAAATATCACTGTATGCTAATTTTTTTTTTTTTTATTCTTCATCTTTTATGAGTTTGGGAGTCTTATTTAAAAAAAAAAAAAAAAACTGTTAAAAGAATTTTTAAAGCCAAGTGTCATGGTTAGGTTATCAAAAATATATTTGAAAAAGTAGAAGAAAATAGATCATGGTACTACTGACCTAAAATTCACCTGTATCCACAGGCAGACATACAGAGGACTGTGATTTTGTCTCTTTTTTATAGGTAATTATTAAATAAAAATTTGCCCTCAGAACCAGAAACTAAGTAGAAGACTTTTCACTGAAGATATACTGAAAAGTAATAAAGAATATTTGCATTTGTTTATATGCTTGAAGTTAGAGTAGGGAGGTAGCATCATATGGGGAGGATCAGTATTGCTGTTTGGGCTTGTGTGGGGTGCTGGAGGGAATTGTGAGTGTGTGTTTGAAAAAAAAAAAAGTAGCCTCTATTTCCCTCTGGAGGTTACTGTAAATATTTTCTCAATAATTAAATAATGAAATCCAAGTTAAAACTATTGAATAGCTATCTGAAGATTTTGTCAGCTGCCCTATCCTTAATTTGTTTACTAACATAGTCAAAAGTCTTACTGGAACTTTTGAAAAGGGAAAGGATAGCATATGAATGCATATGAAAAAAGCAACATAAAAACAGAAACTCTTTAGTCTTAATGGCTATTTTAGCACCTTTTACAAGTAGAGAAGGATCACAAACAGGTGAATTTAACATGAAGATTTTATTCGCAGAGTTTGTTGAGGAAATGTGTTTTGTGTGTTCAGGCTAATATTATATAAATAGACTTATTTCTATTGGTATACAACTATTTTCATAGAAGGTACATCTCACATCTCTTAGGAGATATTGATATTTGTTGCATTTTATTCAAATTGTATTTGCTGTATCTTGTACTTGTTCATAAAATATCCTTTAGTTGAAACTTTAAGTGTAGTCATAAGAATCTTTTAAAACTATATTCATATATATTTATGTGAAAAGTTTTAAAATAATATTTTTAATTATAAGCAGAGTATTCACTCAGAAACATTCAGTCCATTAAAACTAAAGGCAGTCTGTCTATATATTTGATACACACATATACATAGAGGTAGTTACTGGATATCTGCTCTGTTACATGGAGCAAAAATAAACTCACTCTAAAAAGACATATAAACTAGACAGCAAAAGGGTTTCTTGGTTTAACTCTAAAATCTGAATCAGAATTAAGAAACTGTTTTTGAAAAGGCATTAAATGTAGCTTTTAAAAGAAAAGAAGAAGAAAAAAAGACATACCTGGAAGGAAAGCCAAAGGGTAAAGTAGAAGAACCTGGATATTTGATGGAAAATGCAAATGCTAACAACCTGAGTGTGCCATCCACCTGCCATCCTTTAAAACCACAAAATATATGCTTTACTTCAACTCAGGCTATTGCACATAGCTGAGAGGCCTGCACCTGGTGTGGGGCAATCTTACCCTTCAACCAGACTTCTCACCCTTTTGGTACAGAGCAAGCAGGCAGCAACAGCAGATGGTACAAAACGTTTAGTGCAAAGGTTCTTACCAAAGGGTCCGTGAGCTTGAATTGAAATTCAAGAAAACATTATTCTTGTGTAGACATGTTGGTACAGGTGTGATATATTTATTAAATAATATACAGTATAATGTGGACTTAGTAAGGGGTCAGTGGTGTTCACTTGACTGGCAAAAGGGTCCATGGAACAAAAAAGGTAAAAACCCCTGATTTAGTGGGAACCATACACAGATGTATGTTGGCCTTGAAACTTTGTGAAAGGTCTTAAAATTTGAAAAATTAATCAGAAAATAAAACATTAATTAGATTTTGAGAAAATTTTGGCAATAAGCAGATTGCATATGAACCAAATAGCCAATACTGTAATTAGTTTTACTTAGCATGTCGGTTACAGACTGTAATTTTTTTGTCTGTATCATGATGGCTCTTCTCAGCCAAGATTCCAAATAATTATTGTTTTGTTTTTGTGCTATCATAACTGCTAAATTGAAATAAACCTTACTTTGTAATTAAAATATAGTTCTTTTAGCACCACGTTCATTCAGGTAAATATGGGTAATGTTTTAGCGTGTCAGCTTAACATCTTAAAGTATAAGCTCAGCTATCAGATTTGAAATCTAACTCTGGCACCTTTCAACAAATTATTTGACATCTTTCAGTATTTTCGTCTATAAAATGGGGGCATACCAATACCCATCGCAAAGGTTTGTTTTAAGATTTGAAAGGCAGAATGAATGTAATTACTTAGCACATTACAAGTTCTCAATCATTGTTGAGCAGTGCTTTCTCGTTATAAGGGATAGATAGAAATGGGGTAAGATACAACAGAGTGGACTATTTCCAAACTTTGTTCTTAGTACGTGTTGGCCTTTGGAGAACATCATTTAAAAGAGTTATACTAGTTATATTTGTTCTTGGCAATGATTTTATTGCTTGCTATGAAGTTGATAGGTTGTGAGATGAGGAAATGCTCTTATCTTTTGTTGATTTAATACGTTATTACTTGAATAATACCCAGGGATACTATAACAACAGAAATGTTAACATGTTATTATATATGATTTATTTTTCTGTTAGCTTTCAAGGTTTACATAGTATAAACAAGTATGTACAAGGAGTTAGTGCTTCCCATATTTCTTTTTATATCACAGTTAAAATAGAATGATCAGCTTATTTTTCACTTAATTTTACTCATAAGACAGTATTTATATAGATTGTAGTTTTTGAATACTATTCAAGTGTGCTTGTTTTCAAAATAAACAAAAAAAAAAACACTTTAAAAAGGTCTCATATTAAAACAAAAAAGAAACCTCCCTATATATATATTTGTACTTTCTAGAATTCTGGACTAGATAATCATGGTCACTGAGTGTATTTCTATATTATGAGTTAAGTGACTTCCTGTTTCTTAAGACTAAAATGCTAGGAACAATTTATCTTCTCACTTTTGCTTACCACTTCAAGTCACTATCACAATCCTAAAATCAATCCTACAGAAACTTAGGAAGGGGCAATATTAAAATCCCCACTTTGTAGGTGAGAAAACAGAGACACAAAATAGCACTGACTTGCTTAGAATCAGACAACTGGTTGTCATTTGATCTAGGACTGAGATTTATGTACCGTGACTAAAAGTGTTAGTACTTTTTAATACACCAGTAAACAGAGAGAGTTCTGTTTTGATTGCATGTCTTTACTCTTCCAAAATATGAGTCATTTAGCCTGAATCAGGAAGCTCCCATTTTCAATAAGTCTGCACAACAAACTCATTAGGCATAACTAACTTCTATCACAGTCATCTTTAAATGGGCTTTTTAAAGAAACAACTTTGACACTGGAACAGAAAACATTACAGAAGCAGACAACAGTATTTATTTGATGAGTTTAACAATATCTCAGCTAATAAATTGGCTGTCATCCTTGCCCAGTGCAGAGAGATAAGGGGGATAAGGACATGGAGATGTCCTTTTTGGCATGCCAATTTGCAATTATTCCATGACAGAGCACAGTTTTACTATGATTGATGAAGCGTTTTAGGAAGAAAGTATTTAAATGGAAGAATTTTATTAGGTTTTGAAAAATGACATGGCTAACAGTAGTGTTAGGGAAAAAATAAACATAAAAACATTTTAAATAGACAGCAGGAGCACAGCACAACCCAAACTGTCTAGAACGTCCTCTCCTGTTTTCACTTACTTTTGCATTGTATTAAGTAAACAACTTAATTCTAAGGTTATTGTTGTGACCTTTTCTGCTTTGTACTTTGATCAGAATCAGAGTCTGAAATAAAAATAAGTCTAAAACTTCAGTGGCTTCTCATAAAAGGCTGTTACTAAACAAAAAATGTAGTTGTACACTCTGAGCTAGAAAAGCACTGGGGTGATAAAGAAGTGTACAGTTTACAGTAATATCAAGATCACTCTGATCTTGAACATTCATTTTCATGTTGGACAAATTTTTTTAAATCAGTCTCCTCTGCTCTTAAGTATGTATATCTCCAGTTACGTAATAAATTTTACCATCCCGTATGGATCAGACCACTGGTCCAGAAAATAAGGCATCATGTCTTTTTCTAAGGTCTGTACTATTAGCTAAATCATCTTCACACAGCTCAGTCTTACGTACCAAAGGCATAAGACTGCAAACCTGATGAAGGAAAGCAATTTCAAACTGACCCTTTAGATAATATTTTTAGGGCTGAAAGCCTGATATTTGATTACATTTGATATTATTTTCATTTAAGTAGCTATAAACTACTCAAAGCTTTTCTTGAATAGCAACAGTCTTAAATCAATAAACTCTTCTAAGAATTTCATGTGCCACATAAAACAATGTTTCTTTTGTGTTCGAAGGATTTCTTGGGGCTTTAACTTCTTTTGTATAAATTTGTTTTTTTTCTTAGTTTACTAAAAAATCCTGTTAAGCACTCAAGTAACTGATCATTTGAGACCAGTTAGATATATAAGAGAATAGTTTTGTGGCGTGTTTCAGAATAAAGACAGATTTGTTTTAAAATATAAACTAATGCCATAGTTAAACCTGCTAGTATAAAAATCAGGAATACACAATTCGTTTTTCCGTAGTCCCAGAATAGACCCCAAATATTCAAATCCAAGTAGTTTTCCCTCTCCATAAAGGGACTTCAAACAAGAGAGGAAGATCATCTTGGCAGCACCAAGGGATGAGAAAGTTCCTAAATGGGCACATTTTCCTTAGTTCCTTTCTGGCCTTAAAGAGTTTGCAATCAAGTAGGGCAAGCAGACAGGTCTTCAACAGGTAAAGTTGGGTTGAGGCAAAGAACATATGGAGTTTGGATTGCCTGCTGAGTGGCACAACCAGTTTCTATGTTGCAGTTTGGGATACTAAGATGATTGTACTTCTGGCATATTCCATAACAACTTTTGAATAACTTGTCACTGATAGATGTTTGTCATTCTAAGATCTGGGTGCAATCAAGACAGTTTAATATTATGGTCTAATCATTGAATAAGAATTTATTTTGTATCTACTATGTACCAGTAAGTACTTATGACTGAAAATACAAATATCAATAATTTATGGCCTTTTACATTATGAATTTCAGTTTAAAAAAGAGGACTAATTTATAGTGAATTCATCAACTTACAATAATAAACTATGAAAACAATATTTTGCATATACCATAGTTTTGTATTTTAAGTTTTCTTCAGTAAGAGTATGCTTTCATGGTTGTTTTTCTCAAGTAGATTGGCACCATATTTTATGACAATTAAAATTTGTTCTTTGATTAGCTTTATATAGCCATACATTTTAAATGTATCTCACTATCATTCCTAGCTCATTTTGTGCATGGTAAAATATCTGTCAGATTTGAAAGACTATGTTACCGGAAAGATAGAAAAATCATTGAAATTAAATTTCCATATTATTTTCATTTAAAAAATGAAAACTTTTTGTCTCTCTCTCTCTCTCTATATATATATATATGTAGCTGTAAACAAAATATAGGAATCATATTTCACTATAATTTTTGAAGAAGGTTTTGATGATTTATGGGAAATAACTAATAAGTATGATGTCATCCTGACATTGCCAAGATACATTCTGCTTGGATGGAAAAGACAAGAGAGGGAGAGAGGAATCAAAGATATCTTCAAGGTCAGTCTGTGGGAGGATAATGAAGTGACGTGTAGATAAATAGAATATGAGGAAGGCAAATGACTGCCATGTCTGTAGAGGAAGATAATGAGTTAAAATTTTCCATGTATAATGCAGGGAAATGTTGGGAAAGGTAAGTAGAAAGATCTAGTACTTATGAATTAAAATGCAAAGAGGGATCAAGGATAGAGATAAAATATAAATACCCTCTAGGGTAATAAAGAATACAGACATGTAAGGAGAAGGGCAAAGGGCTGCTGACCAGGCATAGTAGTGGCACCATAAATGTAGGTTTAATTATAATCTTAAATTCTGCCCATGCGCCATTCTGCAAGCCATGCACTATCAAGCAAGACTGCTTTTGTCGAGAAAAAAGGATGGTTGTTCAAATTGAAGCAAACGTTCAAGGTGCTCACTTAGTCACAGGCCTGCAAAGCTGTATGCACCAAAAGAGGGCACATTTTTCTAATATTTACAATAGTTACATATCAAGGACATCAGGGCTGCATGTGACCATGTCCATGCTGCAGGTTGTTGTGAGGGCCAGTGAAAACCATTGTCTGACATCTGATAAAATTAGACCACCAATAAATGGTACTTTATAGGCTGAAAACTTAGACTAAACAGAGTCAAGTGAATTGAACTTACATATGCTTTTTTTTTTTAATTTATTTATTTTTTATTGTGGGTAAAAATCTAAATTTTCACAATACATACCAATATTTGTAAAAATGATATATAAATATATATGCATATATGTATGCTTTTTTAAGCTGGTTCATGACCCAATAGGAGATCATAAATTCAGTGGATCAGTGGATCATGATCAGCATTTAAAAACAGACTGAAACAATATAGAAATGTAAATATCAGAGCACAACACATAATCACAGGGTATTTTTAATGAAAATGTTATTTCAATTTATTCATAAATATATCCCTATATGGATGTGTAAAATGTACTTCTTACTATAAAGTTTGCAAAGTATTGCCTTAGGTAGCATGTGGTAAAGTGAAGATCATATTCCAAAGTTTCTGTTTCCAAGTCTCATTCACAGTTGGCCCTGGTCTGGGACACAGGATAATTATGTCAGATTACCTAATAAGGTTCTCAGGTCGATAATTATTGTTTCAAGAGCAAGGAATCATATTTATTGTCAGATTTAGTATGTATTACAAAAGATGCTCAGCTTCATTAGTTGGTAGGGTAATTCTTATCAAAACCAGACTAAGATATCACTTCATACCTACTAGGATGGTTGTAGTACAAAACAAAACAAAACAAAACAAAAAACCTGAAAATAACAATTAGGATATAGAGAAATGGGAGCCCTCATACATTGTTGGTGGGAAAGTAAAATGGTGTAGCCACTATGGAAAACAGTTTGGCAATTCTTTAAACAGTTAAACATAGAACTACCATATGACCCAGGAATTTCGCTCCCAGATTTATACCCAAAAGAGCTGAAAACAGGTATTCTAATAGATACTTGTAAACCAGAGTTCATACTCCATATTCACAATTCCCCAAAAAATGGAAGCAAACCAAGTGTCCATCAACAGATAAGTAAACAAGGTGTGATACATACACACAATGGTATATTATTCAGCCATAAAAAGAATGAAGTTCTGAGTCATGCTATAACACTTATATGAAATATCTAGAATAGACAAATTCATAGATATATAAAGTCTATTAGAGGTTATGAGGGACTAGGGGGATGGGGAAATGAAGACATTGCTTAATGGGGACAGAGTATCTGTTTGGGTTGATGAAAATCTAGGAAATAGATAGCAGTGATGGTTCCACAGCATTGTGAATGTAATAAATGCCAATGAATTATAAATTTAAAAACAGCTAAAATGACCAATTTTAAGTTATATATAATTTACCACAATTTAAAAATTGTTTTAGAAAATCATTCCACAAGCAGATTCTTGAAAAAAAATACCCAACATTTTTATTTCAGTGTACTAGTTAGATATAATGTTATGGCATCTTGAAAGATGCAGAGATATTTCAACAAATCAGTCAGAAGTGGGGAATGTGTGTTTTTTAAAGCCAGATATAATGAGGATTAACACTCTTATTACAGATTATAACTACAAACAGAGAATACCAGGATAACTTTTCAAAAGACTTAGGAAGCCACAAGTGTATCTAAAAAAATGAAATTTATTAATGTAAAGGTATTTTATAGATTCTGGAATTTGCAGCACATATCAGTGACTTTATTTGAAATTTATCATTAATGCAAATTGGATTGTCAGTCATAGAAACCTCCCAAATATCAAAAAGTGTGCATTGAAGGTTTAATGGACTTGTATGAGAGTTGTACAAAATAACAGGAACCAGATACTAAGTAAAGCTGAAATTTAGTGTCTGCCACATTCCATACATTTTAAAAAAACATCTGCAACATTTTTGGTCATCCCTGTAGTTTTTTAAAATATAGATTTTAAAAAATAATGCTAATCTTGACGGTAAAAATATAATGCCATCACAGAAAAATTGGCAATGAGGAAAGTATAAAGAAGAAGAAATCAACCAAAATTCTACTATAGAGAAATACTTCTACTATGTTGGCATTCTGCTGTTTTTGTTTTTGCTTAAATTTATATTCAAAGATATATAAATTCACACATATATTACAATGTTTATAATCATATTTTGTATGCAGAGCTCAGAAAATAGCAAGTACTTGGTAAGTTGGTGTTTTTTGACTATGTAATTGTGTGATTTTGTGTGTATAGATATTTATTTTTTCAATTATTACATTAAGGAAATTTTCTAAGATTAGTCAGTATTCAAAATATTATTTAAAATGACTGTAAACTATCAGATAATTAAAAATATTTTATTAAGTTACTAGAGTTTTGCTTATTTTCACCACTATCTTAATTCAGTGAATATTCTTATATATTATTTTGCCACATTTCTGAACTTTAGAATAAATTCCTAGAAGGGAGATTTCTGGGAAATCTATTACTTATTTCTGTTTTCTTTTGTGAATTACCTACTCATGCTTCTTTTTCAGTAGGATACATAATTTCCTTTATCATTCCTCATGTCTACTTTATCCTATGCATTTAAATATATATATATATATTTTTTTTTTTTTAAAGATATTTAGATTACATAAATGTTACATAAAAATATAGGGGATTCCCATATGCCCTACTCCCTACACCTCCTACATTTTACCACATTAACAACATCCTTCATTTGTGTGGTACATTCATTACAATTGATGAAAACATTTTGGAGCATTGCCACTAAGTATGGATTATAGTTTACATTGTAGTTTACACTCTCTTCCAAACAATTTTGTAGATTATGGCAATATATGTAATGGTCTGTATCTGTCGTTGTAATATCATTCAGGCAATTCCCAAGTCCTGAAAATACCCCCATATTTTGTCTGTTTTTCTCTCTTCCTGCCCTCATAACTTCCAGGGGCCACTGCCTCCACATCAATGATATAATTTGTTCCATTGCTAGAATCACAATAAGTCTATAGTAGAATACCATAAATCTACTCTAGTCCATAGTTCATTCCCCAGTCTTGAAGATTCTGGCATGGTGATGTCCACTCCACTTCTAATTGAGAGGGGTCTTCGATCCTATGAGGCAGATATATGGGACAGTCTTTCTTGCAGTTATAGACTCTCTTGGTTCCTTGGGATAGTAGTTGTCCATTATCATCTCCATGTTAGTAGTTCTGGCTGAGTTTAATGAACTGGAGAGTAGGTGTTCCAACTCTGTTGAGATTCAGGGCCCAGCTGGCACATGGATAGCCCAAAGGTTTTAGTCTCTTCGACATACACTTATCAATCCTAGTATTAATTATAGGTTCAAATAGAAGGGTCAGAAGAGGCATGTTTAGGGGAATCACAACTGAGTCCAGCTCTGTCACACGGGGCATCATAAATTCCGAAGTAGGACCCACTGGCAAGGCATCAAACTCCTGAGCTATCTGCCCTGACTATAGTGTCTGGATCTTTCCAGAGCTCTTATGTGCTCCACTATTTGAGGTAATATTTACTTTGGCAGTCAATGAGATCTTGCTGAAACATGCATCGGCGTAACCTCTGGAAGGACCTTCCTACTCACTTTGAAGTCTCTTAGTCATGTACTAATTTGTCTTTACCTTTTTCCCCTTTTGGTCAAGGTCTTTTTCCAGTTGCATTGCTAGTTGGTGTTTGGTTGTAATCCCTTGGTACCAGGGAGGCTCATCCCCAGGAGTCATGTTCCACACTGGAGGGAAGGTATGCATTTATATGCTGAGTTTGGCTTAGAGAGAGGCCACATTTGAGCAACAAGGAGCTCTCAGGAGGTAACTGTTAGGCACTCTGTAATACTAGGCTAAGTTTCAGTTTCAAGAGTAAAGGTTCTATGCATTTTTAGAAGAGTTTTTTATGGTGTGTGTTGTTTTTGATCAAACATTGAATAATATTAAGTTTATAATTTTTGATTAACTTTTTATGCTATTGACATCTAATTTAATTTTCAGTCAGCAGTATTTTTCTGTATTACATATTAAGAAAAATAAAACAGCAATTTAATTTATCATAAAAATTTGAAAAATTAGAAGAAACTAAATTAGACTTAGGGCTTGACAAATGAGTGTTAGATTCTTCCCCTGTTAAAAATAAAAAAATTCCATAGACTTGTATACTATACAAATATTATTTTTCATATTTTTAATGTCTAATATCAAGATGAATTTTTTGACTGACAGAGGAATAAGTTGTGAGTTTGTTGCCATTTCTTCCTCAGATATAAATGCAGTCAAATCTCTGGCAATAAATAATAAAATATGCAAACTAAGTGAGATTGGAATAACCAGTGTAGGCATTAGGAATAATACCGCTGGAGCATGGGTTATCTATCTGTCAGAACTGAAAACTGAGAACTGAGGAAATTATTTAAGTTTCCACTGGTATTTTTTACAACTAAAGAAAAAGAAGGAAAATCTTAGTCTACCTAAAAAGGAAATGTAGATAGAACCTTGGTATTTACACGTGTTTCAATAATATTCTGTCACATCTAAATGTAATAAATATGGAGGTCAAGGTTATAATCACAAGTTATGGAAGTCAGCAGGTCATCATAGTGCTGGGCATTACTGTTGGGTGTCAAAGGTGATTCCAAGTAATATTAGAATATTATATGAAAAAGGAATTGAATCAATCTTTTTTATGGAGTAGAGAAAGTATTACGTAGCTACCTAGATAAAAGCATAAACTTTTAATAAAATATAGACTGGATATAGGTTTTAAAAAAATTTTACATTAATGATGTGCCTTAAAATTTATGGCATCTAAAAATCAAGAAAACAATGCCTTATTAATAATTAAATCAGACTGGCAGTTACATAGGTTTAGAAAATCTCATGGACCAGAAGAGAACACTGCATAAACTGTTCTAAGTAAATAAGGAGATTTTGAATATGAAAAAATAATACATCAAATCAAGGAAGAAATGATTATTTGGTAAATGATGATGGTACAGCTTGCTCATTTTAAAAGAAATAGGTCTTCATATTTTACATTGAAATAAATTGCTTATTACTTTAAGATTTAACTATAGAAGAAAATTTAAAAGTACTTAAAGAACATACTAGTAAATACTGTTATAACTTTGGAGGTGGAAGTATTTATATGCATGAAACAAAATCTAAAACAAGAAATGAAAAGAATTCAAGATTCAACTGCATAAAGATCTCTGAAGCTTAGAAGGCAAAGAACCAAAACAAAGTATACCACAAATAATATTTAAAACCATTTTAAAATATAAATGAGATACATTTATTTATTAATTATTTATTAATACTTATTTTTTAAATATTCTTATAAATCAACAACAAAATTAATAATGTCCCAGACAAAAGATATGAATGACCAGTTGGCTAAAGCAGAAACACAAATGGCAGATATTAAGAGAGGAAAAAGTAACCGATCTTACTGCTATTTAAATAAATAATATGATCATAATTGCAAAAATGATTACTCAAAATTTGTCTATCAGAATACCATTGTAGGCCAAAGAGACTGGGAAATAGACATATCTCCCAGGTTACTGAGGAGAGTCTAAATTCCTACAAGTTTCCTGGAGAATAGTTTGGTCATGTTGCAAAATTCCACCATTTGGAATAATATTTTATGTTCTCATTTTGTTAAGTAAACCTTCATTACATTAAAGGAGTTTTCTTCTATCTGTTGAATTTTAGCAATTGTATTTTTGGACTCTATTGATATAATCACGTAGTCTTTGTCCTTTAATTTCCGAATATACTATGATGAATTCTTTCTTTTTTTTTTTTTTTTTTAATTTCCATCTATTGAGAGAGGTTGGATTATACTTCTTTCCTTTCGGTTTGTTGTTGTTGTTGTTGTTGTTTTATTACTATTCTCATTTTTTTTCTCTCATTTTCAATATAAAATTAATTTGGGATATTTCCCAACTTATTTTTTAAATTCTAAAATATTTTACTTGATTTGAAGTTATCTATTATTTTAACATTAGGCGGTACCTAGATATAAAACCATCTTAGTTGATAGGTATTGTGGCAGTTTGATATTGTTTATGAATTCCAAAAATAGATATTGGGTTATGTTTGTAAACTGGTCTGTTCCTCTGGGCATATTAGATTATATTGGATTCAGAGGTTTCACTTTTACTTGATTAAATAATGATTAAGGCTTTGATTGGGCCACATGGGTAGGACATTGAGTCCCCGCCCCCTTGGTGGGTGGGGACTCACAGAGAAACCACACAGCAGAGAAGGGAGGTGAGAGTACTTTTATTCTGAAGCCCAGGAAGTAAACACACAGAGAAGCAGATAGCTGAGGAAGGAGAGAAGGCTCCATTAGACATGGCAGAGGCCCTGCAAAGAGAGATGAGCAGTTTGCCTGATAGTTTACAGCTGGCCTTGTGGAGAGAGCAGAACAACTGAACACAGTGAGCAGTGAGCCCTGGGAAGAGAGGAACCCCGGAAGCCTGAACCCTTGCAGCTGTCTTGCTCCAACACGTGGCAAAAGGCTTGGGTGAGGGAAGTAAGTTATGCTTTATGGCTTGGTAACTGTAAGCTTCCACCCCAAGTAAATACACTTTAAGACAACCAACCTAATTCTGGTATTTTGCATCAGCACCCCTTTGACTGACTAATAACAGGCACTTTATTGGCAAAGTCAGTCATCTTTATTATTTTTTCCATGGTAATCTAAATCAAGTTTCTATACTTCTTACCAGATAATTTATGTTTTGCTATCATTCAGTTCTTACGAATAATTAAATTTGTTTTCAAAATTGTCCATATATTTTATTGTTATTGTTAATTTTATCTAGTTTATTTTCATTTATTTTTGGTTCCTTTTCTAATTTCTTAAGACAAAATTTCCACTCTTTTATTTTTAAATTAAAGACATTTATGGTTAATATATATCTTTTGAATAGAGTTTGGTTGTATAATTTGTTAAGAAATGATCATTTCTTCATTGTTCCTTTGAAACAATTTTTATTTCAATGTTGATACAGGGATTACCTAGGAGTTTGAAAATATAATTTCCATGTAGATAAGAGTTTTGGGATTATATTACTTTATATCATACATTATAGGATTATCATCAGAGACTATAGTTTGCTGACATTCAGCTTTTAAAGTTTTAGGCAAATACAAGATCAATTGCTGTAAATTTTCTATAAATATAAGAAAAGAATGTTTATTCTGTAGTTCTTATGTCAGGTTCTAATATATCTATTAAATCATCCATCTTGGTGATATCATGTACATTCCATATATTTTCCATTATTTTTTAGTCAATTGGATATATCAGATTTAAAAAGATGAAAATTAAAATATTCAGCTATAATTGCACCTTTAGTTCTCTTTGAAGTTCATGTACTTTGTTTCTCTTGTTTTTAGGTTATATGTTATTTTTAGGGTCTACATTTTAAACTGCTGTATTTTCTTTATAAAATGAAATTTTTCATGATATAATGTCCCATGATCTTATTTAAATGGCATTTATCTTAAATTCTTCTTTGATATTTAATATGCTATTCTTATTTTTTAAAATCTATGGATTTATTTTCAAGATTGCTTTAATTTAAACTTTTAAAAGTATTATTATTAACAAAATATGGCTGGATATCATTTGTAATCTTATCTGACAAGCTCTATTTTATAATGGGGAAACAGAGTTCTCTCATTTATTGTAACAATTAATCTATTTGATTGATATTATTATTCCAGTAAATCAATTTTGTTAGCAATTTTACAGAGTTGCAGTTTCATTTTTCCCCTTAATTTTATTGCATTTTTCATGTTTCTTTTCATCACTTTTACCCCTTGTTTTCTGGAAAATTAAATTGTGAATTTCTAATCCATTGCCTATTTCTGATACTCATGTTTAAATCCGTATTTTTGCACTTTACTAAAATTAAATTCTTCTTTTTCCCACGGTGCTTGACTTGCCCACTGGGCTCCATCCTCACCTGAATAAATTAATATGAACCCCATGAACCCTATTATTTCTACACTATTTATTAGTTTTCCTTTTTAGTAAGAATACTACTTAGCAATTATATTGCACATTCACAGTCATACAGTCATCATCCATTTGAATTTATATATTGCAAGTTTTTTTGTCTACCATTGTTACCTCTCCATCTAATCTTCCCTTATATTGAGGTCTGTCTTCTGAATTCATATTATTTGGTTAGAACGCTATCTAGAATGTTTTCTACACATACAGTACATGAGTGATCAACTGTCTGAACCCATGTATTTCTACAAATGTTTTTCACCTTGAGAGTTAAAATTTTCTTTAGCTAGGTAGTGGATTATTGCATCACAGTCATTTTATTTCAGTGACTTATATACATTACTCCACTGTCTTTCAGTGACATTACTGAGAATCTAATACTATTCCAAATCATGTCTCCTTTTAAACCAACAACTATTTTTTAAATGAAAGCTTGTAAGGGATTTCTCTCTATCCTTGATTAGATTGTCTCTATTGAATATGTAATACTTTAAAGATTAAAAACAAAAATCTATAAAACTAGTTCATAAAACTGTTTCATAACCATCATTTAAGTGCCAGAGAGACTGTTAAGAGGATTGCTCATCTTTTCTAATACTGTTGATAGATACTCATACAGGAATGAAAAAACTTCAGAACCATTGGTTCATAATTTGAAATAAATGACTCAGGATTTGTCTTAACCTCTGCATCCAATGAGCAAGAGAAGAGTTTTCCAGTGTCCAGAAAGTCTTTTCTTTTCCTTCTATTTTCCTACTCTTTCTTTGACCTGTTTTGCTTCTTTTCTATAATATGTGCTTATTAATAATTTGAAAGAGGACCAAACAATGATAGTAATATAAAATGTGAAGATTTTCTTCAGTAAAAAAAACATTTCTCAGACTCAGAAAATGAGTAAATGCAACAACAGACACCATGCTATATATTAATTTTTTCTTGCTTTCATATCCTTTGCAGCATCTGATCCCTAGTCAAAGGTACATTTCTCCTTTCAAAAAACCTTGAAATGATACTACTCAAAATAGTTTAAAGAATACACTTCCACTAAAGAAATGGAAAAATAATAATATAATATCATATAATTATATGATATTATAGATTATAATATCATATAATAATATAATCCCATCCAAAAACTTCATTATCTTGTAACTCTAACTTAATAATTTGAGCATTTCACATAGCTGACCTATTCCTTTAATAATTTGGAATTATTAAATCCATGATTATTGGAAATATGAATTTATGATAATGTGTTTTATAATCAATAATTTCAAAGTGGGAAGTATATCTTCAATAAAGAGTTTAATTTTTCTTCAGTTTTGTTAATAATTCTGCATATGTGAGGTTGTGTATGTGGAGAGGTCAATTATGTATCTTGCTCAAATTCTGGATCTGCACTTAAGAAATTCCCAGAGGGGAAGAATGATATACTTCTATTTCTTTCCTTTAGTACCTTTCCTTGTTATATATAGAAAATAGAAATGAACATCAGTTCCAGCATGGAAACAATAACTCCATTACTTTTCTTGACTGACTGAACCCATTCTAGTTTCATTGTAGTTCTCTTTTATTTCTTTCCCTTATGCTGAACTTTCCCTCACCCTTACTTCCTTACCAACAAGTTCACTTGATACTCACAAGAAAAATACAAACCATAGAAAGTCAATAATTTGAGGAGGCTAATAATGATGATTTTTCTAAATTCGTTAGAGTGCTGAGTATGAGAAGAGCATTGCTAGTGCTACTGAAAACAAATGAACCCAGCAGGCAAGCTTGGTAAGAAATAGGGGCGGGGGAAAAGCTTTTTCTTAGTTGCTCCACCTTTGACATAGAAGGCCTGTTTCACAACGAATCACATAATGGTTATAGTCATTTTAGTGTTCAAATTTACGGAGCAATACCAGCAATCATGTCCAGAGGGAAAATGTGTGCAAGAGTGATGCTGCTATTAAAGTTCCATGGCTTTCAAGTTGTTATAATCAATTTGAGTCCCACCAAGAATATCTCAAGTGCTAGGAAAAGAAAGAGGAATATTTTCTTTTAAAAAATGACTTTCCCCATCTGCTGTCAATAAACTGAAAAAAGGGAAAACAACCTAAATTTTGTTTAGATCCTGGAGTGTCAGTATGGTATAAAGTCAGTAAAATTCTGTTGGTTATATGCAGAAAGTAAATATACTCACATTGTTTGCTGCTGAAAATGTGTCATTACTGGGGTACTCAATAGCACTATTGAATTTGGAGAATTAGATGCCCACTGTTTTGCCTTGGTTAGAAGCATATTTCATGATAAAGCATACTTCATTCTGTAATAAAAAGCAATAACTTGGTCTTTGGAGGTAGACATTCTTAAGTATAAAAACTGTATGTACCAGATTCTCTTTCTATGCTAGCATGATTTAACTAGCCAAACTTTAATTTTCTCATAAGTGAAATGGGGATAGTAGCATAGTGCTATTGTAAAGTTTAAATAAATTAAAATGTGCCATCTACCAGAGTGCCTGAAAAATAAACTTATTTTCTCCTTTCAGTTTATTGGGTGTAAATCATGCTGATACTAGTTGTTACTATAAACCCAAGATAACTAAATGAATAACTAACCACCAACCACAGGAACACGTTGCCCAAAAATATGTTGAGAGAGGAGACTTCAGGCACATGCATACTGTTTATTATTTTAAACCCTCCATTGTGGTTTTCTAGTAAACTGGGCTAAACCACGTGGAAACCGAACATTCTTCTGGTCAAAGCTGAGAACAAGGGGACTTCCTGGTCTTTTTTCTCTAGGTACACATTCTAACCTCCATCCTCTGGACTTTATCACTCAGTTAGTGAGAAGAGGCAAACCCAAAGAAAGGTATTCAAAGAACAACTATAATGAATGAAAGAAAGGAAGAAAGGAAAAGAAGGGAAGGAAGGAAAGAAAGAAAGAGAAAGAAAGGAGAGTCAAAAGAGGAGTGCTATGCCCACAGCCAAGCTTATTTAAACAGATTGAAGCAGGCTGAGTTAGGAGATAAGGGTCCATCTAGAGGTTAGGGCAAAGGAAAATAGCAGGCTTGCCCCTTGCACTGGGAACTAGTAAATGCTATGCTCTTTATTCTGACTCATCCCCTCTTGAGAAGGACATCTTGAGCTCCTCATTTTGATTCAATTACTTATGGCTACAGGGCCCATGTATCCACCTGTTGACACTCCTATCTGAATGCTCTAAAGCAACCTCAGTATTTCCATGTCTAAAAGAGACATTAACTATTTTAGCCCTGGAATAAGACTCTTTCTGCAATGCTCCCTGTTCAGTTAAATGGATTTATCTACCAAATCCTTCAAAGTCTGAACCAAAGAGTTAGCCTTTTCCTTCCCCTCCTCCCAATTCATATCCAATTAGTCTCTAGAAGTTATTGATACCATAAAAATATTTTATTTTGAAAAAGTTAAAAAATACAAAAGCAAAAATAATAGTATCACGATCCACATGTAGCTGTCACGCAGATGACACAATTTTCACTTTCCTTTCTCCTCTCAGATCACTGCTTTTTAACACCTAAATTTTCTCCTTGACTCTTCTTTGGTAAGTTATTCTTCATGTTTTGCAATCAAGTCTATCTGGATTTTAGCTAGTTCTCCTTATATTTCAAAACCTGATTTGGAATTAAAATCCAGTCAGATTTCTCCATAACATAAAGTCAGATGATGGCCATACTTCACCTACTGGATATAGTCCCAAATTCTGACCAAAAAGCAAAATTTAGGGCATTCCTAGAATCCTAGATTCTTGCCCTACATCCTCTACTCTCACACCAGGTGTTCAACAACAATATAATTGTCCTCTAAATTATGCTGCTGCAGGTCTCTAGATATTTGGATAAACACTTCTCTTTGCCTGAATGGGTTGTCGAAGCCCCTTTTGTATAAATTCTTGCTTATACTTTGTCTTACCTCTATGAATATCCTTCACTCATTTATCTTGAAAATGACCTGATGTATCTATTCCATCCTCTGAGTAAACGTTGTACTGTGAAAGTCTTCTTTTATTTGTTACACACACTGCATTCTAATAATATAGGTCTTTGTCCATCTTCTCCAGTGAGCATTAATCTCTTTAAGTGCTGTGTATATGCCTTTGCTATGGCATTGTTCACTCCATGAGTTAGAAAGGTGAGCCAGTAAGAATTTTTTGTGAAAGAATGTCAAATATTCTCCTTAAAGTTTTAGATAAAATTTTAAAATTTATTCCCAAAAGTATTCTAGTAAACTTTTCAAGTGACATTCTAATCCAAATATTTATTCTATAATCCCTCAAGAAAGGGAAAATACAGAATTACAGAGAGTAGATATTATAACTGGTAAATGGATTTTAATATTAGAACTGGGAGCAAAAAAAGAAACAGACTTTTATTTTCCTATATTATACTCATCCTAAGCTTTCTCCTCTTTGCTGTCTCCACTCTCTTGAGAGAAGAGAAGAGGTTGCTTTGAGATAAGTGGTATTTTACAGAACAAGATTTGAAATGGGCTATTAGGGAATTCATCCATATTGTATGGGGGATATGTAAGGAAATATTTTTATTTCAAAATTCTAGATAAGGAAGCTAAGTGGTTAAATGCTAGTAGGGAGAGACACAAAAATCAATTTCAACCTTTGCTTTTCTTGCCTTTCAATGTGTCACCCAAAACTAGTCAATAAATGTTGGGAATCAAAAAATATATTGGTATGCTAATTTAATTTTAGAAACAGTTATTCAGTTGATATAAAGTAGTTCATATCTTTTGATTCTGTGACCAATAGTTGAGACCTAGTGACTTCGTTTCTCTGTATTTTTACATATAGTTTCTGCAGCTATAGCCCAGAAGGGATCAGCCCTCATCGTTCTTCGTCTTACCAATAACTGATGTGAGAGCACAATTTCTTTAAAATTAATATAAACTTCTCTCCATGTGCTCTGAAGAGAGTCAAATTTAAAGATAAAAATGGAAACTTTCATTTTAATAAAAACTCAGTTATATACTTCTGTGTTAACTTGCTTTTGGAATGTGAACTCTGACAGCAGGGCATAGATCTGACTTTTTGATTAATTTTCACTTATTTCCCAGTACAGACATATTCACATTTGGGAACTGGGAAACTCCATAAATATTTGAGTAACCAAATGATTGACTCAAACCCAGTATGGGTAACATATTTTTCTATAACTTGATTTAGGTACTTGTGTTCAATTTGAGAACCACTCTCTGATAATTTTAATTTCTATTGCCTGTATACCTAGACACATGTCTGCTTTCTGAGTATATACAGCCATATATATAATATATCTATATATATAGAATAAATACATAAATAATTAAATACACAGATGTTAATAAAATATTAACACTTTAGCATTTTAGATAAGGTCATTCAAAATTTATCTTACTTTATTGTCCAGTGTTCTCCATTTTCCACAATCCCTCCATCATCTATATGCTATAACTTAGGGATTACAAATGGCAAGCCAAATGCTAAATTTTAACTAAGTGTTTAAAGAAAATTTAATTTTTCTTAAATTTTAAATCCTTTAGTTGAGGTGTATAATTTACAATCCACACCACCCTCTATTGTTTGGCATCTACTGTGGTCAAATGTTTGTTATCTGCCTAGACTATACAATTTTTTGCTAGTTCAACCCTTGCTCCATCCATTCTGGATTATTTGATAGTCCCTAAATTTGCCTTGTCCTTACATGTCTCCAAGTTGTTGGCCTCTAAGAAGAGCTCAGATTCATCTCCCTTCCCTTAATGCTCTACCCTTCTACAGGCATACTTCTTTTATTGTACTTCACAGATACTGCTTTTTTGTACAAATTGAAAATTTATGTCAACCCTGCATCAAACAAATCTATCAGGGCCTTTTTTGCAACAGCATGTACTCACTTCGTGCCTCTGTGTCATATTTTGATAAATTCTTGCAATATTTCAAACTTTTTCATAATTATTATATGATTTCTGGTGTTATATGGTCTGTGATCTTTGATGGTTCTATTTTAATTGTTTGGGGTGCCACAAACTGCGCCCATGGAAGATGGCAGACATAATCAAATGTGGTGCGTGTTCTGACTGCTCCACTGACCTGATGTTCCCCAACTCTCTCCCTCTCCTTGGGCCTCTCTGAGACACAACAATATTGAAATTAGGCCAATTAATAACCCTACAATGGCCTCAAAGTATTCAAGTGAAAGAGTGAGTCTATGTCTCTCACTTTAAATCAAAAGCTAGAAATGATTAAGCTTAATTAGGAATCTATGTCGAATGCAGAGATAGGACAAAATCTGTACCTCTTGTGCCAGTTAGTCAAGATGTGAGTGCAAAGGAAAAGTTCTTGAAGGAAATTAAAAGAGCTACTTAAGTGAACACAGGACTGATAAGAAGATGAAACAGACTTATTGCTGATACGGAGAAAGTTTGAGTGGTCTGGATAGAAGATAAATCCAGCCACAACATTCCTTTAAGCCAAAGCCTAATCCAGAGCAAGGCCCTAACTCTTTTCAATTCCATGAAGCCTGAGAGAGGTGAGGAAGTTGCAGAAGAAATGTTTGAAGCAGCAGAGGTTGGTTCATGAGGTTTAAGGAAAGAAGCCATCTCCATAACATGAAAGTGTTAGGTGAAGCAGCAAGTGCTGATGTAGAAGCTACAGCAAGTTATGAAAGATCATTGAAAATGGCTACACTTAACAATAGGTTTTCAATGTAGATGAAACAGCCTTCTATTGGAAGAAGATCTCATCCAATACTTTCCTATATAGAGAGAAATCAATGTCTGACTTCAAAGCTTCAAAGGTAGATGACTCTCTTGTTAGGGGCCAATGCACTGGTGACTTTTAAGTTGAAGCCAATGCTCATTTCCAATTCTGAATATCATAAGGCCCTTAAGAATGCTGCCTGTGCTCTGCAAATAGAACAACAAAGCCTGGATGACAGCACGTCTGTTTGCAACATGGTTTACTGAATATTTTAAGCCCACTGTTGAGACCTACTGCTCAGAAAAAAATATTCCTTTTAAAATAGTACTTCTCATTGACAATGTACCTGGTCACCCAAGAACTCTGGTGGAGATATACAATGAGATAAAATATTGTTTTCATGCTGGCTAATTCCTACCCATTCAAAGTAATTTTGACTTTCAATTCTTATTATTTAAAAAATACATTTTGTAAGCTACAGCTGCCAGAGGTAGTGATTCCTTGATGGATCTAAGCAAAGTCAATTGAAAACCTTCTGGAAAAGATTCACTCTTCCAGATAAACTTTCATGATTCATGGGAGGAGGTCAAAAATACCAACTTAACAGGAGTTTGGAAGAAGTTGACTCCAACCCTCATAGATGAGTTTAAGGGGTTCAAGACATCAGGAGGAAGTAACTGCAGATATGGTAGAAATGGCAAGATATCTAGAATTAGAATTAGGAATGGAGCTTGAAGACGTGAATGAACTGCTGCAATCTCATGATAAAACTTTAATGGATAAAGAGTTGTGTCTTATGGATGAGCCAAGAAAGTGATTTCTTGAGTCAGAATATACTCCTGGTGAAGATGCTGTGAATGTTGTTAAAAGGACAACAAGGGATTTAGAATATTACATAAACTTAGTTGATAAAAATTGGCAGCATTTGAGAGGATTTCATCCAATTTTGAAAGAAATTCTACTGTGGGTAAAATGCTATCAAAGGGCATTGCATGCTACAAAGAAATCTTTGGCAAAAGGAAGACTCAATCTATATGGCAAACTTTATTGTTGTCTTATTTTAAGAAATTGCCACAGCCACCACAGTGTTCAACCACCACCACCCTGATCAGTCCCCAGTCATCGACATCAAACAAGACCTTCCACCGATAAAAGGAATAGGACTTGCTGAAGTATCAGATGATGCCTAGCATTCTTTAGCAATAAAGTATTTTAATTAAGGTGTGTACATTGCTCTTTAGACATTATGCGATTGATATTTAATAGACTATAGTATAGTGTAAACATAACTTTTATTGCACTGGGAGTCCAAAAAATTTGTGAAACTTGTCTTATTGTGATATTCATTTTATTGCGGTGCTCTGGAACTGAACCTACTATATTTCTGAGGTATGCCTGTATTTACTCAAGAATAAATTAGATAACAGGCTAAGAATTAAAACTTTGAATGTAACAAACCAAGAGTTTAGAACTCAGGCCTCCTAGTGACATGCCTGTAGTAGGACAGGCAGGAGCCTGGAGCCACAACATGAAAATGTCTTGGGTAGGGGAAGATGCTCTTGCTTCTCATGGACTGGCTGTTTTTCTCTTAAACTGTTTTTTTCCAAGCAATTGAAATGATAGCACAGCATCTGTAGAGATTGGATGTGCTGCCTGGCCTTCTTTTGTCAGGAACAAGCTTGTCCCAGGCCTAGGAACATGGGTCTAATGGAGGGTCCAGCTAGTCTCACAAAGTATACATTTAGGGAAATCCTCTTAGTAATGAAATTTTGCATTGTCAAGTTTTGGATCTTGTGGAATACTAAGCAGTCAAAGGCCAGGCTTCAAATATTAGGATGCTGCTTCCAGAAATATGTCATGAAATAAATTGTATTTTGTCCACATTATGAAATGAAGTAATGCTATTGCATTGATGTTTTAGATGACTTTTAATGACATGGGATAATGCTTTTGAGAAATGTTAATAGTGTTGTATAAAGCGATAAACAAAGTGCATGATCTAAATTATCATTAGAATGGAGGTGTCTGAAAAGATGAGTGGTCACCTTTGTGTGATAGTATTACAAGTGACTTTTCTTTGTTTATTTTTTGGGATTCTTCCAAAGAATTAAAAAGAACATAAATTACTGGAATTTTAAAAACTTGAATCATCAGGAAACTTATTTGATCTTTTCTTGTATTTAATATGAATTGATCCTATCCATACTAATGGAATCTCTGAGCATGTTGAGATCATTTGTTACAAATACCTTTATTATCATTTGCACATAAGGATGAGTAATTTAATCTGGTTTCCAGGCTTTGGAAGCTCGCTGCTTAGAGAAGGAATAAATCTCATTAATTTATGAAGGGCCTTACATCACATGCAAAAGGATTTTAAGCAGGGTTGTAACAGGATCAGATTTCTATATAAATAACAAGAATATTATTTTTTAAAGTTAGAAGTATAGCAGACACATAGTGCTTATTTTATTCTAGGTACTGTTCTAAGTGTTTTCTGCACATCAACACCTTTAATTGTCTTAACAGCCTTCTGAGGTAGGCACTCTGTATTTTCCATTTTACAACAATCTTCTTATCACAGTGACTAGCAGACAGTAAACACTCAATAAATGATAGCGATTACTACCATGAACCTCTTCTATAATGTAGCATTTAAGAAAAACGAGATTGCTTTGACATCCAGACTACCCTAGGCTAGAATCAATCTTTATCACTGGATACCTTTGAGCTAAGTACTATAGCCTTTTTGCTTCACTTTTTTTTACTTGTAAATGAGAATAATCTCCGATTTACAGGGTTTATGTGAGGATTAAAGTACAAGTCACATAATCTACATGAAGTGCTTAGTGTGGTGCCTGATTTATTGGGTGCCTTCAGTAAAGAGTAACTGTCATGCTGATCATGTCAATCACATAACTGTGTCAGTCATGTCTGGGATGGGGTTCCTCTGGGCCTACAAGTTTGGAAACAGAGATGAAAAGGGACCAATTATATTATTTCCTTCTTTTTCCTGAGGCACTTTTAACCATTCCATAATACATAAAATTATATACTAAGAGAATCAAAGAAGCATTTAATTAGGACTCAGTGAACTCTTTCCTGACCTCTTCCCTCATCCAGATAAAATTTATGCCTCCATTATTTGTCCCTGCAGTCATATTTTACCACCTTCTTCCTTAACCGCCCTTTCTTTCCATCTCTGTTCTCCTAACTGGATGCTCAAGTTCTGGAAGACAGAGGCACTTCCATGGCCATTATTTTATCTTCCATGAGGGGCACAATACCAAAATATTTTTTAAAAATTAAAAGCTTATATAAAATAAAACATACATAAAAATTTAAACATATATAAAACAAATGTGTGACCTGCAGAAGAGTGAAAAACATTCATGCGATGGACATGCCAAATTCAAATGGCCTTTATATTGATGAAGGAAATTATAATAGCTTCTAAAATATAATGCTCTACTCCTTTGTGTGTGCCAATAAACAATTTGTTAATTTATGTAATTTTGTTGATAAAATGATTTTCTATAATAGGTAAAACTTAATGATGCTCACCTTTTGTGTGTGTGTATATATATATTTTTCTGCATTACACATTATACAATATATACTATATTATATCCATGTATAAGTATGGCAGACACTGCTAGTTCTTCAAAATCTCTTCTCTCTTATTCCTCTTCTTCTTTGCACACAAGTGGCCTAAAGCTGAATGAATTGCAGTTAGGCATGGCCATTTGAATGAATTACAGTGAGTAGAATGTGCATGAAAGAGATGTTTGGCATGCCCCATTACCCTCTTGAATATGCTTCTATGCTATATTACTCCTTGAACACCTACTTGACTGAATATGGATAATTTGGAGGACCTATGAGATGGTAGAATCAAAAGATAGAAAAACCTGAGTCCCTGGAACATTGTGGAGGGAGCTAATAAGTCAAAATGATAGTACAAATAAACATTAAAATATAAGTATGGAATAGAACCGCACAAGTTGAATGGCTTGAAAGGATAGGATTTCCAAATCTTACCCGACCTATCTATAATACACTTCAGAAAAAAGTAGAAAAATCTGTAATGGCTTCACTTCTACCCCCCACCATTTGGTGACTTCTGTTCTAATAATATATTCCAAAGGAAAAAAATAAAAATGGAAATAAAATTTAAGTTAAAAATAGGATGTAAATAAAATTCCCATTTTCTTCCTGAAATCACTATCTTCATATTCTTAGTTCTCCCAAAATAGAATCATGACTACTCTTTAGATATGTGCTTATCATATATACTTTTGGCTAAAATTGTACATTCTTATTTATGGTTTCCTTAGCAAGTTCTTAAACTCTACCATAAGATTCCAGTTTTTATTTCCACCTAGATAATATGAGAATTTTTTTTTTTTGCACCTCATATGACTCTTCAATTCTTTTTTATTATGTTAAATTACATGTAAAAGCTTCTTCATATATTTTTGTTTTTAAAAATGATTCTCAGAGAAGCAGCAGAATATAGCAATTAAGTAGAGTATGCTACCTGGATTTGGGTCCTTATTCTACCACTCACTTGGGCAAGTTACTTTACCTCTCTATGCCTTTTATCATTAATTAAATGAGGATAATCATGGTACCTATCTCACAGAACTTGTGTAGGGTTAAGTTTATTAATATTTACAAAGTATTTGAAAAAATTGTCAACTCATTATTATTTGTGTGCAGTAATCTGTATATAAATTAAATGTTAAACAACTCAGCTTTTAAAAAGAAAGTAAACTCAATTTGATTAAAATGAAGAATACAAATTCAAGACTTTTTCCAAACTTTTCTTGTTTTTACAACTGTTCCTTTATGATTTCTTTCTGTGTTCCCCAATAGGCTTCTCTCTACCTTCAAGAATGTCTCACCCTTATGCCTGCACCTTTGCCCAACATTTTGGGTTCCTTTAGTGACCTTCCTTTTCTCCATCTTACCAATACTTACATGTCCTAGATTGGCCAATTTGGGTCTAATATCACTTGAAAATACTCTCCATCCTCTCCAGCCTATCATGGTGACCTCTAAGAAGCACTTATTTTCTCTTCCATTTATATGACAGAGAATATAAACCTGCTTTCTAATGGTTTAAAAGAGTGTGTACCTATATCTTTTCTGATAAATTATACTGTAAGAATGTGAGGATAAGAACCACGATATAATTTTTTTGTTTTGCATTGTGTACTCTTCTGTAGCACAATATAATGTATATAGTTGTGAATAAACATTAATGATTAAAATAAAGTAAATAATGATTGCCAAACTAGTAATGCAAAATTCTTCTAGGGAGAAAATTAAGAAAGTAAATAGTGCATGATAAGAACATGCCATGTTTAAAATCTCTGATTTTTTATGTTAAACTTTGGTATACTTTAGACTAACTATAAAAAGTATAAATTCACTAATGAAATATATTTATTGGCATTATTATAGTTGGATTAAATATGAAATTTCAGAAAATATTCCAATATAGATACAACAGCTATATTTAGTGCTTTCAAAGAAAGAGATTCTATTTTCATTTTCAAATACAAAGCAAGTTTCATATTATAAACAAAAATAAAGCAAATGTTGAATGTGGATTCTTCAGTATTAAGTATTCTTAGAAATAAACATCACATTACCTTAAATTATTTACCAATCAAAATTTTCTAATACTGTTAGAATATATTCTAACAAAATAATGTTTTAAATTGATATATTCATAGATGACAATGAGTGTGAAAATTCAACCCAGCCCTGTGGTGAGAATGCTAACTGTACCAACACAGAAGGGAGTTACTACTGTATGTGTGCACCTGGTTTTAGGTCCAGCAGTAACCAAGACCGGTTTATAACTAATGATGGAACCATCTGCATAGGTAAGTTCAATTTTCTAATATACAATGTGTGCTATCTTTTATTGCTTTTTTCCTCCAGAAATTAAATAATATTGGAGCCAGATTCTTCCAGTGCCTGATTATACATACCCTAATTGTTAAACACATTCAGATGCTCCACTAATTCTTTCATTTCTCCAATATTGTACTATCAGTTGCCATGGAATATTTATCCAATGGCATAAGAAAAATATTTTTTGAGCAAATCAAATAGTTTACCAAAAAAAAAAAACCCTAAAAATTATTTTAAGGAGCTATAAAATAATATGGTAGAAAAGAACATAATAAAGATTAACATTCTACAACAGGGGTTCTTAACAAGGGGTCCATGAGCTTGAATTGAAATACAAATAAACATTATTCTTGTGGGGACGTGTTGGTGCGGGTGTGATATATTTATTAAATAATACACAGTATAGTGTGGACTTAGTAAGGGGTCCATAGTTTTCACCTGACTGGCAAAGGGGTCCGTGGAACAAAAAAGGTTAAGAACCCTTGCTATAAAATAATATAATAATTCAAGAAAACCACAATTTATGTAACAATCTATTCATACTTTTAAAAATTTGCACTCTGAGATGGGCCTTATATTTTCTTAGAAACTGTTCACAAAGTCACTACTTTTGAAAGGATTTTCCTAGTACAACTGCCTAACTGAAAGTTAGTCATACTTAAGATATGCATTAAGATTTTGTGAACAGCAGAGTCCTATTTAGAAAATTATCTCAGATTCACTAAAATGTCCTTTGTAGTGATAAAATTTCAATTAAATGCTTAAGTGAAATATCATGCTGGGTCTGAAGAGAGTCCCTAGAAAATTTTAGAAAATGGCTTTCTTTTGTAATTTGGTCATTCATTTGTTTTATCAGATTCTGTAGATTTTGGATTGTAGTCTGTGAAAAAAGATTGCTTAGAAACTTCAACATACGAGCAATTTTCAGGGACAAATTCTCTAGAGGCAAAGATTTTATCTTTGAAATAAATTTAAAATTATCTTAATAGTAGTTTATAAATATTGTCAAATTTGCTAATGATTAGTATAATTTATTATGATTGATAATAATCTACAACATTAATAGATGACTGAGTCCCTGAGAGTTGAATCACATAGCCAGGGATAGAAATGGGACTAGAACTCAGAACTCAAAATGCAACATATGCAAGAGTAACAGCTGCTACTACCATATAGAATATATGATAGATGGATGGATAGTAGATAGACATATAGATAAATGACATATATAAAAGTAAATCTGGATCACACTGTAGACTTTGATTAATTTCCCTAGTGAGATTCACATCAGTAATCTAAGGAGGAGTCCATATTATTATTAACAAATGATAAGTTAAGAGATAAATTCAAAGAAAAGTCATCAGTGAGATATTTGTATGAAAGAAATCATCCAATCTTGTGTACCTAGGATTTATAACACTGCTATATAAACAGGAAAAATTTTGTCCTCCTCATGTTATAGCCAAGGGAAGTTGGCTTCTCCATATTCACACTTTGAGGATAAAGGTAGGACTGGAATCATCATCTGATATCTAGAAAGTCATTCTTATTTCTACAGGGGACTTAAATGGATGGTCTGTTGAAATCTCACACATTGATATGAATCATGCAAATGTAGTGGATCAAGCTTTGTAAGAGCATTAAAGATTTAAAATATGAGAAAATATTGCTACTCTTGTTGAAATATAATTACATCTTTAGTATTTGCAGGAATTTTTTTTTGGAATATTGCATTACAATATATCCAGGAAATAGCAATCTATATAATTCTGCCCAGAAAACTTATAGTGCTTCACTGTTTGTTCTTCTCAAGCCTATACTCTTGTTGCTAGTATTCTTAGAATGCCATACAATGTGGATATTTCACCTTTACAATGAAGTTCTGATCATGTAGCTGTGTAAGCTTAAATAGACGTGTTCGACGTAGTGAAGAAATCTAACTTGTAACATCTTAATAGCTGGCATTTAATACAATTTTGACTGTGCTCTCCATTCCCCAATGCATTCTGTCTCTAGAAGACATCTGTCTTTTAATCTGATCATGTTTATTTTTAATACCCCTCAATTCACAAAGAGCTATGTTTCTGTCTGTTCATGTCCCTTACAAATAGAGAATTTTTGCATTAGAAAAATCCAAATCACAGACACAGAGAAAGTATATACACAAAAGATGATTAACTGCCAGTATTTCTTTGGGGGTGTAGTGAATTTGCAATTTAAGACTTTCTCCCTTTTTTGAGGTACTATGGAACGGCCAAATGGCCCTAAGTCTTTGCTAATTTCATTTTTAGTATATATAACTATATTAAAACTCAATAGCCAATATTGAGTCCTTTGGTTTCTACCTGTTTTGTTTGATGGATTATTCTGTGAAAACTCAGTCTCTGGAAAATGTTATTTCTCACCAGTTTTTTGTTGTTGTCCTTAAGGATTAAGCTTTTTTAGAAGCAGTGCAACCATTTCTTTTTTTTTCCCCTGTCCTGTAGTAATTTTTGTTGTGCACTATGATAATCCTCAGGGAATTTGAACAGAAAACCATAAATCTTTTCCCTTTTTATATTAGTATATCATCTTATAATACTTTGCCTCTAATTTGAAATTTTAGCTGATCCTTAAATTTGACATATTAGTAATTAGATTCATTAAGAACCAAATGAAAATCTGTAAGAGACTGCAAGACATGACCCATGGGAAATCCTTTACCCTTGGTCCACATTCATATATTATCTCCTACAGATAATTTTTCTGCAGGTAATTTTGCTGTAGAACGCTTTGAATGAGATTTGGCACCATGCATATTTTTCTTCCCCTTGGAATCACAGTAGAACAGAACTTCAGATGCTCAGCTCCTGCCAACACTACACTAGTTCCATACCAGCATTTCACAAATGGGGAGACTGAGGTATCTAATAGTAAATGAGTAGTACACAAGAACTCCTTCACTTTTACCATGAACTTTAGAGCAATATTTAATGCTTATAATAGTTTATGGCCTATTTGCCTTGTATACAATAAGGTAATTTCTGAATTTTTTTCCTGGACATTTAATTTTGTCTTTGGAAATTATTTCTAGTAATTTAAAATTTTATCTTTTATTTGAAACCTGTGAGTTAAACAACATTAGAAAACTCAGTTATTGATAGTAATTATAAGAATTATAACAATCATATGCTTGTGCTTTGAAAGAAGATTATGATAAAATACTGCTGGGTTGACTAATTATAGCATGAGTAACAAACAACCTTATTAATAAAAAAGCAGCAAGTGAATTAAATTTGCTGCAGTATGCTCTTATTTAGAGATATGGAGTTATTCTATAAAGTCCATTGGTAAGGTTGGTAGTGTAGAAAGTGGGTCAAATTTTAAATATGGTATGCCTGACTGAAATAATTATACAGTAACAATTTAGCTTTCATTAAGATGGGGGAAATGCTTATTTTTCTCTTTTACATCTCTTGAGATTACCAAGACATGGCAATCTAATGAGACACTTATTATCAATCTGTTTTCTCCAAACCTACATATTCAAGGAACTCCTGCTATTAAGAAATCACGTGATAGGAATAGAAACATAAGCCCAGTTAAAATAGCAGGTGCCTCTTATATCCTAGGCATTATTCCAAACACCTTCACATACATTTCCTCACTTTTTGAAAAAAGTACCCTTTTGAGTGAGAAAGTATTTTTAAGTATATTACTCACGGTCACATAGCTTATGAGTATTACAGTCAAGAGTTGAATTAAGGTCTTTTAATGAACAAATCTAGTATGTACTTTTTTCTATAGAAAGGAGGACAGAGAGTAGATTTTTCAGACTCAAGTCAATCAGGCCCTGTAAGAGACTGCAAGAGAAGTTAGTGTGACTCTTGTTACAAAATGGAGGAAGTCTCATTCATTTTGGCCTAGCCAGTTTCACCTTATTTGGGGGTGGGATGCTCTTTCAATGTTTTATGATTGTCTTGATATTACTAGATAGCACAGGGGCATAGATTCATACACTGAGGCAAACAGTCAGTTGGGGTATACAGTCAGCTGGGGTAGTCACACACTCCTTTAATAGATTAAACCCTATAAATTCTGTCACTAAGGCCCAGAGTGAAAAGAGCATCAAATTCAATAAACCTCACTTCCAGATTTTAATAAAAAGTTATGTAAACAAAAGTGTAAGTCTTATAAATGTTTGAAAACATTATTTTGGTGGGACTGCTAAGGTTTTAAATAGGATATTCTTTTAGCAATTCTAGAGTTAGACTATAAAGGTTGGATAATCCTAATCGTATTTAATATTAGTGTCCCAGGGTAGAGCCTCCTTACTGTTTTCACAGATTACTATATTATCCTCTGGTGAACTCAGAAATTGAAATATCCTACTTAGTCCAGGCTGACATATTGGGCTACCAACTACCTGAGTCAGTGAAGGTGGTGGGTCTTAACTGGAGCAGAGACCCAAAAATGCACCAAAGGGTGTGGAGGAAGCACAGGGAGAAGCTGAAACACAGTCAGTTATGAGCACTAAGATTGTGTTCACTTGAGTTCAAAGCCCAAGAGGTAGGATGGGAAATTGAGTTTGTAGAGCCAAGATTTTTATATTACTTACAGAATCATTTTGGAATAAATTTCCCAAGAAGTATACATTTAAATAACTTTGAAATTGAGAGAAATCAATACCTCATTTCCTGTTAGCTGTGGAAGGCATCTAAATCTACAACACTTGGGTATTTAAAGAATATGGGATAGCTTTCTTAGCCATGAAATAAACTGTTCTATTTATGATGCTTCATGGATCTTTTCACACCTTCTTTGGGGTTACTTCTACAGCATCCTTCCAAAAGAGATAGTCTGTGTTTTCTCATATACTTTCATCTCCTTTCCTGGACTTCATGAAAAACAAGAATCTGATTCTGTACTACTACCTGAGCATTTTTTATCTTTAGGCAGGCTTGGAATACTTTCTGCAATGGTTCTAAATATGCCAAGAGTCAACTAGCCACTGCTTGTGTCCTAATTTATTTTTTGTATATTTCTTCTTGTGAAATGGCAGTTTTAGAATATAATATGAGAGGAGGAGGGTTGTGAATGGTAAGGCAGATTTTTTGTTTCTTTAAAAGGAGTGCACTCAAATTTCTGGGTAGTATAGATCTTTAATATATAGACTTGGTGGAAGAACAAAATATCTTCTAATCTTTCAGGCCTGTTTTGCTAATTAGCTTTTTAAATCTAGTACTACCCCTTTCTATTACTGGAAATTTCTTTAACTATCTGGCCAAGGATTCACCGTCAGTCTCAGTTTTTGTTGCTGTGAGTTTTAATGTTTTTCTGTGTCTTAATTGCATTTTTTAAATGAGAAATTAGGAGCAGCTGCTTTTAAAGTAACTAGCTAGATAACATTTTAAATTGGAATTTGATTGCTCTACCCCCCCCCTTTTTAACAATAAATGGTATTGTGCTGCTCTATTAATTTTTTTAAAAAATCAAACTGCAAACTTAAGATTACAGGTTTATTCTTTTATCTAACATAGAGTACCTTTAAGGTGTCAGAAAAGCTGAGTTTTGTGTTTTGGAACACAAAAACCTTTACATTAATTTAAGATAATGATCTGTATTGTTCAGTTTCCTGAAATCATTCCCAATACTAGCATAATAGTTATACTGTGTTTATAATTTTAAGGCATATTTCACTGTAGTATGTAAGATTTTAAATTAAGAGTATGTTATGTGAGCTTAAAACCAGGCACCTTCATTTTTGCTTTGATAAATGGCTACTAAAAATCCAAGACTTAATTCTATACAATTTGTTACATTATCTATGATGGCTGGGTATTAAGAACCATAGTAAAATATCACTTAAACAAAAGTAATAAGTTGAAAAATTTTAAGAATGTTCATTTATACATTTTACTATATTTTAGCTTCTAGGTTAACTTCCATCCAGAAATGAAGCTTTGCAAAGAAAATGGACCACTCTTTTATTTCCCCCAGATTCCTCTAAATATGAGTTATGCAATCAATTTAGTTTAATGCTAGAAAACAAAATATTCTAACCACCTTTTAAAAACTGGGCTTTTACTAAATGTTATATCTTCAAGGAAACAAATTAATGATTTTGCTGATGAATCATGTTTTTTTCAGAAAACAATTAAAAAATTTAGCCCATAAATGACAATTTCAATTCTCAAGTCAGAGTTTAGAAAGTAGGTGCAATTAAGTTTGCGTTGCCATTTTCCAAATGATAGGATTGCCTTGCTTTCTTAGGAACTTTGATATGAAATCACTAACCATATGTAATACTGTCATTAGCAAGGTAGCAGCTAGGTGAGTACTAAAGAAAAAATGTAATTTTTCAAATATTTACAGACATAGACGAGTGCAGTGAATCAGTCGCTTGTGGTGATCATGCAGCGTGTGAAAACACGGATGGAGGGTATAACTGCTTCTGTAAGGAAGGTTATCACACATCCACAGGAAAAGGACAATTCAAACCTAATGATGGCACGTACTGTCAAGGTAAATTATATTATTAACTTCTATGTATTATCGAAGAGCTGTATAAAATGTGTGCTTCACAGTGGTGAAGTATAAAAGACTTACATCACACAGGAAATGTGCCAGTATTCCTTTATCATATATAAAATGAATTTTAAAAGACAGATATTGTTTTACTTTGTGGAGGATGTAGGCCACATATTTTATGCAGTTAACAACCTGTCCCTTAAATCTAAATTCTCCTACTAACCATAAAATATTATGAATTCTAAAAATGAAAAGGAAACGTAAGTGTTAAAGAATGTGATTTTAATGTTTAAATAAGTGACCATAATTATTGGCATCAATATGATGAGGAAAAATATTTCAGAAAACATACTAGATAACCTTTTTCTTTTTCTACAGAAAATATGAATGCAAAATGCCATTTAGATGATGCCTGTGTTGCGACAAATATTAATAAAATGTTAACAAAAGTAAGTACAATAGTTGAATTAAAATTTATTTTATTTGGACATTTTGGTTTCAGTTAAAATTCTTTCAAAATCACATTTTAAGACTGGTTACAAGCAGGTGAATTTCAGAAAGAGTTAAAAATGTTTACTTACAGCTATTTCTTTTATTTGCATGGAAAATAGGATTAATTTGAAAATCTTTAAAATATGGAAGAAAGCTTGTACATATTATTAATTTATGTTACTTTTTTATTGGTCTAAAGGAAAATTATTTTCAACATGTAAAATATGAATAAAATAGTAAAAATATAATTTCACTCTGGACATCTTCTCCCATTGAGGAGATATAGTTGAATGCAAATAGATTTTTTTTTAAAGTGAATATTGCACAGAGTAAATAAAGTAGGACAATTATGAAATTATCATTATGTGATTGAAAGTTTGAATATCAGTATGATTATGCAAATATCAGCTAAAGCAAATTTCCATTTTATCAAATTGTAAAGGATTTATTCTAGTAGATTAAATTCTAATTCGAGTTATTTTTGTTTTAATTTATTATTTAGGAGATCAATATTTAGTTGTACTAAAGAGTTAAAATATTAATGTAGGTTCATTGGGTAGTATATGATATATCAATATTGAAGAATATGAAGTTATTTTAGAAGGTAAATTAAAATTTATCAATTCAAACATGCTCTGTTTCTTTTCTGAGTAAAGTCTATGCTTTTTAAGTTACTTGCTAACACCTTGCAAAAAATAATGGGTTTCAGTGCTGTATGTTTTGTTTTATTTTTAGTCTGAAAACTCATTTTTTATATAATAAACTTCATTTTTAAGGAGGTTTTAAATTATATAAATTTACACCAAAAGTATAAGGGGTTCCCATATACCCCACCTTCTCCCCTTCCCACCTCTTCCCCTATTAATAACATCTTACAATAGTATGGTACATTTGTTACAACTGATTAATAAATATTAAAGCATTGCTACTAACCAAGGTCTATCATTTACATTGTGGTTTACACGTCATTCTAATGCCCTAAAATTTCCCTATGTTCCACCTATTATTCCCTACCCCAATCTGATAACTTATTGATAATGAATAGGCAAGAAAACCAATCTCAGAATAAATTTAATTTAATAAATTTTATTCTTGAAAAATATCCTGTAATACTCTAAATTGGTTTCCTTTTTCTGGACGCATTTTTGTTCAGATTAAACCCATAAGAGAACCTGTGGCTTTACTACAAGAAGTCTATAGAAGTTCTATGAAAGATCTTTCACCGATGGATATAATTACATATATAGAAATATTAGCTGAATCATCCCCATTGCTAGGTTACATGAATAGCACTACGTATGCAGATAAAGACACACTTTCTAATTCAACTCTTACTGTAAGTATGTCAAGCTTTAGCTCAATATAATTGAGCTTTAAAATTTTCTTTACATCTGTGATTAGTGTAAGATTCCAACATTTCTCAAAATCAATTTTTTTCCCAACAGGAATTTTTAAAAACCGTGAATAATATTGTTCAAAAGGATAAATTTATAGCTTGGGACAAGTTATCTATTACTAGTAGGAGAACTCATCTTACAAAACTGATGCACACAGCCGAAGAAGTGACCATAAGCATATCTCAGAACCTCCAAAAGACCACTCAATTAGATACTAATTCAAGTGATGTAGGTAAGAAGCCACAGTCAGTTTCAAAGCAGTAGTGTTTCCAAGACAAGCCATTCTCAAAAGGGGAGAACGGTATTTAAAATAATCTCAATTAAATTGGTAGTTGTTTTCTCCATGTAAAAATGAACAGGGATGCATATTACATAAGTGACATGAATCAAGTAAAAAGGATAAATATATAAATGTTGCATCTCCACCTTTTCCTATTTCTGAACTGTTCAGCACTTAAGTACTGAGAATACATTACTTCGTTATTATTTTGAGTCAGTCTTCTCATGACTTGTTGGAATATATCTTGACCAGTGATAGTTATATAGAAATCCTCCAAATATAATGCACTTAAATTTCTCTTTAGGATTCCTTTGCCTTTTGATAAGATGAAGCAATAACATATAGCTTTTGAGAAGATGAAGCAATCAACACTATAGTTTTTGTCTTTGCTTTAGTAATTATGATTTTTAGCTTCCTCTAGTACATACATATATTATTTTTATTTAATTGAATAATGATTAAATTAAACAATGCATGATGTGGTAAAATCAGAAAAATAATTGTCAGATTTTTTTAAGATAAAAATTATAATGTCCAAATATGTTTAGAATATGTTCATTCAACCTAGCATAAGGGGTTGAAATACATTAATGATGGGTGAAATTGTCTCTAATGAAAAAATTACACTGATTAAACTAATTTAAAAGAATTTACTACTTTCATGGTTTTGTTTCAGCTCTCAAAGTTTTTGTTTTTGATTCATATCACATGAAACATATTCATCCCCATATGAACATGGACGGAGATTATATAAAGATATTCCCAAAGAGAAACACTGCCTATAATTCAGATGGTAGGACTTTGACAATATCTTATATACAATGTTTCAGTGAATTTGCAATATATACTTATCATGGATTCAATTATGTCATATGGATATTTGATGATGTGTGTGATTTCCTATAAAACAATGTATTTGAGGTTTATATACACAAAATTTTCATATTTTTGCTTGAGATTTTCATTTCTGTTCTAAATACTTGGGAAAGTTTTTTTTTTGTTTTGTTTTCTTTTGTTTCGTTTATTTAAGGAGGTACTGGGGATTGAACTCAGGATCTCATATGTGGGAAGCTCAACCACTGAGCTACATCTGCTCCCCACTTGGGAAAAATTTTAACTGTCTCTGGGTCCTTCTTATCTTGCCTCAAATTTCCATTAACTCTTTAATATTTTTGTGACTCTTATGAAATTTTACAGAAGAATTATGATTTTATTAGTCCTTACATAGCAGTCATTAGATGCTAAAATTTGCGGAGTAATCTTTTTATTCCTCATTGTGAGACAGAATTTGTAATTGTGTGAGGAAGAAGAAATAGTGATAATGCTAACAAAGATGGAAAATTATTGTTTAGGTTTGGAACTCTTCTTCTACTTGTCATTTCTTAGTCTTTATGTGGTAATCTGTTCATCTAAACTAGAGGTGATTTTAAAAATACAGAATCAGAGAATTCCAGTTCTAGCAGGCAACTTAATTATCCAACCTAATTTCCTCATTTTATGGATAATGGAGATGAGGTAAAGAGAAGTTAAGGGACTTGTCTCCATGCACATCAGCAGATAGTGCAGTACCAGTACTAGAAGAGAGGAAGTTAACAAACAGGTGAGCCCAGACCAACTTACATCTGACCAAAGACAAACAAGCAGCTACTATTTTAATTTAATCATGTGCTCAATGCGCTTAGAAAAATCTCTGCTTATTGTAGAGAAATTTTTTTGTTATTGTTATTGTTCAATTTAGGTAAAAATTATAATATAGGGAAGACATGATTTGTAATATATTCTTGATGGATGTGTGGGCATCATAACAAATGAAAAACATGCATAAAACAGTACACATATGTTCTCATTAATAGATGCTTTGCCATGCAAAGATATGTTGATGTTATTGTTTAAAAAAAAAACATGCTGCACACTCATTCTCAGAAGAATGTCTTTTTTTTTTTTTTTTTTAATATTTTTTGCAGCACTGATGTGGGATTTTTTTTTTCCTAATATGTCAATATTATCCCCTCCATTTCTTCTTGCCATTTTCCATACAAAAGCAAGAAACAGTCTGTGGCCATAAAACAAACCAAAAATGACTAAGCCATACTGCCATTTAGCCAATGTTACTTACCCTATTACTCCACATTCTAATGAACCAAGCACATATCTAATATTTAGACCCAAATCCAAAGAATGTGTTAAATGTGAAAATATCAAAGACAAAGCTAAGTAGTGTTTAGCTGTTGAGAATAAATACATGGAAAATAATTATCAGAATGACAGATGCTAAAAATTGTCATGGAATTAAAATTTTGAAGAGTCCCTTTCTGATTGTTTGGTAGCTTTTTATTTATTTAAAGATCACATGTGCAAACTCTGACATTTGAAAGGGACTCTAATATCATTGCTCAAGAAAGCAGGGTGAAAAAAATTGTTTTTCTCAAGGTTGAATCATAAAAATGAAGGCAAGTCTAACAGATTGATCAAACCCAACTCAATAATGTCCACGTATGATTATTCATTTAGTGACAAAATATATTAATAAAACACATACCTTACTTCAAACCTATACAGTGCCATTAGTAGGAAAATGAAGGAGGGCCATAGAAGCACAGGTGAATTTTTCATCTTTTTTATGGGTTGAATTCTAGAAACTGAAGGGAGAGGGTTTGCAAATAAGCAGAGCAATAGTCAGTGTTCTCAACTACAGCTTATCATAAAAAGATAAAAAGACTTTATTAAGAGATTTCACATATTTGTTTTTCAGTCTCTTGTGAAATTAGGTAAACATTGAGATGCCAAAATAGAGCAGTGTTTAAAGTCCCATTGAGAAGGTGTGTCTAGTGAATAGAGCAATAAATTAGTGTGGGAACAATGATAATCTAAGGAGTTTTAGTTCATTTCAGGGTCTAATTGGGAAAAATTAATCCTAGAATTTAGCATAAGGAAAAATCAGAATCTCCCCAATATTTTCCCAATAGTCTGAATTGCAACTCATGATTGGACTGCAATAATGAAAGTGTGTGTAACAACCATAGAGAAAGAGGGAGGGAGGGAGGGAGGAAGGAAGAAGATATACTGAATGAGAATCCATTAAGAAATGCATATAAGTAATGATTAGCACTTTGGATAAGTGTTAAAAAGAACAGCAGAAGGGGCACTGTGAGGGGAGTCTACTATACCTAAAATGGAGAATCAGAACACTGTCTTCTACACTTCATAAAACTAGCTCAGAGGTAAAAAGCAGCACTGATGAGAGACCCTTATTAATAAGAAATATTCTGAAGTTTTATTCTTCTACATACACTATAACTTTTAAATTATTTGAACTTTCTGATAGCTCCTCATTCTCAGAAATTAGAGGAATTTCAGGGGAGAAATAATTCTCTGGATTTGACTCTAAACAACTAAAAGACACTTCTTGTCAATGTAATTCAACCTTGGAGAAAAATGACCATGATAAACAGCATTAATAATGACCAAGGAAAAATGCCTTAGATTTTGAGACAATACGTTAAAAACAGCCATAGAAAAACATAAGCAAGAACTCATGCACAGATATTTAAAACAGAAAAGTTTGCCTCAGGATAAATAATATGCTCTTTTAAAAAAAATAACAGAATTCTTATTACAAAATATTAAACATCACAAGCAGGGATAACAGCTTAGCCAAGCAGCAAATTATCTGATAAGGAATACTTATTTGAATGAGGTGTAAATAAGATTAAGGGTAAGAAGAAGTACATCTAAGTTCAAATACCAATATGTTTAAAATCTTTAACATAAAATAATACTAAATAATCTCAATAAATCCCAGAATGGAATAAATACCCAAAAATACACAATATATAATTTTGTTCTAGAGGCAAGCTAAATGCGAGATTTGTGTATGAGAAGATAAAAATGAGGATATATGTAATTTTGTATTCTCTCCACAACTTAATATGGTGATTTACACTAAGTAAATGTACCAAAATATGTTCTAGTCATTGAATTGACGGATGCAATATTCCTTTTTTTTAATATAATAATAAACTTTATTTTTAGAGAAATTTTAGATTACAGAAAAGTTACCGTGAAAAGTATAGGGGATCCACATATAACCTACATACACACACACACACACACACATTTTCCCCTTTTATTAATATCTTACATTAGTATGGTATATTTGTTACAAATGATGAACCAATATTGAAGCATTGCTACTAAATAATGCCTATAGTTTATGTTATAGTTTATGCTTTGCACTGTACAGTTTTATAGGCTTTGACAAATATATAGTGTCATGTGTCTGCCATTGCAATATCATACAGAACAATTCCAATTCCTAAAATGCCCTATGTCCCACCTTTTTACTCCCCCCCCCCCAAAGAACCTCTGATAACCACTGTCTTTATATCCATATTACAAGTTCTTCCATTACCACATGATAAAAACTAAAATAACAATAAATCTACTTTGGTCCGTGGTTACACTCCCCCCTTATGTTTGTTCATTCCTCAGTCTTGAGGTATTTGGGATGATGTCTGTGCTGACTAATTCAGATTGAGAGGGGCTTAGATATTATGGGACAGATGTAAGGAACTGTTTTGCTTGCAGTTGTAGATACTCCTTTTTTTTGGTATGGAACTTGTCATCATTATTTTGTAATGACTACTTATGAAACTTATTCCTGTAAAAATGAAACTTAGCCTAATTATAATTAATGCCTAAGAGTTACCTCCTGAAAATCTCCTTGTTGCTCAAATGCGGCCTCTCTTTAAGCTCAGCAAATAAACTTACGTGGGACATGATTCCCAGGGAAGAGCCTCACTGGCACCAAGGGATGTTTACCAAGTGCCAACCGATGATGCAATTGGAAAAAGACCTTGACCAAAAGGGGGAAACATTAAATACAAAAGAGTTTTTATGGCTAAAAGATTTCAATGTGAGTCGGGCGGTCATTCCAGATGTGAAGGTGATGCATATGCAGGTCTCAGGCATATCTCACTAACTGCCACAGTAAACAGAGTCTCAAACAAGAGTGCTTCTGAGGGTTCTAGGGATGTCCAAATACTATAAGCATGGCACACAGCCTCATGAAATCAATACCCCCTTGGTGCGCCCTATTTTGAAATATATGATAATTTATTTCCCCAATATAACAGAGTTAGAATCATTTATAGTTTCCTTACACATGATGCTTCTAGCCTTTTATTTTAACCTATAATTATCATTATATCCATTAAATATATGTCTCAGAGACTAAAATCTTCCGTCTGTTGCTAAGCTGGTTGAGCCCTCAATCTCAGCAGAGTTGCAGCCAGTATCTACTCTCCGGTTCTTCATACTTGCCTGGTATACTATTTCTTGTTCTTAGGAAGGATGTGATTATGTTAACAGATATTAGAGAGAACATAAAGCAAAAAATACAAGAATAACATTATAAAGAAGAAATATGAGAAAGGATGGATGATGATATAATAAGAAATTACCTATTCTTTTCTAATGAGTTAGAGATTTTAATCCCTAGTTAATGAAAACCTAGTTTACTGAAAGAAGGTACAGGTCTGATTAGAGTTAAAAGCTAATGAGACCTAGAATTATTGAGAAATAATAATGAAAGGTGTTCAAAATGATGAGAATGGACAAATACTGAAGCAATAGTCAGAAAGGAGGTACAAAGAGATTTCTGCACATACACACCATTCTTTGTGGCATTAATCACCCCCTTACCTGAAGTCAAAACTTGATGTTAAATAAATATTTTTCTTTAGAAAAGATAGCATGATCAATAGATTTTGAAACCCATCTTCTCTTTTTGGTATTTTACTTGATTATTGACCATCTCGTGTAGTACCATTCAAGAAGTCACTGTCTCAATAACTAGTTCATCAACTGGACCCTGTCATGTTGACCTAAAAGATTTCCAGGTCCTATTTCAAACCCTTGTCTCTCTATGGCACAGGGTGGACAGCTGTCTTCACTTTGAGCCATCATAATTTCACCTAGTCGCACCCATGTTATACTAACTTCCATTTCCTTTTTTAAAATATATAAATATATAATATTTTCTAGGCTAGTGGTTTGGGAAAATACTCTAGGTAATGTATTTGGATTTCAGCAAGGCTCTCTGCATTGCATTTTATGGTGCTTTTTTAGTTTAAGATAGAAGAATATGAATACTGATACTCTTTCACAACTTCTAGCATATATATTTGACTACATCTAAAGAATACTGTTTATTAATGTGCTATCCAACTTTATGGAGGGTTCTGGTTTTCTGTCACAGTCCTTTGCTTTTGGTGATGTTACCAGCATTTGCATTTATTATTTTGATTTATTTATACTTATTAAGTTTTGCTAGTGTCACAAATTTAGGGGAACTGAATATTATAGAGCCCTTCCTAAGTTGTCCCAATAGGCTAAAGCAAACATAGGATATTTCTGTTTAATAAGTATAGAATTTTAAAACTTACAGACTCTATCATGTATTATTTAATTTGATCACCACTCCATCCTAGTAAGTAGATAGGCTGGTTATTACTATAATTATTTTGTATGTGAAAAAGCTGAAGTCCAAAATAGTTAACTGCTTTACCTGTGGCTCAAAGAGAAGAGCACTGAGTGAAACATGAACTTCTGATACCAAGTGTCATTTCTGAATTTAAAGTCCTAAATTTTGCATCCATAATTCTGTACAATGAAGAAAAAAAATAACTTAAATTAACAACAATAATCTTTGAAGATAGTAGATTTAGATGTTGAGTGGTTCATTCACTTTAGATCAGTTAATATCAATGATATTGAGCTGCTACAAAACCAAGCAATTTGAGATTCCATTAATATAGGTATAGTGTCTAGGTTTAGAAAATATAGGTGTAGTTTCCAGGTTAAGGAAAAAATAGTCACACTTTGTTGATCAGGTTGCATCTCTAGTATTGGGTTTTGTGCTGATGTACTGTATTTGGGGAGTATGGAAGGAACAGAAAAATGGCTGCTTCACAAGGCAATAAATGTCCTAACAGAGGCTGAATATCATCAGTATTAAGTAGGAATCATTTCAGTGGGCATAAGATTGACCTCAATGACATCTCATAACTCCTTCAACTGTAAACTTTCTTAATACTAAAAGTCTGTGATAATTTTCTCCTGCTATCTCTCCAATTCATATATTTGAACATGGTCTCAAGAATTTCACTTCACACTCTGGTTTCAAGTCAGGATTTTGATGTGCATTTATCTAGAAATATGTTTCTCCTAAATATAGATTGTGCAAAGGGCATGCTACAGTCCATGATTATGTTTGGATAAATAGAGTTCAGTGATTATCATATGGTTTGAAGATGTAGACATGGACTCATTGTGGTTCAAATTTCAGTATCTGGGTATTTTTATGACCCCCTTAGAAAAAATTTTGTCTGTTCAATTTTTATTTTTATTTAAGAGCAACAATACATTTTTGTTTTATAAGAATTTCACAAGATACACTTATTCAATTGATAGGCAATGCCGCAGTTGCATTTTTATATTATAAGAATATCGGTCCCTTGCTTTCATCATCTGACAACTTATTGGAACCTCAGATTTACGATCATTCTGAAGCGGAGGAAAAAGTCATCTCTTCAGTAATTTCTGTCTCAATTAGTTCGAACCCACCCACATTGTATGAACTTGAAAAAATAACATTTACATTAAGGCACATAAAGGTAAGTTGCTGTTTTTCTTGTGGTTCTTGGTTATGATTGTGTACATTCATAGAAGTAGATTTTTTTTTTTATGTTATGCTAACTATATGTGAGTTCTTGAGTTTAGAAAAAAACAGATTCAAAATGAAAATAAAGGAGTAATGTGGTCTCAACTAATTTTCCTATAAAATATTTTTGTACTTTAAATGCTCTTCGAACTATCTAATCGATACTAAAGAAATTCCCAATTACACTTCTCTGAAATTAAGTTGTATATTTAGTTTTAGCTTTAAGCACATTGTTTTGACGTCTGCAGGCCTTCAAGGAATGAGTGCTGTATTAGTCAGCCAAAGGGGTGCTGATACAAAGTTCCAGAACTCTGTTGGCTATTATAAAGGGTATTTATTTGAGGTAGAAGCTTACAGTTACCAGGCCCTAAAGAGTCCAACTCAAGGTACCATAAGACATGCTTTCTCACCCAAAATCTGTTGCCACGTGTTGATGCAAGATGGCGGGTGATGTCTGTAAGGGTTCAACCTTCCTCCTTCCTCTTAAGGCTCCATGGGCCCAGCTTCCTCCTATCTAAGTTGTAGGCTGGCATAAGTCTCGTCACTCTCCCCAGGGCTCGTTTCTTTCCGGGCTCAGCTGCTCTGCTGTCTCCACAAGGTGAGCTGTAGACTATCAGGCTCATCTCTTCCCAGCGCATAACTATGGAGCACTCTTTTTTCCTGCATATCTGCTTCTGTGTTCTCTTTCTCCATGTATTTACTCCCCTGTCTTTGACTGTGCAACAGTTTATATAGCCCACAGCTGTAGGCAGTGACTCAAACCTAGTCACCCTAATGACATGGTCAAATAAAAGCCCTAATCTTGATTTAATAAAGTAAAAGTGAACCTCTGAGTCTATACACCCAGAGAAACAGACCAGTTTACAAACACAGTCCAATATTTATTTTTGCAATTCATAAACAATAACAAACTGTCACAAGCGCCAAAGAGATAAATGTCACTTGTGTAATGAGGTAGATGTTTGGGTAATAATTGCCATTTAAAATAAAATTTTCAGGAATTTAGATACTGATTATAATAAAATTATAGAGAAGTTTAAGGATAATAAGTTTAAGTAAAAATGTTTTATATATAGCAGTTAGCTAATACCATTTCACTTATTTTTATTATGAATCTTTTTCAAACTCATGTAATTAAAACTACACAATAAAAAACATGATTATAGGTAAGTAAGTATTTAATTATTTTATAAACCTAAAAATCAGTGGGGAAGCTGGAAATCATAGATTGTTCTCTACCGTTTTTACAGTTGAAGGTTTCTTGGGCTTTCAATAGAATTTCATTCCATAATTAAAGTACCTCTGAAGCTCCATTTGGAGAAACTTAAAACTGGTCAATTGTATTTGTGTGCTTATCAGGGGGAAAAAAAGACACTTTCTAAACAATGAAAACATATATGCTTATATACCATATGAAAAAAAAATTGTTCAGCTTTTTTCTTCTAACATATTTTAATTTCTAGTTTATTCTTAATTTTCACTGAGATTAACTTTTTAAACTGATCTTTTGTTTAATGGGTACATTTTATCTAAGATTTAATTTACAAACACACACATACATTTATATATTTTTTATTTTTCCCTCTTCCCTGCATTGTGTGCTTCCTGATTTTCTCTGTTTAGCTTGCTTTCCTTTGTTCTCAGCCTTCAAGTTAGAGTCTGTCCTCAGATATCTGGTGGTCCATGACCATCCATTTAATCACGAGGTATTTGAAAGATGGTTGTGTGCTGTACTGCTGTGTTATCAACAAGCAGAGCCCGGTTATTGCAGTGGAAGACCCCAAAGGGCATTTCTCTTGTCCCAGTCAGTTTCCAGAAGTAAATCTTTTAGTCTCTTGCCAAAGGACAGAAGCCTGACTGTGAACATCACCAGGTCTGAGAGAATATGACGGGTGTTGCTGGAAGTTCAGTGTATAAACAGAGCTCACTTAAACTGTTTTCTGCAAACCTCCTACACTCTCATCTGATGCTGATTCCTTAATACAAGAGTCCCTCCGGTTCCTTTGGCATATCTGGTTTCGGCAAAGGTGCGATCAGGGCTTTTCCAGGCTGATTTGGGGATACTGGGTCTAAGGTTTCAATTTTCTTCCCAGAGTTTGAGCACCTTGAAAAATTTTAGTCATCTCTCCAAACTTAGATCCATCACTGTCTTCCCAGACTCACTACAATCATATTTGGTGTGGCTTCACCTATGCCCTAACTGTTGACGACCCAGCTATTATATTTAGTACATATCCCACTGAGGTAATTTTCCTATATTAAAATCATCCTTGAGTGCAGATGCTTTATCTTTTTAACTGAGAATACCTGGCTCCTCATACAGTACCTGTATTTAGTACTCACCACTTACATTCTTTAATGGCTAGTTATTTGAAAATTTGCATTTCATTCTGGGCTCCACTTTTCAATGGTTAGTCTTAAATGTATCTTTTGCCATTTGTCTCTTAACACAATATCTTACAGGGCTCTCTTGAGTGTCAAACTAGCAAAGTAGGTGAGAAAGCACCTAGTTAACTGTAAACTGTTACATAATTGTAAAAAAGATATTTCCACAAGACAAAAGTATAGGGCATTCAAGAGTTTATAAATAAATTATTTTTAAAATTTGTAGTGCTTTAAATGTAGTGTTATGATTACTAACTATAAAAATGTTATAAAGAGATGTCTACTTTTTCTGAACAAACCCTCCCATGTGACCTAGCCCCTTTCTATCTCTGACCTCATTCATTGTGCTCCAAAAACTTCTAGATGTTTCTGGAAGACTCATGTTTAGTCTCAGGCATTCCACATGTTTGGAATCCTCTGTTCTCAAGCCTGCATGTTTCATCCCCTGACTTCATTGAGGTTTTTGCTCAGATGCCAACTCCAGAGAAAGAGCTTCGCAGATCAACCTCCAAATCACTGCCCCCCCGCTTTTTTGTTTTTGTTTGTTTAATAAATTCTTATCTCCCTCACTAGAATGTCAGGTCAACAGGGAAAACACTTTGTTTTGTTCAATGTTTTACTCTCCATACCTTGATCAATGACTGATACCTAAGGAATATTCAATAAACACTTATTGAATAGAGATACCTATAATAATTACGTGGCATGCACTGTTCTAAATGACATATACATAATCTAATTTAATAACAAATTTTCTTCACAACTCTGTGAGAAAAGATTGATGCAATACAGCATTACTGCATTATTAAGTTTCAATACTTTCACATAGCAACCTTTATCTATGAGCATTTATTTAATGCTTCACTTTTTAGGCATGGCTTTAATCATATTGATATTCAAAATGGTATGTGATACATGACAAAAGCAATAGCATATGCATTGCTTTTCTTCTTTTATCCATCAGTGAAGTCTTTTTTTCAGATTACAGATAAGCAAAGGATTCAGTGCGCATTTTGGAACTACTCTCCTGACACCATGAATGGCAGCTGGTCTCTGGAGGGCTGTGAGCTGACACACTCCAACGAGACCCACACCTCGTGCCAGTGTAATCATCTGACGCATTTTGCAATTTTGATGTCTTCTGGTCCCTCCATAGTAAGGCAATTTTATATTTCATATTTACACATCTGCCAATTTATGCTGCTTTTTGTGCTTTTTCCATGCCATTCAAGAAAATGATTAGTTTTATATGTTTCCTACCCAATTAATATTAATTATTTATTATTGTACTTGATAAAAACCCCAAATTATCTGCTTTTCAGTCTTTGTTTTCTTATTTGCCTTCTAGGATATAGCTAGTCTTATTTTAGGTAATTTCTATTCTAATACTTATCTAGTCTTAACTATTTAGTAAATTGTACTAAATCAAATATCCATCTACTGACTCTTACTTCTTAATGCTGTTTTTAAGGTCCATTTGTATATTTTAATGTATCACAGAATTTAAAGACCTTTTCTTTGTATTGAAAGTTTATTTTTACCAATGACAAACTTCTTAAAGATATTTGATACTTGGACAATAAATATCAGCACATTTGTAATTAATATCATATTTTTAACATGGCAGAAACCCACAAAATTTTAGAACATATAAAGTCTCTTTAAGTGAGTAGCTTCATAATATGTATTTTATATTAGTAATATCTTGATTTTGTATTATTCAATTACTATATAATTTCTTATTTTATAGCTGTGTATCAAAATCTTATTTCCTTTTATACTGAGAACCCATCATTAGGTATATAAAATGGCCAAATAAATCTGACCAGACATAATCAGTCATATATTTTAAAGATGATAATTTTCTGAATGTTAAATAAGCAGGTAAGCCTCCATTCTGTATTTTAAAATATATATTCATCGAGTTTGAATGATACTCACCTTGTCCATTTCAAAGTCTCTGAACTATATACTGTTTTGATATTCCATATATTCAGCATCTCTAATACCTTTGTTTAATGTATTTTAGATGAATCACTGCATTAGAAATAAAACTTGTTCTTACCACTGACAGATCTGTTTTTATTAACCATTTTCACATTACAGTAATGAATTGCCTTTATAATATCATGAAACTATGACAATAATATTGTTAAACCATAAACTAACATATACTATGCCTAGGGGGGAAAAGTCACTAATTATAGAACTGTTAAAACGCTGCATGATTTATATCAGAGTTCTCTGAATATTGAACGTTTTCAGAAGTATACAATTTTTCTCATCTAAGTGCACATTGGTATTTTTACATTTTATGAACTGTTTGATTAATGTTTCACCAAAAAAAGGAAGTTCATTTTATGTTGTAGTTACTTTGACAAGTTACTGAGTTATTCTCTTAACAGCTTTATTATTATTTTCCCTCAGGGTATTAAAGATTATAATATTCTTACAAGGATCACTCAACTAGGAATAATTATTTCACTGATTTGCCTTGCCATATGCATTTTTACCTTCTGGTTCTTCAGTGAAATTCAAAGCACCAGGACTACAATTCACAAAAATCTCTGCTGTAGCCTATTCCTTGCTGAACTTGTTTTCCTAGTTGGGATCAATACAAATACTAATAAGGTATGTATTTGTGTGGAGGTCACCCTACTCTCTCTTTTTTCCCCCTACATTTGTACTTTCTTAAATATATATGTCATAGAAACATGAATGGGAATGAAGGGTTTAATGGGGCAGAAGTACTATATAATTTGTTCTTAAGCTGTCCTTTCTAAGTCTGATAATAACATATCTAAGCAACCTACAAATTAAGTATATTAACCAAAATGTCCCTCATTATCACAAATTTTGGGGACAAATTAAAACTTTACAGGAAACTGAAGAAATGTCTTTGTTTTGTTTTGCTTTTGTTTCTGTTTTTGTTTTCAGATGAGCATTACAGGCAGAGAGAGCAAATTTAAGATAAAGCCTGTCTTAACGCAGAGATTGAACTTCAAAGCAGCTAGGATTGAGAGGCTGAAATATATTGAATTAACTCTACATAGTAGCTATAATTTCTTAGCTACCAATTTTCTGCAATTATTAATCTAACTTCATCCCTGATAGTTTCAACATTGTTTTGGTCTGGGCTCCAACAAGCAGACACTAAATTGGGATTAAATGTACAATAAATTTTTTAGGGAAAGTGTGAGAGAAAAGCCTTGAACAGCACTTAGAACAAGACGCCCTCTCTCCAAGTGAAGGAGAGATGGAAGAATTGAAGAGTAGGGGAAAGCGTCTTGCACCACAATGCAGTTCCAGAGAAACTGGCCAAGTTGTCAGGGAATTGTTTGTGGAGTCCTTGAGCCAAAGTTGCCTGCTAAAGAAATCTTTCTCCCAGGAACAGGAGAATTCTCAATTCTTCTAAGAAAACTTTTAAAAACTGAAGCTAAATCAATTTTCAAGATTTTTTTTTAAGTTGATGTCACAAATCTATTTTAAATGCTATACAATAAACTATAAATTCTATAGCTGGTTTTTGTGTGTATGTGTGTTTTGCAGGATTATTCTTAGCACCTTTCAATTTCTTATACCTCCCACTATCCTCTAATGCTTGTTTACTCTTTCAGTTTCCTCTCACCGTCTCCTCACCACAAAATCATTCCATATGGTATTTATTTTCAACTCTCTTTCATCTATGAAATCCTCCCCATTTTCAAGCCTTATTTTCAAATCTTACTTTCTCACTAGAGTGGTTCCCAAGTTTTTGATCCCCAGTGATCTAACTATTCCCCAGCCTTATATAGTACTCTCCAATATAATTTAGGATGTATTCTCAGTATGCTTGAATTATACTTTGTTTTAATAAGTGGGACAGGTATGTAAGTGTGTATTATGTTATCCCTCCAGTGAAAATTATCATGATAGGAGCACATAACTATTTCCTTTTCCATTATTTCTTGTAAGGCTAAGCCCAGTCTAGAAGTTTAGTAATACTTGTAAATATGCTTCAGTATTTAATTGAAAGTCCTCTCAAATTTACTTGATAATATGATTGTATAATGGATATCTCTGTAACATATATCAACTCTTTTGTAAACAATATCTGTCACTTAAGGTAATAATAATAATTTATTTAGCATGGTACTAACAAAATTTTTCATTCTTTGAACCTGAATAAAGAAGAGGAGAGATATCTGCAAAACAAAAGTCAACTTAAATTATGAAATATTAACCAAGATATCTTGGTTTATATGTGAATAACCCACAATTTATCACATAACGTAAATGTATAGAAATGATAAATCTCTGGATAAGAGCAGTAACAATTCAATCACAAAGTTGACAAATGCTTCACATTGATGAAGCTCAGTATGTTAAAATCAGCTAAAGGTAGTACATCTTAAACTGTTGAAACTTGACAGGGAAATTTAAGAGTGATCAATCAGTATGTAAAGTGGAGTAATTTATGGAGAAAGTCTAAGATTTTATGTCATGGTCATTTTAAAGCAAGCATTGTTTATAATTTCTTTCTTTGATTTGTAGCTCTTCTGTTCCATCATTGCTGGGCTGCTTCATTACTTCTTTTTAGCTGCCTTTGCATGGATGTGCATTGAAGGCATACACCTCTATCTCATTGTTGTGGGAGTCATCTACAATAAGGGATTTTTGCATAAGAATTTTTATATCTTTGGCTACCTAAGCCCAGCTGTGGTCGTTGGATTTTCAGCAGCGTTAGGATATAGATATTATGGCACCACCAAAGTGTAAGTTAAGATGATTTTGTAAATATTTGAAATGTAATTTTGAAAATGCTCTGTCATATCTTTGAGATTTTTTGCTTTGTCGAAACACTCAAGCATATTTATAGATTTTTCTATTATTTACTTTTCAGATGTTGGCTTAGCACAGAAAACAACTTTATTTGGAGTTTTATAGGACCAGCATGTCTAATCATTCTTGTACGTATTTTTACATTTTTCTAAGAATTCAAAAAAGTGATGATCAATAATCAGATGATCTCATTCTGGAAAAAATTAATTTTGAACACTTTAAAGACAACCATTTATTAATGTTTTACATATATGGCTTTCCTAATAAGGAAAAACTACATATCTTTAATTCAAAGCTCTTAGAACTTATTTGCAATTATTAGGGGAGGACAGATTTCTGCATAATATGTGTGGTTTAAAAGAAAAAGCATTTTTTCGCTTAGGAGTACTATCTCAGCATACTTCAATACTGAGAGTGTGTCAACGAGCTAATAATCTGGCATTGCAGATGTTTACATTATCTTTTATCAATGATCTGTCATCTTTGAAAATTAGACTATCATCTTTATAGTTTTATCATCCTTTTGTACCCTATCATCATAAAAGTGGTTTTAAATTGTGATATCAGAGACAAGGACACACTATTTCTCATGAGCAGACAAGTTATATAATGTTGGTTCTATTTCCACAAGGAAGGAGTTCTTTTAATTCTTATTGGAAGTGGTTTCAAACCTACAAATTTCGCAGGTATTATATGTCCCTTTCTAAATAAAGACATTTTTATATGCCTCAAGAGCATTTATAAGTGCTCTAAGTTTTCAACAGCCCTTCTGAATATAATAGTCTGTCAATGAATCTGGGAGTTTTGACAAGGCTCTAGAATGGAATGAATTGTCAGTAGAGGAGTTGTGACAATGTTTTGGACAACTTTGTCACATATGTTTTGACCATTAGCTTCACATTGCATTCTCTGTGAATAGTGGATCTGACAATGATAAAACAAAGTGGCCAATATCTTCCAGGGAAGATGGCAGTGTCAGGAGTTCCAGAACTCAGTCCTTCCACCAAAACAACTATTAAACATGCAAGAACTGTCTGAAACAACTCTTTTGAAAATGCAGAGCCCAGAAGAACACTGTACAGAATCCATGGATGAGTGGGAAGAAGAGGCTAATAAATTACAGTAAAGAACTGTAAATTGTTTTCACCACATGACTGCTACCAGCACCTATCCACCATTCTTGTGACAAGCTGCCATGGGGTCCAGTGCCTGACTAGCTGCTGGTGACAAGAACAAGAGTGTGCACAGCTGATCACTGATCATTGCTTTTGATTAGCAAATTCATATCCTGGGTCCCGCAGCTATTGTTTCAACCTGCCCCTGACAAAGGCAGCAGCAGCCATTGTTTCAACCGTCTCCCTACAGGAGTGGAGGCAGTGGAGATTTTAAAACACTGGGCTTCCTCAGGGCTGCAAGGGAAAGTTAGCTAAAGGGTTGCATTTACTGGGCAGGCCAGGAAAGCTTAGCTTTGGGGAGCTGTTAGAGAAATTTTTGGCACCCTTACTGATCCCTTCCTCAGGGAACTTTGGAGCCAGTCTGCACCCCTCCACCCCCATGGATCTTTGACCATGATTTGGCTGGGGAAGGCCAAATTGGGAAAGTCCTCCTGGAGGGTGACCCTCCTTCCAGAACTTGCCCTCCAGGCAAAAGGAGCATGAAACTACAAAAGGAGTGTAAAATCTGTAGATGCAGAAATTCTGGGGAAAAGGCCTGCCAGCTTCAGAACCCAGGAGAGGGAGGTTTATCTCCTGGAAAACAGAGGGGACAATCAAACTCCTGTAAACAGGGGAACTCATAAACTACTAATAGGCAAAAGCTCAGCAAAAGACAGAGGCCCAGTAATACAGGGAAAACAATGCATAGTGCATTGATGTTGGGCAGACCATCTTGATAGGAGAGCTGAAGCTCAAGGAAATCACAAATATGTGGAAATTAAACAACATACTCTTAAACAACCAATGAGCTAAAGAGGAAATCAAAAGCATTTTAGGAAATATCTTGAGGGGAACAGAAGTGAAAATACAACATAGCAAAATTTATGAGTGGCAATCAAGGTAGTGCTGAGAGGGAAATTTATAGTCCTAAATGCTTACATTAAAAAAAGAAGAAAGACATCAAATCAAAACTGGTATAACAAGAAAAAGAAGAGCAATATAAACCCAAAGCAAGTATAGGTAAGGAAATAACAAAGATTAGAGCAGACATAAGTGATATAGAAAAGAAAAAAACAATAGAATCAACAGAAACAAAAGTTGGTAGGTTGAAAAGATCAACAAAACTGACAAAGGTCTAGTTAGACAGACAAAGAAAAAAAGGATGCAAATAACAAAAATCAAAATCAGAAGTGGGACATTAGTACCAACTCTGCTGGATAATATGAAAAACTTAATGCCAATAAATTAAATAACCTGGATAAAATGGACAAATTCTTAGAAACACAGAAACTACCTATAATGATTCAAGAAGAAATAGAATATTGCACCAAACCAATTGCCAGTAAAGAGATTGAGTCACTGATCCAATATCTCCCAACAAAGAAAAAGCCCAAGACCTGGTAGTTTCACAGGGGAATTCTACCAAACCAAGAAGACTTAACTCTAGTTCTGCTCAAACTCTTCCAAAGAAATTTAAGAGAAGAGAGCACTCCCTAACTCATTCTACAAGGCCAACATCACCATTATACAAAAGCTAGATAAAGACATCAAAAACGGAAAAGTACAGACCAATATCTATTATGAATATAGATGCACAATTCCTTAACAAACTACTACCAGACTGAATACAACAGCATATTAAAAGAATTGAACATCATTATCGAATGTGATTTATCCCTGGTATGCAATATTGGTTCAAAATAAGAAAATGACTTCATGTAATATACCACATTAACAGAATGAAGGAAGAAAACCACGTGAACATCTCAATCAACACAAAAAAGGTATTTGACAAAATACCGCACACACACTTTCTTGATAAAAACAAAAAATAGGAATAGAAGGAATATTCCTGAACATGATAAAGAGCACATATGAAGAGCCCACAGCTAATATCCTATTTAATGGTGAAAGACTGTAAGCTTTCCTTCTGAGATCAGGAACAAGACAAGGATGCCCATAGTTACCACAGTTAATTCAACATTGTACTGAATGTTCAGAGCAAAAGAGATAAAAGGCATCCACATTGGAAAGGAAGAAACAAACTTTCCCAATTTGCAGATAATATGATCTATATACAGAAAATCCTGAAAAAAATCCACAAGAAAGCTCCTAGAGCTAATAAATGAATTCAGCAAAAAGGCAGAATACAAGGTTATCCAAAAATCAGTAGTGGTTCTATACACAAGCAGTAAATAAGTAGAACAAGAAATCAAGAAAAAAATTATGTTCACAGTAGCAATGAAAAAAATCAAGTATCTAGGAATAAATCTGATCAAGGCTGTAAAGAACTCGTACATAGAAAACTAGAAAACATTGCAAAAAGAAAGTAAAGAAGACCTAAATAAGTGGAAGGATATTTCATGTTCATGGATTGGAAGAATAAATATCATTAAGATGTCAATACTACCCAAATCAATTTATAGGGTCAAGGCAATCCCAATCAAAATTCCAACAACCTTCTTTGCAGAACTGGAAAAGCCAATCATCACATTTATATGGTAGTATAAGAGGCCCCAAATAGCTAAATCCATCTTGAAAAAGAAAAATGGAGTTGGAAGACTCATATTTTCCAATCGTAAAAGTTGTTACAAAATCACAGTAATCAAAACAGCAGGATACTGGCACAAGGGCAGACATACAGACCAATAGAATAGAATTGAGAGTTCAGAAATCAACCCTCACATTTATGATCAAAAGATTTTTGACAAGGTGGAAAAGACTACTCAATTGAGAAAAAAATAGTCTCTTCAACAAATGTCTGCTGGGAAAATTGTATTTCCATTTGCAATACAAAAGGAGCACCCCTACCCCATACCATATACAAAAGGCAATTCAAAATCGATCAAAGATGTAAATATAAAAGCCATAATTATCAAACTCCTAGAAGAAAACATGGGAAACCTTTTCAGGACCTTGTGTTAGGCAATGTTTCTTAGAATTTACACCTGAAACACAAGCAACAAAATAAAGAATAGATATTTGGGACCTCATCAAAATTTTAAAAATAACAAAACTTTGCTCCTGAAAGGGTTTTATCATGAAAGTAAAAAGACAACCTACACAATGGAAGAAAATATTTTGGAAACCAAATATCCAAAAAGGATTAGTATCCAGTAAATATAAAGAAATCCTTGAACTTAACAAAAAGACAAAAACAGCCCAATTTAAAATGGACAAAAGATTTGAACTGACATCTCTTCAAAGGAAATATACAAATGGCCAGAAAGCACATGAAAAGATGCTCAACATCATTAGCCATCAGGGAAAAGCAAATGAAAATCACAGTGAATCACCATTTCATACACATTAGAATTGCTACTATTAAATATATATATATAAGAAAATAGCAAGTGTTGAAAAGGATGCGGAGAAATAGGAACACTAATTCATTGCTGGTGGCAATGTAAAATTGTGCAGCTGCTATAGAAGACAATTTGGCAGTTCTTCAAAAAGCCAAGTATAGAATTACCACATGACACAGCAATCCCAACTACTAGGTATATACCCAAAACAATTGAAAACAGGTTCAAACAGATATTTGCACACCAATGTTCATAGCATCATTTATTCACAATTACTCAAAGATGGGAGCAACACGAGTGTTCATCAGCCAATGAATGGATAAATAAAGTGTGGTATATTTATCAATAATATACTACATACACTGGAATATTATTCAGCCATAAAAAGGAATGAAGTCCTGATACACGTGACAACATGGATAAACCTTGAAGACATCATGTTCAGTGAAATAAGCCAGACACAAAAGGACAAATATTATAAGATCTCACCGATTTGAAACAAATAGAATGTTACAATCTCATAGAGTTAGAATCTAGAACATAGATTACCAGGGGATGGAGTGGGGCTAAGGAATGAGAAATTAAGGTTTAAAATGTACTGGGTTCCTATTTGGAATGATGGAAATGTTTTGGTAATGGATGACGATGATAGTAACAAAACATTGTGAATGCAATTAACAGCCATGAAATATATATCCATATATGATTAAAAGAGGAAAGGTTAGATTGTATATTTGGTAACCAGAATAAAAAAATTTAAAAGCCATGGAAGTACACTATTCAATCAGTGAACCCTAAGTTAATCCATGGTCATTAATTAATAGTACAATTATAAAAATGTGTTATCAATTGAAATGTAACAAATGTTCCACACCAATGCAAGGTGTTGGTGGTGAGGTGGTATATGAGAATTCTGTGTTTTAAGCATGATTATTCCATAAACCCACAACTTCTTTAATAAAGGGAGAAAAAAAGTAACAATTTTTTTTAAAAAATAGTGGCTTTCTTTCTGGATGCGCTTCACCCTCATTGTATCCTGGGGTAGCCAAACTCTCCCTGAGCAAAGGGCTGGACCATACACCCTCTTCAAATGCCTCTCCATACACATGGGTGGGATCCCTTTCTTGGCTCAAGGAGTTGTCTTAATTCCAGACCTCAGTGCTCATGGTTTCCCTCTTAAAGCCATTTGCCCTTCAATCTCTCCCCTCCCTGTCCCTTTTAATCCAGGTTGACAGTAGTTTCATTCATACAGACCTTGCAAAAAGCTTGTTGGTTTAGCATGCAGGAAATAGGGGCCAAGCCATCAGACAGTAAGACTTTCCACAAATCCTTCCTGGATAACTGCATTTTCAATCCTGACTTACAAGTTCCACATTTAGTTAATCCTTCATATGGGTCACTATCTTCTGGGGGCTTGTTTTCCTGAAGCTTGGAACTTCCTAAATCAGTCCCTGGTTTCTTTGTGCCCAGCAATTCAGTTCTCAGCTTAACTCTTTCCTCTTGCATTTTCATAAGCTGCAAGGAGAAGCCAGGGCGCATTTTCCACAATTACCTTGGAAATTGCATCACCTAAATGTCCAAGCTCATCATTTTCAAATTCTACCTTCCATCTAATTTCAGGAGTCAATTTTGCCAAGTTCTCTGCAACATCAAAAGGATCGCTTTTCCTCTGGTTTCCAATAATACTTTCATCATTTCCTTCTAAGGTCTCCCTGGAAATAACTTTAGTATCCATATTTCCACCAACAGTCTCTTCAAAGCAATCTAGGCCTTTTCCATCAAGCATCTCACAATTCCTCCAAAAAAAAAACTCCTTAACCATTTATAAAAAACCAGTCCAGCATTTTTGGTAATTGTGAGAAGCACAATCCACTCTCCTGGTACCAATTTCTATATTAGTTTGCCAAAGGGCTGCCAATGTAAAGTACCAGAGATGCATTGGCTTTTATAAAGGGGGTTGTTTGGGGGTAAATCTTACAGTTCCAAGACCATGGAAAGTCCAACTCAAGGCACCAAGAGGTTCTTTCTCACCAAAGTCAACTGCCATGTGTTAAAGCAAGATAGCCCCTGACCTCTGCCAGTTTTCAGCCCTCCCCTCTGGGCTCACCATTTCTTCTTGAGCTCCACGGGCCAGTCTCTTGCAGCTTCTTCCTTAAGTGGTCCTGTGGTCCTGTAGTCCTCTCTCCCTTGGCATAGGGCTTGTTCTTTTAGTCTTCTCTCTCCTGGCATAGGGATTATTTCTTTCCAGGCTTCCTTTATCAGTCTTGGCTATTCTGCTCTCTTCCTGATTTCAGCTAAGCTATCAGACAAATGCCTCATCTCTCCTCAGGACCTCAGGTGTTTGAGCCTTCTGCTTTCTGTCACATGGCAGATAAAAAATGACAGCGCTCTCTTCCTATGTTTTTCTGAGTGAGTGACCATTTATATCAGACCCAGCAAAGATGTGGGGACTCAACCTGAGTCACACCTTACTGATGTAGTTGAATCAAAAGCCTTAAAGCAGTGGTTCTTAAACAGGGGTCCTCGGACACTCAAGGGATCCAAGGAAAGATTTCAGGGGGTCTGTGAGCTTGAATTGAAAAAATCATCTTATCTTTATTTTTTCTGATCTCTAACTGAAATCTAGCATTCCCTTCATTTATGAATGTATGCAATAAATAAATTACAGTAGTATTCATTTCCCCTGGCTGGCAAAGGGGTCCATGTAACAAAAAAAGGTAAGAACCTCTGTCCTAAAGCAATCTTAACAGGCAATCTAATCAAAGCCCCCTCAGCTGAATTTAATGTAATCAAAGAGTTTTACAACCAGAGGAATAAATTAGTTTGCTAACATCTTTCACTTTTTGGGATTTATAAAATAATCTCAAACTGCCACACTCTCTCATCACTCCAGTACATAGAAGTCTCTATTCACTTCTCAGTATATATATTTGAACTTTAATTGACCTATTAATAAAGATCATGGTAACAAATGAAGAAGCAAGGAAAATGATGTGATCTTTCTTAAACTATTATTTGACTTCTCTGAGCCATATTTCCTAACATGCAAAATAAAGACAGAGATACCAGTTCTACACAACAATGCTATGGGAAACACAAAAGGAAAAAGAAAAGGAAAGAAATGAAACACCATCCATCCAGAAATAGCCTACATTTTTTAAAAATTAAGAAGGGAAAAATGCACTGTAATTTGGGGGGCATTCATATAGCTCTTCTCCTATTTTTTACTTTGCATTAAAAATTAATTTTAAAAGATTAAGTTTAAAACCATGATTTGCAAAGCAAAAATCGTTTTCAATTGAATGTATGTGTAGCAAAAATAGTGCATATATAGGTGTGTGTGTTTATTTTTAACAGGCCCTGTTTTTTTAATCAGTGAAGATGCGACAGCATTTGTTTTATTATAACATGATATAATATATGCCTGTGACTATATAGAATTTGTTAAAAGTTTCTAGTGCGCTCTGCTAGAGAAAGCTTAATTAAAAATAAAACATTGTGAATTTAGAAATTTCTTAAATATCTTAAAGCAAAGAAAAGCAATAGAAACCTAATAGGATAAATAATATTTATTTTCTAGAATAAAGAATAAATGCAAATAGATAATTTGCAGTAACTTTGTTATGCCCAGACATAAATGAGGGATAAAATTACTTTTACAGCCTTTTCTGAAGAAATCTGGGAAGACTTGTAGTCCAGAGAAGAAATCTGTATAGAAGGCCTTGAAATAATTTTCATTATTCTATGGAATCTATGCATTTATTCTATAGATTAAGGACTAGATGCTGTAAATGGCACTAGATGTTTTTATGAATGAAGCCGTGGGGTGTATATGGTTTCAGATTTTAATGTAAAATGCCATTGAGACAATATGCACATGAGTAAAAACTGAATTAGTTCAGCACTGATAGCTTTTTCTACCCCTGGGTGTGTTGTTTTAAACAAATAGTCAAGCTTTTAATTTAATGTGATAAGTGTTAACTACTTAAGTCTTTGACTAGTGATGTTTTCTGAATTGATCACATGAAAGTATTTCCTCAGGTGTTGACTCATTAATATTAAGGATCTGTTAGAATTCTGAAGTATGAACCAGTGACCTATTGATTCAATCCATGAATCACTACATTTAGACTGTTAAGATTGTGGCCATACATGAAAAGGCCTAGCCATGCTTTTGAAAGATTGTGTTGTACCAGAAAGAGGCTTCTAAATCTTTGTTAAGCAAGCTGCAAACGGAAGATAATTTCCATAATTTATTTATTTCTTCAATATTTTAATTCTTAATACTGAAATTCTTTGAGCTAAAACGATGCAAGTAATTAGATTCAAGTACACAAATATAAAGAGATTATGAAAATATTTCTTTTAAATAGAAATGAAAGTTCCCATAGACACTTTCAGTACTGAAGAATAGAATTTGCTTGATTGAAGCAAGTACTAATTAAACTATGTCCAAATAAGATATTTTCTTTTTTTTAAAATGTGAGCTTCATTCAAATTTAAATCAAAGCTCCTATAAGTGAGTGCTGTTATATTGCTTCTCTTACTCACTGTATTAGTCAGCCAAAGGGGTGCTGATGCAAAATACCAGAAATCTGTTGGCTTTTATAAAAGGGTGTTTTGCTAAAAAAAAAAATGCTTTGCTAAATATCTGTGTGTGTGTATAGATTGATGTGATGACTTAATTAACTCAAGCATAAGAAAGCAATACGTAGACATATATTTATTTATTTTATTAAACTTCTGTTATTAATTGGGAGAAAAGGAAATAAGCAAAGGATTGTCTACAAACAGGGGTCCAACTGCTGCATCATAATCCTTCACTATATATATACATATAGATATAAGCTCATCAAAGGGGACACACCAACTTACCTGGCCCACATCCTGACCAGGGCCTTGATTTGATGCTATATAAATATATATATATATATATATACTTAGTGAACCTTTGTTAATAATTGAAAGAATATGAAATAAGCAAAGGATTGTTTATAAACAGGGGTCCAACTGCCATATCCCAATCCTTCACAATATGCATACATACATTCATAAGCTCACCACACCGGGGGACACACCAGCTTACCTAGCCCATGTCTGGCCAGAGTCCCGGTTGGATGCAACATAAATAAATATATAAATATCTAGTTTAGGTCTAAACTTGCAATTAGAATGAGAAACAATAATAACATAATCAAAAAATTAAATCAATACTGAACAGAGTCACAAAATGACAGAAAAATAGAACAGTATTACATACAAACTCACCAGCATCTAGCTCTCAGCTGGGAAGTCCCAAATCAGCAGCCGATACCAGAGTTTTGATTGAAAACAACACCTGTGCAGAGCACCCTCTCCCAGGGTGGGACTTCAACTGACCTGACCAGGGACTGTCTGTTTTATTGCGCTCATAATCAATGAACTCGATTCTGTAGATGCCAACTTGCGAGTACCTGTGTCAATTCCCAAGGAAGTGGCCAGACTCCTCAGGAAGGAACACAACACTCCCTGGGCAGTACATTCCAAGGTTTATGTGCCAGTCCTCAAGAAAGTGGCCAGCCTTCCCAGAGAGGAACACAATACTCCCCAGAATGCACCCTATTTGTTCTTATTTGTTATAAAACATTCCCCAATGTGCCCTATTTCTCATTCTATTTCTATTCTATTTCTCATCATTCCTCCTAAAATATGAAAAGTGCTGACTGGCAAGGCATTGGTTTGCTGATTAAAAAGTTTCCCGCATGATGTTTCACTTTTAGGTTTGAACAATACTCTCTTTCTTTGAAAAATACACTTTCTTTGTCCCAATACAAAGAGTGTTTATTTGGTGTAGTCACAAGGCCCTAAAGAGTCCAACTCAAGGTACCATAGGAGGTACTTTCTTGCCATGTTTTGAAACCAGATGGTGGGTGATGTCTGCGAGGGTTCAGTCTTCCTCCTCCTCCCGAGGCTCTGTGGTCCCAGCTTCTTCCAATCTCAGCCCTAGGCTGAGACAAGTCTTGTCTCTCTCCTGGGGCTTGTTTCTCTCAAAGCTCAGCTGCTGTGCTCTTCCCACAAGACCAGCTGTAAACCGTCAGGCAAAAAACTCGTTTCTCTTCCTGGAACCTCTGTCATGTCTAAAGGAACCTTCTCTCTTTCCTCACCTATCTGCTTCTCTGTGTATTTAACTTCCCAGGGCTCCAATATTAAAAACTCCTAACTCCTCCTCTGCCCTGTCATTTTCTCTGGGGCAGGGATTCAACGTCCTACTGACGTGGCTCAATCAAAGCCCTAATCATAATTTAATCACGCCTAGAGGAACAGACCAGTTCACAAACAAAATCCAGTATCTATTTTTGGAATTCATAAACTGCTACACCCTCTTTCTTTTTAGTTTTACCCAGAACTCCACTTAGTGTTTCTGGTGGCTTCCTCTAATTCTTCTTTCTAGATATCATATTTCTTACTTTCCTTTCACTAGGAAATACCTATTTAAGTCCTACTAGGAAAATGAATTTCTTACATATTCCTTTAAAAGGCATATCATGTATATGTATTAGTGTGTGATACAGGCTCATTACATTGTTTTTAATTGAACAAGGTGCACAAGCTTGAATGAAAGTAAATATTACAAGACTATGTAAGGTAAAAAGTAAACATTTCTTCCAAGTTCTACTCCCCTAACTACTTTTTTCTTACATTTTAATTCTGTATCCTTACAGATTTTTTGCTATATATATATATATATATATATATATATGTTATATAAGCAAAATACTTTTTACAAATTTCACAGAATCTGAGTGTCTGTGGATATGCTCTAATTTTTTAACCACTTCCCTATTGATGAGCATTTAATTCATTTCCAATGTTTCCTTATTGCAAATAATACTATACAGAGTATTCTTGCACAGTTGCGAATTTGTATTATATAAAATTGCTATGAAGTCCTTAGAAGTAGAAATGTAATAATATGCAAATTTTCAGATCTACAAATTGTCTTCTAAAACAAATATTTCCATTGATATTTTCATCAACAATCTATGAGAAAGCTCTTTTTCTGACATTTTTCCAACATTAGATTTTATTATCTGCTGCAGTGTCTGAATGGCTAAGTTGAAACCTAAAAAACTGAAAGGCAGAGTTTCAATAGACCAGGATTTCTCAACAGTGGCCTCATTGACACTTTGGGCTGCATCTTTGTTGTCGGCACTGTCCTGTGTGTTTTAAGATATTTGGCAGCATCCCCGTTTTCTTCTCACTAGATGCCAGTAGTGCCACAACCATTCCCCATCAGGTGTGGCACCCAAAAATGTCTCAGACATTGCCAAATGTTCCGGTGATATCCACACTTCTACCTTGAGAACGACCATGCTAGACTTGTCTTTTAGGTATCTTGTGTAGGAGTAGATTTTGCAGTCTTCTTCAAATAGCATAAATTAAGAAAAAGAATAAAAATCATGGTCTGGGCAGAACCCTTTGGATGACCACATTAAAGCTATATTAGAAACACTACCCAGAGTAAATTTTAAATGTTGTGGGTAACAACATCAGCTTTTTAATTGTGAGTTTTAATTTAATGGCATTGTATTTGTTAAACGCATCTTTTAGTGACCTCTGTGGTTCAGGGTACTTTCATAGACTAACCTTTTCTCTCTATTATGTATTAATAAGCATTTCAGTGCCTGTAACATTTAGATATCTTTTAATAATATTCTGACCTTCGTGAAACAATAGGTAGCTGGAATTATTCAAAAAGAAGTGGAATTATATACATAAATAATACATTTGTAGCTTTCAATCTGTTTCCATACTTGAGAGTTTATTCTTACTGGCTATACCTTTCAAAGATAATCTCCTTGGGACTCATACTGAAAGAATTTCATAAAACTTGAATGCCCTCATAGAAATTAATGGTACAACATTTTTTTAAATTCCCTTGTTTCTCTAAAGTCCAGTTAGGAAGAACTGGTCAAGGTGAAGTTCATAACTAACATTTCCTTTTAAATGTTGCTTTACATTGAGGGATGTTGCATAGTGATATAAAGAAGGGTAAAATGTATAGATGTTTATAGAGCCAGATAGGCATTAGAATTATGATTCATGTTACATTTGTATAGTTTTTTAGTCTTTACAAAACTCTTTTAACATCTCAGTGAATCCTCACAAAAGCTTCTCTAATCATCAATCTAAAACAGCATTTTTAGATTTAGGGGCTTCTTTGGGAGTTGGAGGTTGTCCTGAGTACTGTTGTGGCAATGGATGTAGGCCATTTTAAATCAGCACACACCACTCATAACTGAGTGGGAGAGAGTGTGGTCTACAGTGTGAACTGTGGTCTATGGTTGGTGGCAAGGCTCCAGGATGTGTAAGTTCATTGAGGTTGGTGGGCCACACTATGGGAGATGTTTGTGTTGGATGTGGTGGGAGGTGTGGGAGGTGGGCAGCATGGGAATCCCAGTGGGTTCCGTGTAATATTTTGGGTAATCTAAGCACCTCTTAAAATATATGTATATATATATAAAAAAAATAAAAATAAATTAAAATAAATAAATAAATAAATAAAACAGCATTTAGTAGGGGATACTTATTACCAGATTTTCATAGTCCAGTAACTAGGATTTTAACTTATCTATTCCTAGAGGGGTTCTGCTATTTATAACTTTTTAAAGTGTGGACCAATTCTTTGACAAAGACTAAAGAAATGTATATAGATTCCTATGCAGCTAAAAACTAAAATCTTCAAGCTCCTATTCACTAAGACTTTGTGAACATCCTTAAACTTGGCGAAGAGCACAGTCCATATTCAGATCGTCTTTATACTTCTGTTTAATCTCTGAGTGTAAGTGTCCCACCCCAAACTGCTCTGCAACACGGCAAATGAGCCAGTCCTTCCTTGAATTCCATCTTTATTAGCATTTGCAGAGTTCTTGTCCTAAACATCTGAAAATATTTTAATTTTCCCTGTAAGTATTTATCACACTTTTCTATCCCTTTCAATATACTCTGTAAAATACAATTTACTAATTCTAAGTGAATGGACTATCTGTCTAGTACTGTCTTGATCTCTGTTCCTCATATATAAACTTTGTCCTAATTTCCAGGCTGCCCAAGAAGGGAGCATTTAAAATTCCCTCTGATAGTAAACATTTCTCTTGGTGGTGTGAGAGAAAAAGAGAGATCACAAGTTGATCAGTGTCAGGGCACAGCCTAGAGTCATTAGAGCATAATTACTTCACACTTATTTGGATGTCACCATTATATCTATATTTTAAATATTTGGAAACTGAAGCTTAGTGAGCTTAAGGACCTTATGCAGTATCACTCAACTATTGAGTGGTATAGGCAAGATCATGTTTTCATATTTCACATCCCTCCCACGTATACTTTGATCTTTCTTTGCACAAGAGGTTGGAAAGCATAGACCTCTATTAGATCCATGGAAAACTTGTTTTAATAACTTGGTTTCTAGAAATTCTTTTAGGGTGAATTGTAAGATACCTAACAACTTCAGACCTCAACAAAATATTCATAAATGTTTTTTTTTTAAAGATACTTAGATTACATAAATGTTACATAAAAAATGTAGGGGATTCCCATATGCCCCACTCCCTCCCCCTCTCACACTTTCCCACATTAACAACATCCTTTATTAGCATGTTACATTTGTTACAATTGATGAGCATGTATTGGAGCATTGCCACTAAGTGTGGATTATAGTTTACATTATAGTTTATACTCTCTCCCACATAATTTTGTAAGTTATGACAAGATATATAATGGCCTGTATAAATAAATATTCATAAATGTTTAATTCTTTATTTTACTCCAAAGATGTCAAAATGAGTTATTTTCTATCTTGTTGAAAATGGGGGAAATTTTGTCAGCTATATCTTCCCCACTTTGTATTGCTTTATATAAATAATTGTCAAGGATAAACAATAGCTAGCCAAAATAGCCTACCTAAAACGCTTATTATATAAGAATATAGATCAATATCTGCAATAAAGCTCATCTGGACTTTTAATTTTCTCATAATTGATATTCATTAATAGGTAACTTCCAAAACCCTTCATTACATCTAATTGCTCATATTCCTTTCCTTTTTCATTTTTGTCATGAGACAAGCTGAAAGGTGAGTTTAGTGTTTCACCAGTTTTTCAATTGTCCCTTATTTTATACTTATAATTAGCAGATGTATTTTCTTTAGAAAGAAAAGTATCCTTTTAGATTCTTTGAGAAATCCCTTATTATGCTTTTTAACTAATATTAATCTTATCAACATAATTCCTGTCACATCTTCTCTAAGGCTGTAAATGCCTCACATTTTATGTCTTTTGTGAAACCTCTCAAACTAATTCCATTTCCATAATGATAATATTTACATTTTAATTTCCTTTATGTTAAAGGAATTATCATTTTTGATTAACTATATGCTTGGCCCATCATCCTTGTGTCATTCAACAGTATTACTTATGTAGTTACTGTGTGCTAAAGAACCAAAAACAGAGTGAGAAAATCCATAAGCTCTTGCTCTCATAGAGCTTACAGTCCCCTTGAGGAAACAGATATTAATCAGTTATTAATCACTTATTCACACTAATACATGTATAATTATGAACTGAAAAAAGTATTCCAAAAGAAAAAAAGTACAAGGGTCTATGAAGACATAGAGCAAAAAGATATATTATAGACCAAGGAGTCAGGGAGGGCATTTCTCAGGAAGTGTTGTTTGAATTGATATCTGCAGGAAAAATAGGAGATAACTCAATGAAAGGAAAGCCAGAGGGAAAATATAGGATGTTTTTAGTGTAAAGACACTGAGATGAGAAGGTACATAGAAACTCTCAGGGACTAAAAAGCAGCCAGTATGACTGAAACACAGAGAACCAGTGGGAGGGTCATGTGAGATGAGGCTAAGCAGTGGACAGGGACCAGAACATGGAGTCTCCTAGGTAAAGTGTCCACATGTCCTGTTTGCCTGGGCCAATATATTTTGTGTCTGTTGTCCAGTGTTCCAGTCAGTTTTGCAATTGTCTGGCTTTTTCACTTGTTAGTACAGTATTATTACAATAAACTCAGACAAGTCTGATAAGTTCCATTTCTAGTTTCCCCACTGTCTCTTGGTGTCACATGTGCAGTAAGCATTCTGGCTTTCACATGTGGTCAAACATGGAAGACAACCAGCAATAACCCATATCTCATTCCAGACCCTTTCCAGATACATGTAAGCAGTAGCAGCCATTCAAAGATGCCCAGATACAAGTGGCTGGGGACAGCTGTCTCCTTCAAGTATGAGAGAGTAGTGGAAGAAAGATTCTAAATGGCTGCCATTGTCAGCCATATGGTAGCCTATTTAAAATAAGTTTTGTTTTGTAGAAAAAAAAATCTTAATTTTAAAAATAGATTTTTGAAGAGAGCTTTTTTATGTGTCTGCTGATATATTAAATCCAATTTGAAGTGTTTTAGCAACCACTTTTACTTTGAAAAGGGTCCAGATTTTTATGTTAAATAAAAATAATATGGTCATTCTTATCAGAAGCCATGTTAAAGATTTGGCTCTTGATCCCAAGAACAACGTGAAGTCAATAAAGATGTAAATAGGGGATGGGGTGAGGTAATGATCAGATTTTCTTTTCCACAATATTACATCAAACTTATTAATGTGTTGTCTTAGAGTTGTTGATGTATATAGGTCACCTTGAAAGCAAATTTTTTAAAAGCAAAACCTCTTCTTCATTTGTATCTCCTCAGTTCCTAGCACAGTGATATTCAGCCAGTAAAGATTCTGTGCATTCTTTGCCTTTGACATTCTGAAATATCCAAAAAGCAGTACCTATTTTTTCCAGGTTTTTATTTTGTTTTGTTTTTGTACTACATGTAATTTATTTTATTCTAATTTAATAATTCCTATAATAACTTTTATTCCTCTTAGGAAATGATTTATATTATATATCAATATCTATCTACCTATCATCTAGCTAACTAGCTATCATCTATTTATCTATCCATCCATCTATGTTATGCTTTCACTATGAGTTTTAAAATTGGTGTTTTGCATTTAACTCAGTTAAATGAAGTCCTGGCCAAATAGTGCCAGAGGTTCAAAAACAATATTTTTGGTAAAGATCGCACACCATGGGTTCTTTGTATGCCCTGGTTTTCTAATATATAAATGAGGATAATGATACCAATTCTATGTCTAGAACTACTGTAAAAACAAAAGGGAATTTCATCAGAGCATTCTTTAAAAAGTTTTAAAGGAAAATGTTTAATAATTTGGGAGGGCAGTCTTATGTTTCTTCTATAGCTATCTTTTAAATTAAAAATTAAATTGTTAACTTTATATCTTTGAATTTCTTTAATTGCACAAGTTCTATCTTGAATTCTAAGCAATGGTCAAATTATTAAGTTTGTGTAAAACTTTTCCATCCTTACTAACCTCTATCTTATATACCGCAAGTATATACAAGGAACATTTTTCATTGCTTATATCAACAAAAGAGATTTCATAAGTTTTCTTTGTCACATTACTTCTAACAGTTATATATATTCTTCATATGTAGGTTTTCTCTTTCACCTTTGTTCCTTTTCTAGAATCTTTCTATGGCTTGCAACCATCTATAGTTAAAACCAGCTATAAAATGAACAGATGAAATTCAGTTATACCCATGGAGGTCATAATATCCTCTAGGTTAACAAATTTCTAGCTCTCCCTCCTTTTGATTCTTTTGGAGACTAGTAAATTATTCTTTCAAACACTGAGAAATTCAGCTATGAAAATGCTAAAATTTGAAATGTGAACATTCTTTTAATAGCTAGTATGATTATATGTTTATATGGCATTTTAGCCATAACAAAATAAAGTAATTATTTAGGTGTAACATGAGGGCATGTAGGGGATATATTTCTAATGGAAATATCCTGCCTACTTGTTAGTTATGACTTTTGCTGTGGTCTTTGTGCCCATGTCTATGATTAATAAATGCGTATAAGACCCATAGATCCATGGTTTCTGTTAGATGCACAATATTGCATATATCCCATGGTATCTATCCATAAAATAAAGTATATGTAACTTCATCTGTTTCCTTTACTCAAAGTTAGCCCTGAAAGGTTATTACATTTTAATAATTTAGAATGTAACTCTCTGTTTCTATTGGCATATCTATCTCCAAATAATCTTTTTCAAACAAGATATTGTTTGACAAAATATGCATGATGAAAGACAAAATAAAAATATAATTTTTAAAATGCTTAAGTAAATTAATGGTTGAATGCTTCTTTTTATGTTCTTTTCAATTTTTAAAAGATACTTAGATTACATAAATGTTACAGAGAATGTATAGGGGATTCCCATATGCCCTGCTCCCCACACCTCACCCACTCAATTCTGTAGGTTATGGCAAGATATATAATGACCTGTTTCTGTCATTGTAATACTATTCAGGACGATTCTCAGGTCCCGAAAATGCCCCTGTATTACACCTGTTTTTCCCTCTCTCTACCCTCAGAACCTCTGAGTGGCCACTGCCTCCACATCAATGATATTTCTTCCATTGTTAGAATCACAATAAGTCTATAGTAGAATATTGGTAAGTCTAGATCATTCCCCAATCTGGAGGATTCTGAGATGGTGATGCCCACTCCACCTTAATTGAGGGGGGGATTCGAACCCATATGGCTGATGGATGGGACTCTCTTGCTTGCAGTTGTAGATACTCTCAGTTCCTTGGTGTGTTGGTTATCCATCATCTCCTCCTTGTTAGTTGTCCTGGGTGAGTCCGATGAACTGGAGAGTAGGTGTTGCAGCTCCGTTGAGATTCAGGGCCCAGCTGGCACATGGACAGCCCAAAGATTTAAGTCTCTTGGATGTATACCTACCAACTTTAGTACTAATTTTAAGTTCAAATAGAAGGACAGAAGAGCCATGTGTAGGGAAACCACAACTGAGTCCAACTCTGTCACACTGGGGGGCATAAATTCCAAAGTAGGGCCCACTGGCAAGGGATCAAACTTCTGAGCTATCTGCTCTTACTATAGTGTGTGGATGTTTTCAGAGTGCTCAGGAGCCATGCTCTTTAGGGTAGTATCTAATCGGCTGTCAATGAGATCCTGCTGAGACATGCCCTAAGCATTACCTCTGGAATGAACTCCTGACTCACTTTGAAGTCTCTTAGCCATGTAAATTCATTTGTCTTTACCTTTTTCCCCTTTTGGTCAAGGTCTTTTATTTTTATTTTATTTTATTTTTTTTTTGAGCCCTTGATATTGATGCCTATGCTTATGAGCCTTTGCTCTTGAAATTAAAACTTAACCTAGTGTTGTGCGGTGCCTAAGAGTTACCTACTGGAAGCCTCCTTGTTGCTCAAATGTGGCCTCTCTCTAAGACAAACTCAAGATATAAACTCAGTAACTTCCCCCCAGTGTGGGACATGACTCCCAGGGATAAGTCTCCTTGGCACCGAGGGATCGCTGCCAAGTACCAACAAGCAATGCAAATGAATGCTTCTTTACATAGGCCTTACATCAGTAAATAAAAAAGAAAAATTCTTTATCCTTATGGACCTTGGATTCTAGAAAAAGATTCAGCAATGAATTGCTTCCTGTTTTTGTAAATAAAGTTTTATTGGATACAACAATACTCATTTATTTAAACATTGTCTATGACTGCTTCAATACTACGGCAGTGTTTACTAGTCATGATAGAAACCATATAGCCCACAGAGCTTAAAATATTTACTCTCTGGCTCTTTACAGAAAAATTTTACTGACCCCTGCTCTACACTAGAATTATTTAAGAAAAGATAATTATCCTCTCCCATAAAATACCCCAGAATATCAATTTGGATTCATTAAAAATACCTTTCTTATATTTCACTTATCTGGTAGTTCTATCTATGAATTGCCCTTTGATATCGTTATTCTTTCCTTTTATATAGACTTCTTTAAGATAACTAAATTTTTGACCAGGAAATGGCAATTATACCCTATAGGAGTGTCAACGAAATGAGAAATTGTTTATATGAATAATAAATGTTTGACTTACTCTTGAATTTTGTCAATTTCTGTGGTTCTTTTGCTAACATTATTTAAGAGCCAATCTTAAAAGTGGAAAAGAATACTCTATTTTCTATTGAGGACATGTTGCTCAAAATAAAAACTGGCAGATATAAGTTCTGATATTTTAATGTGTAACTTACATATCCAGTGAGATAGCACAAATTAATGCTTTTCCAGCTGTTGAATAAATATGTGTTATATTGTTGGGCACTTCAGATATTTGAGAGAATTTGGAAGAACATATTTCCATATGAATGTCATAACCATTAGTGTTAATATTGATGTTTGTTGAGTATTTACATTAATTATGTAATTTAATACACACAAATATCCTATGAGTTAAGTACTAATTATACATATTTGAAGTAAGTATCAGAGTTGGAATTTGAATCCATTTATTCTATTTCTTTTGAAGGCACATCCATTACTTTCTTGAAGCTATCAAATCATATAAGGCAATGGTCTCCAAAATCTTTTTATAATAGAGTCCATCAGTAAAAAATATACACCTCAATAAATGTATGTTTACATCTTGATAAATTATATACATGTATATATAATTATATGCATGCATGTAATGTATAATATTTTATAGATGTTACATGATACAATATATAGTGTGCATTATAAAGCATACATGAAAATATAAATTTTAAAAGATGAAAGATGAAATGATAGTATTTAAAATAGTTCAATATGATCAATGGTTTTCTAATACACAAATGAAAATGATGATACCAATTCTATGTCTGGAACTACAGTAAAAAATCTTGATTACACTTTTAATACAGAAATCCAACAATGTAGACCTAAATTTCTTTTAATACTTGTTTTAGTTGTTATCAGAGCAGAAATTCCACAAAGATACATTGAATCTCTACTTTTGCGTTATTCTGTTTTAATACTCATTTCTTCACCTATTCAACAATATTTTCTTTTTGCACTTTACTGAAAGGGATATACGTGTAAATGTGTAGAGGAATAAATTTAAATGTGATGCCATATTATTTCCATGTATTATTTCAGTTAATTTACTTCATCATAAATTACATAGCTTTTCTCCACTGTTATATTAGTTTTCATTTTTCTTTTTTTTAAAGCAGTAATAGGTTTTAAATCTCTCATTATTAAGCAGAAAATCTTAGAAGAGGCTTCTAAACATTTTTCACTGACTTTAGAAAAATTGTGTGTTGAAATGAATATTTCATAACTTTAAATATGACAGAAAAATGTGAGTTTAAATCCATGCTTCAAATAGCTTAATAGCATGAATGTTTAAATAACATTTTGTTAAAACTGATTAGATCCTCATGGATTTTACCTTGGCTAGCTAAACTCACTCTAGAACTAGGAAAAGTGATAACACTTCCATTTTCTCGTGTGTAGTCTTCATCAGTTTAAATTTTAACCCACAGTGTATTTGAAGACAACTTTTTAAGTCTTCTGTCCATTTTTTAAGGGTTACTTCATTAAAGCTACATAAGGTAGCTTGAAAATACACCTAAAGGACAGACATAAAATCTGTTACATAGACTGAAAAATAACAAAAAGAGTGAGCCTTTCTCCTTTGCAGAACAAGCACTGGTCCCTCAGACTACCTCGAATTCCTTATCTGACACGTGATTACACATGACTTGGAAACTCTGAGAGCACCAGTGTCGATCTGTATTTTCTGTAGTAATCTACTTTTTCCTTGGAAAAATATGAATGGGAATTCTAATATTTTCTTCCTCTGCACTAATATATTATTTTGGCATTCCACTTTGGGGTCCACTAACTTAAACCTAGAAACCATGTTTGAACTCTGAAGAATGGGAAACTGCTGTTCATCAGTGTAGGATGAACTACCACATTCTTAGATTCCTTGACCACAGAGAACAATGAGGTCAGGTCACTCCAGTAGAGGATTGCTGACACAACACACTAAATCTTACTCATTTTAGCAAAGTCTTAACCATTATAATCTCAACTAGGTTCCAAAAATACTAATGTCAAATAGCTAACTCTATCTCAAATCATTATTCTTCTCCTATTTTAATTACTTCCAAAATGGAGTAACTGTTATCCATGAGCCTAAATAAATATCTAAATGATTAAATGCTTACAATTTTAGATGTCAGTTTAGCTTCCCTTCTCTGGTCCTTCATCTGTAATTTGGGAGTTTTACACAGTGCTTAGGAGCATAAAATCTAGAACCTGTCTGCTAGGTATGCTCTGCTACTTGCTAATTGTGTGACCCTGGGCAAGTTTTTAACCTCTCTGTTCCTCAGTTGCCAGAAAGGTGAAACAATTAATTATATTAATAGTAATAATTATAATAATGTTCCATAATGTTGACATAAGGGTCAAATGAATTAATAAATAAAATTATCTGACACATTGGAAGTATTCCAAAAATGCCTTATTTTTTTGTCATTGGTTTGATTCTCAGTGTTACAGTAGTTTATTAGTATGTGCAAAATGCTATGTTATCTAGAAAAACTATTCATCCAATTGCATTCTCCTGCCTCGATGTCTTGTGGAAGGGTGCTCCTATCTTCTAAAGTGTAAACCTCAAGAGATCAGGAAATATCATGAATACAACTAATACATCCAAGTGATCTATTAAGGATACTCTCCTAGGATAGTTAAAACCTACTTGAATATATTTATTGATTTTCTATTGTTTCAGATGTTTAAGTGTGTTTCATATTACTGACAATATTTTCTTTCATATAATCCTAGTACTCACTCCCATTTCTATGTGGTTTATTACCTCCTGAGCTGGGTGTTAGTAACCTCAGCAGAGGAGCCTATCTCTGTGTTATTCTCAAAGCTGCTAAATCCTGAACCTAGCGAATGGGAAACAGGATGAGGACTCATGGTGTTGAGAGACAGAGATGCTTTCTAGCAGCGTTATGTAGCTATATGGGAAAAAAAGTTTTTCTACATTCTCCACAGTTCTGACCATACATCAGCAAAAACTGTGCTCTCATAATTTAATGCACTTTCACATTTAAGCATTGGAAATTTTATTTTTATTAATTTTTTAACAAAAGGCTTTTTGACAGGTGCCAGCCCAGTCCCTTGCTTCCTGGCACAGCTTTACCATACACATTCTTCCAGTAGATAAGAGTTCTACCAAATCTAGGTATGTTTTTTACTGAGCCCAGTTCTTTTATATGCACTTTCATCCACTATGATTTTAGGACATCCTATTAGTCTCAGCACTTCCACACATATTCAGATCCCACAACAGTTTGCAATATCGGAAAATTTACCTCTCTTCGTTTAGATTGCCTTTCAAACAATTACAGACCAGTCCATGTGAGAAGTGATATCCTCAGGCTTTTCCACTGAGAAGCTGGGGTCTTCAGGTTATAAGAATCAGATGTGAAAATAATTTGAAGGTTATGAAGTTGGGGGGTACCACATGCAATAGAGGGTACCCAGTTAATTTGAATTTCAGATAAACATCAAATAATTTATGTATAAGTATGTCCCAAATACTTCATAGGATATACTTACACTAAAAATTATTCCTTGTTTATCTTAAATTCATAGTTAACTGTGGAAGTCCTGTATTTTATTTAGTAAATCTGGCAACCCACATGAAGTACTCCTTAAATAAGGTATTAAATGGAAGAAAATGTGTCAGGTACTTTAAAGCTCAAACTACATTTATCTCCAGGAATTCATTCACTAGATGCAATTTGACTTAATATTTTTATTTTAGGAAACATAGAAGCAGGATCCACAAATAATAACAATAAATGAGAAGTTTTTGCATAACTGCCTACTCACCAAATATCTAGAACATCAATAACAGATACAGCTTGATGATAAATTAGTATTTTAAGGTGGATTTAAATTTTATTTTTTAGTTTAAATAAAATTAGAGAGCATATTAATTGCAGGGTATTTTATTTCATTGAGTGATATGTTCATACATATACATATACATAAACTACATGGTTTTCACCCAATATTAGTTTCCCATTGCCCCTGAAACAAATTATCACAAGTTTAGCAACTTAAAACAACACAAATTTATTATCTCCAGTTCTGTAGGTCAAAAATCTGGTCACAGCATGGCACGATTGGTTCCTCTGCTTAGAGTCTCACGAGGCTAAAATCAAGATGGATATTGGCCATTATGGAGGCTCTGGAGGAGAATTTGCTTCTAGGCTCATTTAGCTTGTTGCAGAATTCAGTTCCATGAGTTGGTCGGACTGAGGTCCCTATTTCCTTGCTGGCTGGTGACCAGGGATCCATTCTCAGCTTGTGGAGGCCACCCACATTCCTTTGCTCATGATCCCCTTCATCTTTAAAGTCAGCACCAGCAGGTCAATTCCCCTCTGCTTCCAGATATCTCAGACCTCCACGTCCATCGTCCCCAACTCTCCTGCCTTCTCTTTTGTCACTCTCTCTGCTGTATCTTTTCTGTGTTCCTCTTCCACTTTTAAGGGCTCATGTTATTACATTGTTTCCATCTGGGTAATTCAGGATAATCTCCCTTTTTTTATGTCCATAATCTTACTTCTAACTGCAAAGTCATATTTGCCATATCCACAGGCTCCAGTCATTAGAGAATGGACATTTTTTTTTGGGGGGGGTTCATTATTCTACCTACCACTCACCTAAATTTTTCTAATACAGTGTATGTTTAACATAATAGCAAAGATATTTAAAGTGGTGATTCCAGCTGGGAAATAATAAAAAGAGAAAATCAGACAGAATGTGAAAATCTCATTACTTTGAGTGCTTATCTAACTCATGGAAAATTTTGAACAATTAATATAACATACATTTTCATTTTGAAGCTTAACTCGATATATTGATAGCTCCTTAGCCATATCTGCAGTGGTCCAAAGATTGAGAATGAATCAGTATTTTATGTGACCACTCAATAGGCCAGTGAAAACCTACCCTTTGTCCATGGCAAAAACAGGTTTGTCCTAGACCAGTTAATTTAAAGGTAATGAAACTATTGGAAAGGACATAGCAGTTGTGATCATGACACATTCTTAAATGAACCAGATTTCATTTGATATATATGAAAAATTTAAGCATAGGTTTAAAAGTGCTGTAAGAAAATTTTCTCATTTGTTTTTGGTGAGAGCTGACATCAGAATATAGATGGCCTCATCAATTATTGAGAAAAAGACGAAGAAAGGAGAAATGACTGATTTGGATGCTTCATTTTGAATTCTGAATTTGAAGTCCTTGAGTTGAATGTACGTGTAGGTCTAAATCTATCAGAATAATAATCTGCTCTCTCACCAGCTCATCTCTCTTTTTTTTTTTTCAATTAGGCACTTTAAAAGTTTTAATGTACTATAACAAACAATAGAGTATGTCTTCTAAACTTTGAATAGCTGCATGTATCAATGAAGTTAAGGAACAGCTCCCTGTATAGATAATTATCATTGAAAATAACACAAGGACAATGATTTTAAATTTGTAAAATATTACTTTCTCTCAAGGGTTAAGTTTTCATGGCTCTGAATGATTTTTTTCTTCACAGCTGTTTTTATTCTCTTCTGTATGCCAAAATGCAGCAATGAATTTCAGAGTTCTTAGGTTTGCCATCTAATGCCCTTGCCCTGTGTAGTATGAGAAAAGAATAATGGACTCCTCTGGTTGACAATCTAAAACTGTTAAAAGAAAATTAATGAGAAAATGAAAGGGAATGACATTGTTCATTTACAAGTCATTAATTAGTTCCCCTGCATTCTGCGGCACTAACACTGAGAGACAAAGGAACCAGAGATGATAGATAATACAAGCACACCTTAGGTAAACATTAACAAGCAAAAGTGTGTAGCATTTTAAAGCACCATTTTCTTAAAGTTGAGATCAAAGATTTTTCTTATATTTTAAACAATTACTTTCAATTATCTTGATAATAGTATTATATTAATAGCAACTTTTCAACTGGTCAACCTGAAATCCAGAAATTTCTCTATCTATCCTTGAAGGCTTTAACTCTGGATTAATTACAAAACATTTTGTCACATTATAAGTGCCTTTTAAGTCCATATTATCTTATTTGAGCTATCTTGTTTTTATCTCATCTCTGATTCTTCATGCTTATTTCATAAAACATTTCTTCCCAAAAGATACTTTTCCAGACCATATAAAATGCATAGACTTTCAAATTAATTTCCACTCTAAGTATATAAGCCATGTACCTTTAGATGCCCATAGGTGATACTGATGCTTTATTTATGATTTTTTAACTATGCTTTTTAGAAAAAGAATTTAAAGCAGTTATACATTTATAGATAAAGAGAGAACACAGGCAAAGGAACAAATGTAGGTTTTGCTGGTTACACAAAATCTGCTGAATTTTATATGACATTGGATTTGGCTCTGAGAATTCTAGTGACTAAGGCACAGGAAAGAATATGATGACATACAGAGTTTGCATTGTCCAAAACAGTACATTTTCTATAGAACTGAACTCAGTTTTGATTTTTATCATTTGATTTTCAATTTTTCTATGAAAGTCCACTGAGAGTATGATGATAAGAAGGCATTTAAATAGAGGTGATGAGGTAATGGGCCATGGGAATCTCTGAGAGGACAGCAAGCACAGCCATAATGAATGTTTGGTGTGCTGAAGTAACAACAGCTGAGAATATAGTGGGAGTAGAGTAAAATGATCAAAGGATAGAGAAGTAGGAGTTCAGGGAAGAGGCAGTGTGTGGACCAAAGTAAAAAGAGACCATTGTAAGATCTTTGGCTTTAACTCTGAGTGGGATCAGAAGCCATTGGAGGGTTCTGAACAGAGGGGACCAGTCTGGAATCTGTGATAAGGATAGATTATCAAAGAGTAAGGATGGAAGCAGGAGATCAGTTAGGAGGCTATAGTAGCCTGGGGACACACGATGGTAGCCTATCCAGGATAGTAGCTGTGAAAAAGGTAAGTGGTAGTCAAATTCTGGATATATTCTGAAGGTAGAAAGAGGTGAAAGGGTTTTCTGATGGATATGCCTGAAAAACTGGAAGGATATGATATTTTTTTTTTCTTTGTGATGGAGAAAATTGCAGCAAACATGGGTAATTTGGGGGAAGAGTGGCAATTTCGTTTTTGACATTTCTACCTCAACATGCTTATTAGACTTCCAAGTGAAGAAATGAAGTGGATGGTATTTCAAGACATAAGGACTGACCATCTAGGAAGTGAGTGTATTCATACATCCAAGGACTGAGATCTGGAGTAATCACTTATTTTGTGTGTGTGTGTTGTCCTCCTTTGATTCTTCTGATCACATCATATTTTGGGGGGTCATCACCACTGTTCTTTTACCCTACTATGCTAACAATTACCATGGCACTTACCAAGTTATGTTGTTCTTGCCACTTGACTGGTCATCTTCTCCATTATACAGTAGCTTCCTTGAGGACAAGGCCTATCATCTATAAGTGAATCTCCAATGATACAGTAAATAAAAACCCTTTGCACTTAAGGCAAAATCTGAGTATATCCCTGTCTACCTCACCCACTTCATTTCATGCTACCTTTCCCTTTATTTACTATACCTCAGCTATCTTTATCAGTTCCTTAAGGAACAACCAGATATTCAACTCCCTCGGGACTCAGGGCTTTTTGTCTATGCTGTTTTGCTTCATGGGATGCCTTTTACCTCTCATTCTTTGATCTGTTAATGCAGTAGGTCCTGATTTAAATTCTAAATCCTAAGAGAAGTACTTCTAATACACCTTTATTTTGTCTCTCCTAATTGTACAAATTTGTCAAAATAATATTTATTGCAGTTTTTGGGTTTATATGTATTTGCATGATTATTTGTGTAGTATTATTTTCTTAAGACTATGAGAACAAGGATTATGTACATTTTCTTCATTAATAAATATCCAGCTCTCACCACAGCACCGGACAGTTAGTAGACTTTTTTATAAAATATTTAGAATACATGAAAATTTAAAAGTTCTATATATTTTATAACCAATGACTATAGATATATATGTTGATTTTTTGATTACATAAAACAATAACACATTTTGGCAAAATGTTTTCATCTGTTTTCTGTTACATTTGGAAAAATATGAGCTTATGGAATAAGAATTAGTCTCCCACTTGTCCAGACCACCTGGCTTTTATAAGTATGTAAACATTTTCCATTTGTACAAAAAATGTCGTTTTTAGATCTGGGTCACCTCTAGGGAATGTTCCATATCCCTTCTTCTCTATTTTAGCATATTAGTTGGGAGCATATCCAAAATATATATGCCTTTCTGAGAAACCATAGCAGTACAAGCCACTCTTTTTCAAACCTCACTCTTATTGAAAACAAAAGTTTAAGAAATTTTATTTAATAGATATTATAAATTATGCATTTACATGGAGAAATTATGGTTCTAGAGAAGTGATTTTTTTATCTTTTTATTTTATTACTCTTCTTTTATTGAGATAACAAGTGAAATATAAATATCTCATATAAATTCTTTCAAGATTTTCAAACTAAGAATTAGTTTGGCAAATATTATTTATACTAACCAAATGTTAATTCTTATTATTTAAAAATTATATATGTATGTATTTATGAAATTAAGTACGATATTTTTCTAAATTTATGCAACAAAGTTATCACTTTAAAATCTAGAAAATATGATGTTCCTCTTTTATAATTATTAAGAGTATGTATAAAATTAAGTATTATTAAATTGTCATTTTTGAGCATACAAGTAAGGTGAAACTGTCAAATAGATCAATTTAAATATATTTTATGCCCACTCTGCAATTACTAAATACCTTTCTTTGTATGGAAGCTTTACTATAACTAGAATTAATTAATAATATAATTAGAAGTAAAGGACATTTATAAGCAGAAAAAGGGACTAGAACTCTTATTCCTCTAAGATTTGCTCTCCAGGAACTCTCAATGAAGAAGTGACAATGTGAAATTATCTCACCCATTATTTTATTCTGCTTTTATAATAGTAATTAATAAATTTCATTTTGAAAAGCTGTGTAAAATTCCTTAGAATATAGAAAAAATAATTTCCATAATTATAAGCTTTGGATTGCTCATATAAGAATTATGTGAAAATTATAATACTGTAGTTTACTATTGTCATTACAGGATGGCTTTTGCAAGATCTGTTTGGATTAATAAAACACATTCAATAAAAGATTAATCTATCAATTATTTCTGTAATATTTATATTTTAAATTATTAGCCAGCTCATATTTGGATAGATATGTTTGAAATATGCTCCTGATACTATAAATATGACTTGAAAGTTTCCAAAAACATAAAAAGGAAGAGAAAACTTTCATAATGTAATCACTCTAAAAGGGATGAAAATTCTGCATAATCTACTTAGCCATATTATGAAATATAATGCATAGAGTGGTAATTATTAATAAAGTTGATATGCCTCCAACAAATATTTACTTCATTGATTAAATTTTTAAAGGCTTCTGAGGTTAAATATAGGGAAAGGAAATCTCAGCTTAAGTATGAGGAAACATATCTACAAGAACCATATGAATGAAAGCATATTAAAGCATTTTATAGCAATAGAAATTGAGGCTTTTTTGCTGAGTTTTCTAATTCTCTTTCAAATTCTCTTTTCCAGTTAAAATTTTTAAAGTGTTGACAGAACTATCACTAAAACTTCTCCTCAAAGAAACAGTGTACACATTAATGAATAGCAATTTGCTTTATCAATTGTTTCTAAAGTTTTTCAAATGAAGATTTATCTTAATATATGTTAATAATATGACTGGCAGCAGATGATACTCAGCAATCTCTGTGTGATCATAATATCAGAAGAGATTTCTTGAACTGGTTACTTAACATAATGGGGAAAATTTAACAGCTATTTTCAGTGATATTGTGAAGATTGGCCACAGATTTATTTGCCTAAATCCACTAGAGGATTTTTACTTTGCAATATACATAAAAATGCATGATTTTCTGCTTTCTATAGTATCTGAAATCTTTACAATTTATATGTATCTCATTTACTATGAAAATGATCTCTTCTTTGGAATTAATATATTCTTCCAGGTTAATCTCCTGGCTTTTGGAGTTATTATATACAAAGTTTTTCGTCACACTGCAGGGTTGAAACCAGAAGTTAGTTGCTATGAGAACATAAGGTAAACTTTTATTTAAGTCAAATTTCTTTAGTAATTAAAAGTTTTCATAGCTTAAACTACAGTTTTTCAAGTACTTTTTTCAAATTGCTCTTTCACACTGTATTCTACCATATGTTAAATATATTAATAAAAATCAGTACTCATTGTAAAATAGTAAATAATTTGTTTAATAAGACTATAATCACCATAGATGAAATGGTAAGTGAAACAATGTTTTCAAACATGCTTCCTCCTAGAAAAGGAAAAAGGATGGCAAAAGCAGGCCTTAGTGATTTTTTTTTTTTTTTCTTTTTTTTTTTTCAGAAAGAATCTCAGAGCTTAGTTGCCTTCTTTCTTTCTGGTGATTCCAAATTTGTATGCTGTCATGATTTTTCCTTCAACCCCTTTCTTTAAAGCTAATTTATTGAAACCTCAAAAATGGTTTGTTCAGGGAAAACATAAGTGTACTATGGGTAACATGGGAAACAACTGACTGTTTTGTTGCATGGAAACACTCTTGCACAAGATTTATAGTTAGGATTCAGCAAATATTTGCCAATTAATTTATTTTACTCTTTGCTATTCATAGTTGTGTGTAATGCACTGGTTTTAATAAAGTTGAAAATGATTCATTGAGGCAAACAGCTAAAACATCTGCAGTAAAGAATGATTGGACTAAAGAATGAATGAGAAAACAATCAATAGTTGCTTAATTTTCAAGGCAATGTCCTCAGTGAGCAGGATTTCATATTGTTTTACCAAAAGTAACAGGCAAGCAGTTGAAAATATGTAGGAGTGAGTATATGTTTTATTTTTAATTTTTAAGAAATCAGTGTTCTGTCACAAATTATTTTGAGGGAACTATATTACAAAAAAAAAAAAAAATAGTTTTATAACTTATACTTCCTTCCCTACTACACCTAAAAGGAAAGCAGAAGCTTCCTTTTGTTTCAGTCATATGGACTGACCCAAGTCCACATGGTATACTTCTCAAGATTTCTTAGGGAAAATACTTCCTAACAGATATATGTTTTACTTTTGAGAATTACTGCAACATTAGGTTTGAAATCAAAGCATACACACTCCAGTACTGCAGATCAAAATATTTTAAGATTGAGGAAGTTCCTTTAAAATACCGTATTTTAATAATGATGCCTTAATTTTGTGAAGTGTTACAGTAGCATGCCCTAAAGGCTGTTTGATGTAACTAAGCACAATCTGCTATAAGTTTCAAAATCATTATTGGTCTTTGTAAAAGATTCCTTGGTTGTACCAAAAATTCATTTTGCACATCCTTTTAGGGATTTGGGGGGATGGGTTGGGTATACATGGCTTTCTCAAATGAAGCATTTCCAATATGTTATAGGTCTTGTGCAAGGGGAGCCCTTGCCCTTCTGTTCCTTCTTGGCACCACCTGGATCTTTGGAGTTCTCCATGTTGTGCACGCATCGGTGGTGACAGCCTACCTCTTCACAGTCAGTAATGCCTTCCAGGGGATGTTCATTTTCTTATTCTTGTGTGTTTTATCAAGAAAGGTAATGAATTTTTATTGTTGTCAACCCTTTCGTTACCAAAGTGATAGAAAACGGTTATTCTCATTTAGGACTTTTGCCTTTATTGTTTAAATGCAGTGAAAACAACCAGAACACCTGGGTGTTCATAGAGAAATGTGCTTTTAAAAACTTGATATTAGGTATATAAATATAGTTTATATAAAAGCACATACCTCCACGGATAATCAGAATAGGAATAATACTGTAGAAGACCAAAAATAACAATTTAATGTGATTTGATATGATTATTGTGACTATGCTTAACATTTTTTCTTGCTTTATTTTTCTTTTTTTAGATCCAAGAAGAATATTATAGATTGTTCAAAAATGTCCCTTGTTGTTTTGGATGTTTAAGGTAAACATAGAGAATGATGCATAATTTTGGCTACACAAAAAGAGAAAGGTCAAGCTATGGATAACCAATGTATAAAAATGCCTCAATCAAAATATCAAATTATTCATTACTAGATAATCAAATATTTTAAACCAGTTTTTCTGTTTACAGTGTAGGTATTGTAGATAATGAGAAGTAAAATTATATACCATATAGCTAGTGTGCTTTCCTACATAACATAGTTATGTAGAAATAGTTTTGCAGATATTTGGAAAGTAATTGGTTTCCCAGGAGTGATATCACTATGCCCAAGGAAAGATTATCTTTCTAGCACAAGAAATATATGAATGTCCTGAAGGAAATCACTAGCTTGATATTTTTGTGACTCATGTTGGCTTTGAAACTGGTCTCCTACCACCTTGGTAATGATCTCTGTTACAGAAAGTGAAACATCAGAGACTGAAGGGACAATATAAAACAGTAAAAAAAAAAAAAAAAAGAATGAGTTAAAACAATGAGAAGATTTTTCATAAAATTGTTTTATTTTACACTAGATAAAATAAAGAATTGAATGCATACATTTTACCATTTTGTGAATTGTTCTGAAGTTAAATTTCCATTAAGGCAACTTAGATCTCTATTTGCTATATCCATTTTCTTTTCTAATATTCTAAAGAATTTAAAACCTCCACAAGTGAAAAAAAATGAACACTTCTGTTTTAAGTTAACATTAGAATGAGGTTTGTGCTATTTCTCTACTTATTTTATAGAATGTGACTTCAAATGTTTAATCAGTGAAACATAAATGTGTCAAAATATAATATTATTCATGTGTCCAAATGTAAAAATAATGTATATGAGGGTGAAGTATTCTATTCTACAACCTCCCATTGCAGTGAAAATTATCCTATCTCATTAGACTAATATATTTGAATTGTTTATTTTTTAATTTTACAGATATTGTAGTTCAAATTGCAATAATCCCTTTTAATTTACTATTTTAAAAGGGCATTGTAAATATGAAAGCATTCATAAAGTGAATTTCTATTTTTTTCTGTTCAGAAAAGTACACATTTAAAAATATTATTTATGACAAAAAAATCACTGAGAACTGTAGAAGTTTTCACAATAGATCAATTTTCTACTACCTATTAGAGCATAACTGCTAAAATATGTGGCTTCTATCTATCTTAAAATCTTGTCATTAAAATGTATAAGCATTGGTTTGATTTCAAAAATATGTAATTTTTCCACACCTACCTGTAAAAGTGTGCCAACACACTAAGTGTTGTGATTTTAAATTATTTCTCCAGATGTTAAAATGAAGTCTGTGCAAATCTTGCTCTAACAAATAAAATATTATCCAAATGAAGCAATCCTGCAACTCCTTTGCTGAGTTGTTTTCTCAAGGAAGATGAATTACCTGTCAATATGTCTCATGTATTTTTAGAGCATTCATGAGAGAAACTTTTCATTATGTCTTCTAATCTCTTATATGGTAAGCCTGTGACCTATAATCACTGTCATTACGGGGCAATGTTATAAGCATGTGATTGTGAAAAATTAATCTGTTCAATCAATGCATAAGAAACAATGCATGGTAATCAAAACAGTGCCCACCACCAGCAGCACCACCAAAGATGTTCATGTTCTAATTCCTGGAATCTGCAAATATGTTATATTACATGGCTAAGAGAATTAAGATGGCAGATGGAATTAAGGTTGCTAATCAACTGATATTAAGATGGGCAGAGTAGCCTGGGTCATCCAGGTGAGTCCAATGTAATCAGAAAAGTCCTTATAAGTCAGGGGTTCTTAACAAGGTGTCTGTGAGCTTGAATTAAAATTCAATAAAACATTATTCTGTGGGGATGTGTTGATGCGGGTGTGATATATTTATTAAATAATACACACTATAGTGTGGACTTAGTAAAGGGTCCGTGGTTTTCACCTGACTGGCAAAAGCAGTCTGTGGAACAAAAGAGGTTAAGAACACCTGTTATAAGTGAAAGAGGGAGGCAGAAGAAGGAGTGTCAGAGTGATGCAGCATGAGACAGACTCACCCAGTCGTTGCTGGCTTTGAAGAAAGAAGGGGTCTATAAGCCAAGGAATGCCAGCCACCTCTAGAAGCTCAGCCCTGTTGATATCTTGATTTTAGCCTAGCGAGACCCATTTCAGACTTCTGACCTCCAGAGATGTAAGATAATTTATGTTGTTTTAAACCACCAAGTCTGTGGTCATTTGTCAGCCATAGAAAAGTGATACACTAAGGAAATATTTATATAATAATATCCTTAGAGGCCAGCTACTATTCATATCATTAGGGCAAATCTTAACTCCAGTGTGTCCTGTTTTCATCAGTCCTCTCATTGATATCATTGGATAAAGCCTATATTCCTTAGCAGATATTTAAGATCAATAAAGCTTTACATTCTAATTTCGTAAGGACATAATTTATTCAGTATTTTTCTACTCAAGACAATCTCCTTAAAATTAAATAATGACCTTGCATTTATTAATTTCCTGTATATTCAGTCTAACTTGATGTACCCATCGTTCAATGCTCTAAAATATATGCCCCTTTCTATGTATTATTGCCTACTCTCCCCAACATGAAACCTTTAGGAAATTATGAACTATGGATTCAGTATGAATCTTAAAAGAGTACCTCTTTGTTCTGTTTTTTGTTTGTTTGTTTGTTTTTGTTTTTTTCTATCTGGAATGTTTCCTCTATCTGGAATGTAATTTTCTCTCATAATATTCTATCCATCATGGAAGACCCCCTTTATGAAGCCTTTATGATCAACTTGTTCCTTATTAATTTCCCCAATCATGACAAAGCAGGGGAGAGTGTATAAGATAATATGGCACTTTGTGTGTCTTTGTGAAGTTGTCATTCAGTCTTAAAACTTAAAACTTCTAGGTTGTAAATTACAGATATGTGAGAAATAACATATAGATGGCATTCAAGGAAAAAAATGGATCTCTTCCAGAAAGTTCATACAGATTCCAATTATCTTGTGCTATCTCATTTAATTCTCAGTAATATGTGTAATGCCATCCTTATTTTCAATGTGCTAAGGGCCCAGTATCACACAATTACCAGTGTCAACAGTTAGGAAATTGCAGTTCATGTTCAAATTCCAACCTGATGTCCAAAGCTCCCAGGAACTCGTTCAATATCACTCAGATTAGAAGTGGAAGTGGCTGGATTCATACACAGCTGTCTGCCTCTAAGTCCTGGACATGTCTCACTGTTACTCAGCTATAATAATTTTGTATAGTAAAAGGATAATGTTCCTCTTTACAATTATGTTTTCTTGACGGTGGGCACATTACATGCTTTTTAACATGGCATTTGTCATAACATGTCTCTTTTACATACCTGCAATTTTTTTAAAAAATGAATATCAACTCTTTTAAGGTGAAGGTATTTCTTCTTTTCTCTTTGCTTGGCTACCCCTTCCCCACACATTTACTTCTGTCCCCTATCTACATATAAGACCTTACCCAGGCAATTCATTTTAACTGTTATATATTCTTCCATATTTTTCTTTCTGGTTATATAATCACATTCAAATCATTAATATGGATCACATTATTAAAATATCACTGTTACTGTTTAAACTTGGTGATTAGCAGGCATAAGCATTAATTCTTTTTAGTGGCTGAATGATATTCCATGGTAAGCAGGGACCATACATTGCATAGCTGGTGTACAATTGAGATTAATGCAATAATATATCAGAAAACTTCAATTCTTTTCAGAAAGTACCAAGTCTTGGTTTTGTTATTGAAAATACCAAAAAGCCACAGTTTTTTTTTTTTTAAATCTATGATGGACACAGACCCATGTTGATAAGCCAAACCACCATAACCCTTTCATTAATTTAAAGGTTGTTTGTTATTTATTTGAAATGTTCATTGAATGCCATAGTATGAATTTGAGATCCACAAAGCAATGTGGGAATTTTCATTTAAGTTAAAAGGATTTTAATCATTTGCATTAGATTTTTTTTTAACTTTATTTTGTACATTTAATAATTGAAAACATAAACAATTAAAAACTAAAAAGTAAACACAGATGAATAAATATATACATTTCTCAATTAAATGTAATGGATACATGTAATTTTTTTTTTTTTAATCAAACAATATATTACACAATATATTTGGTTCATAGTAATGCATTCATACAGTATTTGTCCTTTTAGATTGATGGCTTGAGCAAGTATTAAGACTGTTGGGCAATCTGAAAATACCTACCAGTCATTACACTTGGTACTTCATTTAGACACTACACATCATAGATCTGTATGGTGGTTATAATGTAAAATGAGAGGTTCAGTTTAGCTGCAGCTAATCTCTTCTGGTGCCAACATACTATGATTCTAATTCCAACCCCCCACTTTGAAGCATTATAAATAATAAAATCTAGAAAGATTATTACAATTTTATGCACTCAAAAATAAGGGGGGAAATAATAGATTTCTTCCAAATTGCCCTTGAGAAAAGTGTTTTTCATTTTGTTTTGGGCTGCAATTTGCCATATATCAGCATCTAAGAGCCAGGCTGCTCAACCTGAAAATTATTATTTTCTTTCTTTTCCTTAATGTATTGGAAGCAGATCTAAAAGAACCTCCAGGATGCAGGGGGTTAATTATCTTGGCAGTCAGTTAAGCTTTGGAAATTTTAGGTGGTAAGAACAGAGCCCTAAAAAAGACTCCCTGCTATTGCTGCCTGCTGTGAAGAAACAACCATTTGCTGCCACCTCTGCAAATATTGTTCAAATTACCCTAAAATTCCCCTGGTTTTCTGTGCATCCTGGCTCCTGGAGAGCGGCAGTGCTCCAGTGAGGTCATTTATTCTGTCACATCAGCCCACTTGGCAATCATGACAACTACATCTTTCACTCAATCTAATGCAGGAGGCTTTTCTGCAAGACCTTATGTGACCTGAGTGAGGAAAGTAATTATTCAAAACAACATTGCTTCTTGTTCCGCAAGTGCAGCCAACTCCTCTGCAGAACCACCTAAACGCTCTTCAATTTGATCTTCCCACTCAAATCAATTTCTCAAATACTCCTAAAGGAATGTGTAAATAAACAATAACCTCTCAGTTCTTAGAACTTTACTTTAAGGGAGAAGTGCAGAGTTGTGACTACGAACACAGACTGCAGTCAAACTGCCTGGGTTAGCCTCCCATTTCTATTATGAGTAGGATATGTGATCTTGGGCAGTTACTTAAAGACCATGAAAGACCATGTGTCTCAGTTTCTCATCTATGAAATGGGGAGAACAGCCACATACCTCATAATGTTATGAGAATTCAATATATGAAAGATAATTAGTACAGTTCTTAGCACATTGTGAGAGGTATCTAAGTATTAGCTATTACCATTATAACTTGAATTAACAACTATTATGCACCTACTATACGTCAGTGACTGCTCTAAGTATGTGGTAGAATTCACCATTAAAAACCAAACATACGAGGAAGTAATAGGAATAAACGTCCTATATAGAATGAGGACTTCTACATTATTGACTTATTAGGGAGTTCTTCTGAAACAGGCAAAAAAAAAACAGTAAAAATTTAAAAATGAGTAGTCATAAAGTGAAATTGTAGATTTAGTTTCTGTTTTCTATCATCTCTTAGTCTATCCTCCCTTCACCTCCCCATCTGATCTAATTCCACTAACCTCAAATTTCACTGGTGACCATTGTGAAGCCCATAGGATGTCAGAGAAAATTTCAAATGCTCAACATTGTTGACATGTTCTTTGGAGTGGGATTGTAGCCCAGGTCCCATACTGCTATGGACCCACGAACACTCTGCCACTGCAGAAGAAATTTACATGGCATTATTTGAATACTGCATATTTTACATTCAGAACACTTTGAACATAGAATTCCATTTTATCTTGCTTAATGTCAAAATATAGAAGCCTTTTGCTTTTAAAACACAATCCTGATTTCTTTAAAGGTAAAGGGCAAATAAACTATTTTAACAGCTAAGAAAAATTAATAATACAGGGATTGTCAATGGAAAATTAAAGAATATTTTTAAATAAATGCGTTACTCAGGTAAAATGCATCAGATTTTACCTAGTACTTATACAATTTATATGTTCAGAATTTAAGGTTTCTATGTCATTTTATAAGTGTAATTTCTATTTTATTTAGTAAATCAGATATTGCAATTTTTTAGATTAATGAACTAGGAATTCTATTATTTACTAATGTGAGAATTTAAATATTTCATTATCTGTCACCCTCATCTGCACTCTCATTATCTGTCAACCTCATTCTGATATAAAATGTCTCAGGAGTTAAAAACATAATTCTTTTTTCTACTATGTGCTAAAGTGTAAGACATATTTATCATTGTGCGATTTTTTTCAAATAAATTTGCATGCATAAGTCGAATAATCAGAACAGCACTACATAGCCAAATTTTTTTTTTTCTACTTGCCCTGATAGTAAATAGAAAGCTCTTTCTTGCTCATTGTCTTTATCTCCTTGAGAGCAGGAATATGTTCTTTGTATCCCTCCATCTTCTTTATAAGACTCATAAAGGTAAATGGATTGATATGTACTTTTTGACTTGGACATGATGTGACTTTTATACATAAAGAATTATATACATGCAATCTCTTTACAAAATGAATTTAAGACCACTTATAAAAATAGATAAAATATAAACCAGATAGTATTAAATTTGAAGCACCTGAGAAAGTTGTCAAAGTAAAATCAAAGGTATAGTCATAAAATGGAAGTAAAAACTTAGTAAAACATGAATGCTTCACTCATTTAAAGTTCTGTCCCATTATCTGTTGCTGTATAACCAAACCATTCAAAATCGAATGTCTTAAAGCAATGATTATTGTTTCTCCCGTTTCTGTGGGCTGATTGAGCTCAGTAGAGAGGTTTGTCCTTAGGGTTTCTCATGCGACTGCAGTGCCTTCAGACCAAGCACCTATTTATATCTCTCCATGTCACTTGGGGGTTACACTGCATGGGCACTGGGTTCCTTGAGAGAGCTTCCCAAAAGCAAGAGGCCCCAGTGGATGCTGAAAGGATTCTTAGGACCAGGCCTCTGAAGCCATATAACTTACTTCTGCCAAAGCAGTCAGAAAAAACCCACCTAGATTTAAGGGGTTGTAGTAAGAGAGTCCCTCTCTTAATGGAGACGGGCCAAGATCACATTGCATAAGAGCATGTGGAGATGGGGAACGTGGGACATATTTTTGGAAAATAGAATCTACCACAAGTTTTAAGCTCTTTTTAATATCTATATATCATAATATCCTTGCCTTAGACAAAACAATGGATTTCATAGGACTATTTCTTGTAGTGTCCTTGAGTTTAAGCCAATAATATCACAACAACGAGCAGTTCAGTAAAAAATTAAAAGCCATAAGGGGGTCACATTATATGGCCCAGGTAACTATTTTCTGCTACTATAGCTTGATCCAAGGGTATTTTTAAAAATCTATATCTATATCACCATTCCCCATACTGTGTCCTAGTATTTTGGACATTAGTATTCTGACTAACGGTAATAGGAGCTCTATTCAAAGAAATTAAATAATAAAGCCATTCTATAAGTAAAAGTATTTAAGAAGCCCTCCATAGTCTACTCAATGCCCCAATCCACCACCAACTTTGAGAAAGCTTGTCTATGCTTTTACTATAGGAGAGGTTTTGAGAACTACTGCTCTCTTAAAACATACACAAACCAAAATATTGTAAGTTTAATGTGGTTTTACCACACCCATTTTTAAACTGAGAATACTTTTTGTCCCCTTGAGTACACCAATTAAGATCTGAGAGACCTCCTAGAACATAGTTTGAGAAGTACTACTATAATACATTATACAATTTTTACATCTTTACATCATTGCTAATCCATAAATATTGACTTTATCAATTGAATTGTTCAGAAATATTGTGTAGTAATGTGTTTAAAAAGAAATTCTAAACCAAGTACTTGTTAGATGTGAAATAATATTCCTTCACATTCAATTAATTTAGGACTATAGCTTGATATTTTTTGTAAAAACATCAAAAGAGAGAGGATGCACAAACTTTACCCACAGAACATAAAATGGTTAGATAATTGAGGCTCCAGAGATCAGTCCATATAAGTAGACTGGTGTGACTATTTAGCCAAAATCCTGCCCTGGGTAATATATAGAAAAATCTCAAACTAAATCAACTTTTGTAAATAAATTTATCTTAATATTATATTCAAAGTTATATGAGTAAAACCTAAAGTCATTGTAAAAAATCCACAAATGCTTGTCTTTTCACTCGAGAATTTTAAAAACAGTTTCAAGTTTAGAACATACTGGCCAATATTTAGTTCTCCAAAAAATTATCATTCTAAACTTTAGATGAACACATTAAATGGCATATAAATGGTATGCATTTATACAGTAAATATTGCCTCAAATAGCAGGGCTCCTGAGGGCTTTGGAGATATCCAGACACTGTAGGCAGGGCTGACAGCTCAGGAGTATGATGCCCTGTCAGCGGGCCCGACATTGGAATTTACACTCCCCACTGTGGCAGAGTTGGACTCAGTTATGGTCTCCCTACACATGGCTCTTCTGCCCCTTCTATTTGAACCTATGGTTACTATTAGAGTTGATAACTTTATGTCCAAGAGACTTAAATCTTTGGGCTTTCCATGTGCCAGTCCTGAATCTCAACAAGAGTTGCAACACCTACTCTCCAGTTCATTGGACTCCCCCAGGACAACTAACAAGGAAATGACGATGGGCAATGACCATCCCAAGGAACAGAGAGCATTTGCAACTGCAAGCAAGATAGTCCCATCTATCTGCCCCATGGGATCTAAGCCCCCTATCAATTTAGAGGAGGAGAGGTCATCATCATCCCAGAACCCTCAGGATTGGGGAATGAACAATGAATTTACTGTTATTCTACTATAGACTTATTGTTATTCTAACAATGGAAGAACATTTATCATTGATGTGGAGGCAGGGGCCACCGGAGGTTCTAAGGGGAGGGAAAGGGGAAAAATAGGTGTAATATAGGTACATTTTGGGACATTGGAATTGTCCTGAATGATGTTGCAATTATAGATACAGCCCATTATATATCTTGTCATAACTTTAAAAATTGTGCAGGAGAGAGTTTTAACTATAACGTAAACTATAATCCACACTTAGTGGCAATGCTCCAAAATGTGTTCATCAATTGCAACAAATTTACCATACTAATGAAGGATGTTGTTAATGTGGGAAAGTGTGGGAGGGGTAGGGACTGGGACATATGGGAATCCCCTACGTTTTGTATGTAACATTTATGTAATCTAAGTATTTTTAAAAAACAAAAATTAAAAATAAAAAAATGATATGCTTTTGTTAATTTCAATATAACTGGTAATGATGTAGTACGTTTCTAAACTATCTTGAATTAACTAATATTTAGTAAAGCAAATTCATGATTATTCAAACATTTAATATTATGTAATCATATCAGGTTCTGGCATTTCTCTAGGCAGTTGATGCCATTTATAGAATAATATTTTCACATAGTATTCTGAATAGAATAAGAGAAGACAAATATTTAATATTAGGAAAATTGAGGAAGCTATTTCAAAAATTTGATGTATTTAGTGAGACGAAAGTAAGCCTGTCAGTTTAAAAATGTCATTCTCTCTCTTTCCATGACAGCCTGTGTCAAAAAGCTATGACCTAAATGGGCTGTGCCCTAAGCCTAGATTTCATCCAGACCAGATCTATATATGGAATTTTTTAAGATAAAATGACTGATTGTGAAATAAAATGGATGCTACCCAGACATTAAAGAACTATTGGGTCCGTGCTTCACTATGGCAATGTACAAAGGGAAAAGGGAAATGATGAAGTTGTGTTCAAGGGAAAATGAATTCATGGATTAGTGAGAAAATGAGAGAAGCTTTAAATGAAAGCAGTTTGCAGGGATGCCTCCCCTGAAGCTACACAAAATTGAAAAGGCATCTACCGAATCTTAAAACAGCATTCAATGATATCTTCTACTCTACCTTTTTAATGGATGATTTGTGTGCAGCACTTCCAAGTGAGATGAGAGTATTACAGACTACTGAAACAGACATAATCACCCTAAAGACCCAGCAGGGGAGGCTTTGTGATAATAGAGGAAAAGTGAAAAATCCTACGTACAAAAAGTTTTTTTTTTCTGAAGTCATTCAAGCAACAGAGCCTATGAACATTGCACACATCATCATGTGACCTTAGCCATAGCTCACTCCTCTCTTTTTAAAAGGAAAAATACCACCAAAAAAATTAGCCTTCTTTCTTTAGCACCCTGTCTCTCAAAGAAGTGGCGATTGCCTTTTGGTGGCACTACAGGGCCTCATAGGCTAAACATGAAAGCAGACAGCTATTTTTGCTTTAGTTAGATTTGCTTTCAAGAAGTGACATTCCAAAAGCAATGTAAGCTAATGGAGACTAATGAGGAGATCTTTATATAGTAACCCAATCACTGAAAGGCAAACATAAAAATGTTAATTTATCAGAAGAAATCATAGCTAACTTTAAGGAATTGCCACCATTATTGTTGGAAGAATATGTCTGTGAGAGAAAGAGCATGTATGAGTTTCTTCTCTTTTCTACAGTATAAGAGATAAATAATGTCTTGTAAATATAACTCACATGTAATAATATAAAAAGCCTTCAATTATTAATATGCCAAGGCATAAGCATTTACCAATTTTAATACTGTTCCTGTTAAAAATTTAAAAGTTTGAATTTAAAAATACTTAAACATACTATAATTATGATTTATTTTCTTATAGAAAAGGAGGAACTATAATTTCCTTTAAAGTCTCAAACTATGTTTTTTTTTTTCAAAATTGGTAAATATTGTCACTATCACACGTAAGTTAAATTCAATTTCATGATATTTGAAATTCATATACTTTTTTCCTTGAATAAATAAAACATTTATTATGGTATGTATCATATCAGCAAAACTAATGCAAACTATGGATAAAAGACTGCGGTACATTCATATAATGGAATCCCATTCTTCTATAAAAAGGAATAAACTATCAAGCCACACAGACAAGTATATACATTAAATGTATTTTGCTAAGTGAAAATTGTCAGTCTGGAAAGGCTATTTACATGTATGAATCCACGTATATGGCAATCCAGAAAAGAAAAAACTATAAAGATGGTACACAGATCAGTGTTTGCCAGGAGTTCTTAGAGAGCAAGGGCTTTGAATAGGTGAAGCATAAGAAATGTTTTAAGGTGAAGAAACTACTGTGTAATATTATAATGGTGGATGCATGACACTATGCACTTTTCAAAATCCACAGAATTTATGGCACAAAGAGTAAATCTTAGTGTTTGTGAATTAAAAGAAAAAACATTTAGCAGACTGGTAGATTCCAGAATGTATTGAAGAATCTTACAAAATAATTACAAATGTATGAAACAATCTCACTGAAGAGGATGATGGGTGGAGGTAGGTGGCACTGACCAAAGTAGCTTTGGAAACAAATAAAATCTGTAAATCTAAAATAATAATAAAATATACATTTTAGAGCACTGTACTCTAGTTGATAAAGTTATTTCCCCCAGGAGTACAGGTTTGCAATTCTGAAACCCCTATTTATGTGTACTGCAACTGAACAATTAAGTTAAAAGATGGCAGAAGGTGGGTCCAAATTTTCACTTTTGGAGTGGGAGATAACAGTTAAGCAAGGGGGAAAAGCTAGAATGCTATATGATTGATTTCTTGTTAGTCACAGTAGTTATGCTCTATAAAGTCACCAGGAACACTGAATTAGTAAATATTGAACCTTTGAACCTAGGGGAAAATGAAAAAAATTAAAACATAGCCCTTAATATACCACAAAAAGACTACTTGTTTACAGTATGAGAGTCAAAACAAGAAGATAAAGCATTGCCTTGTTCAAACTCAGTTGGGAACATAGGCATCAGGCACCTCAAAATTTTTACTGTTTTGTGCGTGTTTGTGAATGACCACAAAAGTGCCATGAATATTGATTTTGGACTTATAAATATATTTTATGAAGTAGGAGAATTCACAAATACAGAACGCATGAATAATGAGGATTGACTGCATGTATTAATGCATTAGAGTTGGAGACATCAGTATAAATGCAATTTTAGCTTAATATAGATAGAGATGGTTACATATAGAATTATTTATGATGGGCATGTATTTAAATGAGTTAGTAAACATACATCTGTTTCCTTGCTCTGTCAGCTGAGAGACCTAAAGCAATTACATCCCAGTATCAATGAGCACATATAGCACTCAGGCTTTGGTTTCTATTTCGATTTTCAAATAAAGAGAACTTGGGCTCCTTGGAGAAAAGGTTTATTCAAGGACTGGGTCAGGAAATATGCAAGATGAGCTTGGAGAATCTTGTACTGCCAGAAAGTATGGATGTGAACACACATACACATGCACAAATAAACTACAAACAATAATGGAAAAATGTCAAAAAGTCACAGAAGCCAACTGAAAGAGCTCTCAATGGCCAAAGCTGGAATTTTTTGAGAAACAAAATAAATAAAGTGGCATTGGATTATAACCCAGAGTATAAAATAAACATCTATGAGTCTAGAGTGAAATAAATGCTGAAAGAAATAAACAAATAGGAAGCAAACAAATCTTCCATTCAGAAGAATGCCAAATAATTCTCAAAGTATTTCCCCTCATGATGGAGAGCTGTGCACAGAGACTTCCTTCCAAAGATTGAAGGATAGAAAGGTGGAAAAAGAAGTAACCTGACAAACACTACCCCAACATGCTGATCAAGTTCAACAACAACAGTGGCAAGTCATGTTGACAGCATGTACCATTGATACGATGTGATGAGAAGCACACTGCACCTCTGTGGTCTTCCTCCAAAAACCTATAACCCCAGTCTAATTGTGAGAAAAATATCAGACAAATGCTAATCAAGGAATATTCTACAAAAATCCTGACCAGTATTCCTCAAAACTGTCAAGGTCAGCAAAAAACCAAGCCTGAGAAATTGTCACAGCCAAGAGGAGTCTATGGGGTCATGACAACTAAATGTTTCCTGGATGGGATCCTGGAACAGAAAAAAAAGTATATTAGGCAAAAACTAAGAAAATCTGAATAAATTATGTACTTTAGGTAATAATAATGTATCAATATTCACTTATTGTGACAAATGTGCCATACTAATGTATGATGTTAACAGTGGAGAATACTGTGTGTGGAGTATATGGAAATTCATTGTACTATCCCCTCAATTTTTTCTGTAAATCTACCACTCTTCTAAATTTAACAACATCATGTTAAAAAATTAATGAACATTTTTTCAAGTTGATATATAATTTCAGAAAGAGAAAAACTGAAAGTGCAAAAGATATGTTTGTATCTTTTATTTATAATTTGTACCCATAATCTCATCTCTACTTGTTTACTTTCAAATATACATTACTTGTTAATGATAAAGTTCTTTTTCATTATTCAAATAACATATGAAAACAGGAGATAACTTGTGTTTGATCTGAAATATACCTGACAACATTAACATCTGCCTAAAAGTGTATGCAATTGCCATAAATGGCTAATTTCTTTAAGACTTTGGTCCTGTTAATGGGACCCAATTTAAAATGCTAGAATACAAAAGGAGTGATCTATGGTTATGAGGCATGAAGTCAAAGAAGACACAGGAAAGGCATTGCCTAGAGTCAAAGGAAGGGTAAAGACCCAAACTGACAGAAGGAATAATGCAAAGGAGACAAGCAAGGTGATGAAACTACTTCTGAGGCAACAGGATTTCAAAATGGAAAGAGGAAACTATCGTTGTTGGGTATGGGGTTGGGTATAAAAAGTAGAGCCTTTTTATATGGTGCCTGCAGTATCATCTGCTTATGTGTAAGGAGAGGGCTGTCAATGTTGCTGAGCCAATTAGAGCAACAGCTTATGCATTTCCTTAGCACTCACACTCTAAACTTGAGTCACGAGGAATAGGAAACCTCTTAGCAAATACCAGGGATAGCAATTTTGACAATGGAAAGAATGAAGAGCAGGTAGCTCTTAATAGCTAAATAGTCACATGTGAGAATATCACATTAAATCTCAGGGGTGGGATCCCCACACCACTAAGACCACAGATGACAATATGATTACACTGTCACTGACTCTCCTACTAACAGCCACCGATAGCATTTCTGACTTCCTTCAGTCTATCTAAATCAGTTTTTCTGACAGACTTTTGACTCCTAATTTCTTACCTTTCAACTCAGTGTGATCTCTATATATTCCTTGTTACCTCCAGGGCCATTTCTAGTTCCTACCATATAAAATGGATCCATTCTGATATATCATCCACCAATGTTCCCCAATCTTCAATCTGGGCTAAATTTCCCCTCTCTTTATAGCCCCACATAGAATTCAAGACACCAGCTTACTTTGGTTACCTCTTGGGGGCGTCACCTCTATAATGGACTCCTTTAATACAACTGAAATACTCTCCTCTATTCTTGTGAGTCACCCATAAATAATGATATAGTTTCATCTAAAGAATCTTGTATCTATATGCCATTTTATAGTGTGCAAAACATTTCCATATCTATTTCTTCATCTCACTCTTCCATAAACTCAATTAATGTATTCCTGATGATAAAACTAAGTTCTGTGGCTGTTACTTACTCTAATTCCCATACCTAGTAACTGGGGAATTGGAGGCCTAAACCTAAGTCCATTACATCAAGTACAGCACATTCCAAAAGTCATGATTTGCAAGATATGTCTGAAAAACCTAAACTCAAATATGCCAAGTTAAAACATCTTTGTTTCTACTGCTATTTTTGAATACCATGTCTGTTCCTTAACCATTAATTCTGGAAATCTCCTGAAAAAAACTCTTTCCCAGTTGCCCCTAAGTATCAACTGTTGTCAAGCTCTGGAATTATTGTGGTGACTGATCATATTAAAGGAAGCAAGTTTTTTTGATGAATTCCAAATTGCAATCATCCATATAAATATGCCTATTTTTCTTCCATTTCTACATGTGCCCCATGCTCTTTATATTTTCTGACAATTTCACTACATGATGGGATTGTTATTTTTGCCTCTTCTCTGCACTCCTCATTTTAAGTCCTTTTAGACATGGTTACCCTAACAATCTCTCTCACTTTGTTTTTAAGTCCTCATATTTCATATCACTTTGCTTTAGAACATAAACTTTGATTTTTTTAAAACTGTGGTAAAATAGATAGCATAAAACTTAATATTTAATATTATTGAAATGCAATACATTCACAATGTTGTGCAAGCATCACCACTATCTGGTTCCAGAATATTTTCATCACTCCAAAAGGAAGACTTATATCCATTAAGCAGTCACTCCCTATTCCCTTCTCCAGCCAGTCCTGGGGAACCACTTATATGCTTTCTGTCCCTTTGGATTTACCTATTCTGGATATTTCATATGCCTGCAATTTTATAATATGTGTCCTTTTTTGTTTGCCTTCTTTTACTTAGTATAATGCTTTCAAAGGTCATAAATGTTATAGTATGTATCAGTTGTTCATTCCTTTTTGTGGCTGAATAATATTCCATTGAATGGATACACCACATTTTGTTCATCCTTGTATCTGTTGATGGATATTTGGATTGTTTCCAACTTTTGGCTATTGTGAATAATGCTGCTATAACCATTTTTTGGAAAATTGTCCCTTCAATACATGTAGTCTTGCAGTGCTATAACATGTGGTGGCCAGAACCCCTTGAACACTGGAGCCCAGCAGGTGGGAGAGGGAAGGGACATAACCAAGACTGGACTAATCATAAAACCTTATGCCCTTGAGATTGGTTCATTGGAACCCTATCACCCAGCAGGGCCAGTCAGAGCCTTTTCTGAAAACAGAAATTCAAGAGGGAATGTCTATTTCTTTTGGTGTTATTAAGCTGGGAACATGTGGATCTTTGCCCACTGGTGGCCTTAGCTAGCCACATGGGAAAAGCTCATCTGAAGGAGAAAATATTCAAGGAAGAAGGAGAATGAAGAGAACACCTTGGTAACATCCTCAGTGTTCCCAGATTCTAAAGTGCACAAAACTGGATCTATCTTTACTTTCAGGTTACACAAATAAATGTTTCCTTTTTGACTCATTGTTTCCAGTACCTGTAGTAAGAAAGTTCTTCTGACCTGATTGAGACCACCTAGTTCTATTACCTATGTATAAAAACACTTGAAAGAAAATCATTAATAAGGCATGATATTCAATTGGAAAAGATTATATGAGAAGGAACATAATAGATTCTTTGGAATAACAAAGTTTTTTATAGATAACCTGAGCACAAATTAATAAAGCAACTTTTAATATAACATAAGTTATGATGTCAGTCTGCTCACCTAGGAACTGATAAGAAATGTTGGGCAGGTAGACCAGAAGAAAACATGATTTTTTTTAAAAATGTTTGAGTTTGAATTCCTTTTTCCTTACTATTGTCACAGATCCACGCATCCTCTGCTTTGTGCCCAATAGAAATCTCACCTTTTGGCATTTGATGTTAGACTTGCCAATATTTATTTCAGCTCCCTCATTACTAAGTCTTTGTAATCGATTGCTCACAAATGATCAGTTTGCTTTTATTACTAGGCATTGCAGTTATAATAGTGAATGGTACCTATATATTTTCTTTTATATGCATTTATTTCCATGGGTGTTTAACATTCTTTCAATATATTCTGATGAATGCTTTCTTTATGCCTTTTTAAAACACTTTTCTTGTTTATTCTAACCCGAGCGATCTTTCAAAAAAATGTTTAGTGAGTGCGTGCTGTAAAAGCGTCCTTCTCTCATAGTCCTTACCACCAGTGTAGACGTGGGGGTTGGTGGCATGCATAAAAATCTCTGCTTCAATGCACCTAATCTCCAAATCACACTATGTTTGTCCTTATTTCCATGCGTTTGTTTAAATCATTTTTCCTGCTTTAAACGCCTTTCCATTTCTATTTCATGAGCTAAGCCTGCTACTTCATAAAAGTAACTTTCTTTTTAGCTTCTGTGCTTTAACCATGTCAGCATTTACTTTTTTGAGATGCATTGATGAGGAAGGTTAAAATATCCACTTCCTGTATTAGAAAGAGTTACTCACTGATGGGAATCCATACTGAAAATAAGTTCCCTATTGACCAATTATGTGATACTAATCATCACCCTTATAGAAAATAATAATTAAGGGGATTTTTGTGCTTAACAATTGCTTATCCTATTTTATTCTGTCTATACAATGACTATTTGAGCACTGATTATACATCTAGAACTGGGCTGAGCACTATGCACAGTATTATGTGGTCCTAATACACAAAAAAAAAACCCGTGCTGAGCCACAGAAGCCAATTAGAGAACAAAAGACTCAATAAAACTACACTAATTAGATAACATAAATAATTATATATGGATTATAAGACAGTAGTTATAATGTACAGAAACAATGAGGAGTGATAAACATGGAAGAAGATCTTTGCAGAGGCAGTCTGAGGGTGATAGGACCTGATTCTTGCAGAGTGGGTGAGTTGTGGTTATATGGGTAGGATGTTGATTGATGTAAATGAGAGAATGCATCACTTTGGTGGGATAAGCACTATTGGCTCAGTGCAGAGGTGGAAACATGGATACAATTTAAAGAAAGCTGGTCTGATTATGGCGGTGGGTTCATATTGGATAACAGTCAGCAATAAAATCGATAGGTAAGATTCATGTTAACAGGGAAGCTGAAATCATTTTTAAACATTTTTTTGTGGCCATAACAGAGAGTCACTTTAACTTCTTCATCTGCAAAGCTGCAAGTGTCCTTAGCGAAAGGTTCCTGCTCAGGAAAGCTAAGATAGTTCTTTGCACAGAGCTGACAACTAACTGGTTCAGGGTTGGTTGATAAATAAAGGGATTGTCCAATATAAATGATGATTGTAAGTTAAGTCAATCAGACTGACTGCATAAAGGACTGGTCAGGTAGGAGTATGAGATAGAAAGAGGAAACTTGTAGATAGAAGTAGTTCATGAAACCACATAGGCAACAAGGGAGACTAAAAAAGTAGACAATTGCTTGAAATAATCCCCTTATACTTAAGGTGATCAAAGCAAAACTCCATTCCTTATCTCAACAAGCGTAACATACTGGCATTATGAAAGTCATATTTTAGGAATATTTATGAGGCATGACTGCCAAATTTTGTAGATAGGAATATATTGAATTAAGCTAGACTTAGGAGCATGAGGGTTACAGACTATGGTGACAGAAATGAGCAAAAGAATAAAGAGACATGAATAAATGATCCTGGGAAACAAGTCTTGAAAGGGCTAGAAAACTGTGCTGACCATCGTCAGAGTTGATTCCTTAATGAATTCCATAGATAATTACCTTGTAGGGGGAAATAAGTAAGATCTATGTCCAAAACTTTAGCAACAAAAGATTTTTTTTTTTAATTCAAATGTAAAGAAATATTGGTTGAATAACCAACTCCCAATCAGGTTAACTTGGATAACTGTGTCTAGTTGACCCTGAGGAAAACTACAGGTGGCTATCAGTGGTTAAAGAATGACCTTCACAAAAGCCTGGTGTTTTTTTTTTTTTAATAATTAAATCACAATGGACAATAAAAAAATAATGAACCATATCACGCACAGTAATATTTAAGTTCTAACACAGGCTTCCACAGCATTGACTTAAAATCTGAAGAGTAGCTTGGGGGCCTGTGCTGTTCTATTTTCAGTTCTGAATTTTCAGATAAGTGCAGCTTATGGCAGAGTGACTACCATGCAAATTCCCCTGTGACTTGGCTCAGCTGTAAACCAGCTCATCGCAGCTGGTTTTGTGTTCAGCACTGTTACCAGGCAGCACTGGAGTAAAGAAAGAATATGTGGCAGTAGTTCTCAAATTTTAGTGTGGATAAGAATCATTAGGAGACTTGGTATAAAGCAGATTACTTAGAGATTTTGATTCAGTTGATCTGGGATAGGGCCCAGAAATCTGCCCTGTATTTGAAATCCCAGGAAATTCAAATACAGGTGGGTACGTGGACAATGCTTTCAGAAGCTCTTGTATGTAAAAATCATGAGCTATGTGCCCTATCCAGTATGTCCCCATGGCAAGCAGTACAGCATCCATTATGGCAGGGGAGCATGTCTTATTAGAATGATTTGTTTATATTTTGTTTCGCTAGACTGTGAGCTTCTTGAGGGCATGTCTTTTTTTTTTTTTTTTTTTTAATTTATTTTTTTTTTTATTATGGGTAAAAATCAAAATTCTCACAATACATACAAACATTTGCAAAATGATATATAAATATATGTGCATATATGTATATTTGCTTACAAAAATGTTATTTATATATATATATATATATATATATACATATATTTTAAGAGGTGCTTAGAGTACGTAAAATATTACACGGAACCCACTGGGATTCCCATGTTGCCCACCTCCCACACCTCCCACCACATCCCACACAAACATCTCCCACAGTGTGGCCCACCAACCTCAATGAACTTACACATCCTGGAGCCTTGCCACCAACCATAGACCACAGTTCACACTGTAGACCACACTCTCTCCCACTCAGTTCTGAGTGGTGTGTGCTGATTTAAAATGACCTACATCCATTGCCACAACAGTACTCAGGACAACCTCCAACTCCCAAAGAAGCCCCTGTATTTCAACTGCTCATCCCCTCCCTACCCAAAAACTGTCAAGTGGCCACTGGCTCCACCTCATTGTTATAATTTCTTGCATTGCAAGAATCACCATATGTGAGCAAGAGAATACCATCAAGTCCACTTTAGTCCATAGTTCTTCCCCCAATCCAGAGGCGACTGGGATGGTGATGTCCACTCCAACTCCAAGTGAGAGAGGGCTTATATCCCATGGATATGGTGGGTGGGATGATCCTGCCTGCAGATGCAGGCTGAGGGCATGTCTTGATCAATTAATTTTATGTCCTGAGTGCCTAGAACAACGAGTTTAATGAAAGATAATCTAAAGTTGATGCCATAGAACAAACATAATATTTTCCAATGACTTAAAGAGACAAAAGGACATTCTTAATTTAATTAGAATTTAGTTGGCCAAGTTATTCCCCTGCTAATATCCACCATCACAAGCCATATCTGGGATCCCTCTCTGAGTTTGGAAAAACTGTTCCTTCTCTTCCAGCCTAACTAAATATTACAAAACTGAACCATTGTCTGCTCACATAAATCCACCTTTCTAGACAAAGAACCTTTTTCTTAAAAAGTGGGCAACCAACCAAATTTGAACTAATTGTGGTACCTGGATTCCTGAACATTGTGATTGTTCAGACATAGACACAAACCCAAAGCAGAGATTCAGAGTCATTCCCAGGATTTGTTTTGTTTTGATTTGTTTTTAAACTGGAGCTAGTGTGATAGAGGTTTTCTTATTCATTCATTTATTCATTTAGTAAATCATGTCGCTTCTCTGTTCAAATACCCAATACTTAAAGAAAGGTTCAAGGTTCTAAGAGAACTGCCATATCCTTCTCCCCTGCCTCTGACCTCCTTCATCACAGCTCCTACCTCTAACTTCTTCCTCACTCCCCTCAGCCACAGCAGCAACCTTCCAGTCCATCTCCAGCCTCAGGGCTTTTACACTGGCTGTTTGCTCTCCCCAGAATGCTTCCTTCCCCCACTCCATATCCACATGGTCCCTCCCTTATTTTCAAGTCTTAGTTTGGAACTAGTAATTCCCTTTCCCCACAGGATGTTGATTTCATTTTTCCCTGCTCTACTTCTTTCTTATTCTAAGGAATTTATCATCTTCAAACATCTAAAATATTTACCTTTAGCTTATAATTATTGTTGGTTGTCTTCACCCCAATCCCATCTAATAAAAACTGCACTAAAACAAGGAATTTTGAGATATTCCAAGTGTCTAGAACAGTTCTTACCACATAGTAAGAATAATTTGATCCTTCAATTCATCCAGCGAATATTTGATTGTTACTATTAATCAAACAGATCAAGCCTCTGTTCTCATGGAAATCACATTCTAGTGGAGAATACAGACAACAAATCAATAAATATATAATATTATGCCAAGTATGGTACATGCTTAGAAGAAAATAGATCATGGAAAAAGAGAGAGTGACAGAGGTATTATTTTAGATAGGGGTCCAGGTCTTTGAGATGTAACATTTGATCAGAATCCTGAAGGAAGAGAGAATGAAATCATAATTACACTGACTCTGAACTCAAATTGCTAGGGTTTGAAACTGCCTGTGCTATTTAGTAACTGTGTTATATTGAGTAAGATACCTTTCTATGAATTAGTTTCCTTAATTTTTATAATTCCTTGGTGATATTAGATGAGTTAATTAAAAACCCATAGAACAGCATCTGAGCATATTAAGTACTCTTTAAGTATTAGCTATTATTATTGTTACCTTGGGGTGGCAAATTCCAGTAGAAGACTTGAAATAGTAGCATGCTTAGCTTGTTCAAGGAACAGTAAGGAGATCTGTGTGGCCAGATGGAGGAAGGAGCAATTGGAAGAATGGAAAGAAATGAACCTTGAGGGTTATCTATGGGCCAAATCACATGCCTTTTACCCATGAAGGTTATAGAGAAGAGCTTAAGGAGTGCAAAGAATCATGCTCTCCAGTGAACAGAAGGAGCTGCTCTGTTATCTTCACAAGGTCATCTGCAGACCATCAGGCTCATCTCTCTTCCCGGGGGCTCTGTCGTTTCTAATGAGCTGTCTCTCTTCCTCTTTGTTCTTCTTCTCTGTGTACCTACATCCATCTGAGAGTCTGTTTTATCAGCCCACCAAGGAGACTGGGACTCAAAGCTCAATTACACTCTAATGATGTGGTTGAATCAAAGCCCTAATCGTAACATAATTTAATCAGACATATCAGCTGAATCTAATACAATCAAAGGGTATCACTCACAGAGGAATAGACCAGTTTACAGACATAGTCTGTATTTTTTTGGAATTCATAAATAATACCAAACTGCCACAATCCCCTTCTATTGAGAACTCCATCTGAACAGACAGGGTGAATTCGCTCTGACAGTTGAAGAGGGTGGATGTTCCCTCCCACTGTTCCCAGAAAGTTTTGCTGCCCCAGGGTACAGAGAGGATGGAGCACATTCTCCAAGGATTACGGAGGTTAAGGTCACCACCCCATAGGTCTGAGGGGGGTGGGCTTGTCCCCCATGGATTAGGGAAGGCCAGATCACCAACTTGTTACTTTGAGGGGGTTGGGCCTGTGTACCAGAGGTTGGGGAGGATGTTGTCTTCACGTCACCAAACCAGGGGGATTAAGACTTTATCCCAGAGGTCAGGGAAAGTGTGGCCATCACCCCAAGGTACTTGGAGAGTGAGGTCTGGAGCTCTGTTGCCACCCAGATGCTTGATGAAGGTTGAACCAAGAAAATGGCCTTTGGGTAAGCCTGTGGAAAGAGTGTATCCTCATGAGGCCCAATGGAGAAAAAAATCATCTTAAGACTAACTCTGAGACTTTGAAATCTAATGAATTATGCCCTGCAGGTTTACGGAATTTTAGGGGACCCATGATTCATGTTTCCCTCTCAATTTCTCCTTATGGTAAAGGAAGTATTTATCCTTTGTCCAATTGTATATTGAAAGCAGATAAATGGTTTTGCAAGTTTTCAGAGGTCTACAGTCAAACTGGCCTTTGCCCCAAGACAAACTGCATTTCTTTAGACTGATTGTGATATGATTTTGTACTTAGCACTGCTACTGACATAAGGTTTTTTGAATATTGTAATGTCTTTTTGGAATTCAGAGGGTGGAGTGTAGCAGTTTGGTATTATTTATAAATTCCAAAAATAGATATTGGATTATGTCTCTAAATTGATCTGTTCCTCTAGTTATATTAGATTGTATTGGATTCAGAGGTTTCCATCTTACTTTACATTATGATTAAGACTTTGATTGGGCCATGTCAGTAGGATGTTGAGTCCCAGCCCCCACCCCCTACCCCCTTGGTGGGCAGGGACTCACAGAGAAAATGATACGGCAGAGGAGACAGTTGTAGAGTTTTAATGCTGGAGCCTCGGGAAGTAAACACACATAGAAGCAGATACGTGAGGAAAGAGAGAAGGCTCCATTAGACACAGCAGAGGCCCCAGGAAGAGAGATGAGCTGTTTGCCTGATAGTTAAAGCTGGCCTTTTGGAGAGAAAAGAGCAGCTGAGCCCAGAGAGAAATGAGCCCCAGGAGAGATGAGAATTGTCTCAGCCTACAGCTGATATTGGAAGAAACTGGGACCATGGAGCCTTAAGAGGGAGAGGAAGCCTGAACCCTTGCAGATGTCAGCAGCCATCTTGCTCCAACACATGGCAACAGACTTTGGTGAGGGAATTAACTTATCCTTTATGGCCTGGTAACTTTAAGCTTCTAACCTTAATAAATACCCTTTATAAAGGCCAACAGATTTCTGTTATTTTGCATCAGCACCCCTTTGGCTGACTAATACACCTTCCCCTTTTAATAATTGTCTTAGGTGCCCTCTACATACATTGAGCACCATATGAGACATGAAAGATGAGGAATTATTATCTGCTGACTTGTCCCCACTTACTCTACCCTGTCAGGAGAATCAGAGCATCACTTGCTTCTTCCAGGTGTGGTATGGACAATCAGCTTCCCACTTGCCACACCACTAACCCTGCTGACACAACCCTGGCAGGGCAACTGGGGCACTGCCTACTGCTTCTGCCAGGCAGGCAATGAAAGATTAACTCCTTGCTTGCCCTTCTGACCTAGGAAATTAGAGTGCCACTGCCTGATCCCATGGGTGGGGGTGGAAGATATTGTATGTTTGTAAACTGGTCTGTTCCTCTGGGAGTGATACCCTTTAACTGTATTAGATTCAGCTGAGATGCCTGATTAAATTATATAAAAATTAGGGCTTTGATTCAACCACTTCATTAGAGTACAAGTACAACTCAGCATTGAGTCCCAGTCCCTTTGGTGGGCTGATAAAACAGGCTCTCACAGGGAAGTAGATACACAGAGAAGAAGAACAAAGAGGAAAAGAGACAGCTCATTAGACATGGCAGAGGCCCCAAGAGAGAGATGATCCTTATAATCTACAGCTGACCTTGTGAAGAGAACAGAGCAGCTGAGCCTAGAAAGAAACAAGCCCCTGGGGGAGAAATGAGCCCAATGAGCCTTATCTCAGCCTACAGTTGAGATCGGAAGAAGCTGGGACCATGGAGCCTTAAGAGGAAGAAGGAATGCTGAACTCTCGCAGACATTGCCTGCCATCTTGCTTCAACACGTGGCTAACGACTTTAGGTGAGAAAGTACCTCTTATGGTACTTTGGGTTGAACTCTTTAGGGCCTTTTCACTGTAAGCTTCTACCCCATATAACTACCCTTTATCAAAGCCAACAGAGTTCTGGTACTTCGCATCAGCACTCCTTTGTCTGACTAACACAGTCACTAATAATTACCTCATTTGCAAAATAAGGCTAATAATGGTACATACCTTAGAGAGTGGTTATGAGGTTTAAAACTGATAACACAGGGAAGCGGCTGTGGTTCAATTGGTTGGGCTCCTGTTTACCATATTGGAGGCCCTGAGTTCAATTCCCGGGGCCTCCTGGTGAAGGCAAGCCAGTCTGTGCAGCTCAGTGAGCTGACACAGCAAGATGTCGCAACAAAGGGAGACAAGCAGACACAGAAAAACGCAAAGCAAATGGACACAGCACAAGCAGCAAGGGGGAATAAATAAATAAATAAATCTCTTTAAAAAAATGATAACACGTGAAGTACTTAGAACAGTAACTAGCATATTGTCAGTAAAATGTTAGTTATTATTTTTGTTGTTGGTATTACTGACATGTTAGAACTCAGCTCCACATTTGTATACCCTATTTTTCTTAGATTTTTATTTCTGTGATTAGTCCCTGGATCAATTTCACTGTTCCTTCCAGACAGCACAGCATCAAACTCATGGCAGATCTATAAATATTTGTAGCTCCCCTCCAACAAATCTACCCACTCTCTCTTGCTATTGACTGCCCACTTCTCTTGCCTTCCTCTTGAAAACAATATAAATGTCCTAGGTTTATCCTTTAACTCTTTCCACTTCACTTTACATTCCTTCTCTTGACAATCTTACCAGCATCACAGCATCAACTATTAAGTCTCTGTACAAGAATCCCCAAATCTGCTATTCTTGATCTATACACTTCATATTCCTATAATAAATGACCACAAATGTAGTCACTAAAAATAACATAGATTTTTCTTACAGTACTAGAGTCCAGAAGTCCAAAATAGTTCAACAGGGCTGCATTCCTGTAGGAATGTGTAGGCTCTAGGGGGAGAATCCTTTTCCTTGCCTTTTCCAGCTTCTGGAGGTCACCTGTATTCCTTAGTTCATGGCCCCCTCCTCCACTCGCAAAGCCAGCAGTGAAGCATCTTCAAATCATTCTCTGACTCTCAGACTTATGTGTGCTTCTATCATATTTTCTCTCTTATAAAGACCATTGCTATAACATTGGACACACTCATATAATCCAGAATAGTCTCCCCATCTCAAGAATTTAACTTAACGACACCTGTAAAGTCCTTAGCAATGTAAGCTAACATACTTACAAATTCTGGAGAGTAAGACATGGACATTTTGGGGAGGCCATTATTCTGTCTACTATACCAGCTTGACTTTTTCCCCAAGTGTTAAATTTACATATAGTTTCCCTATATTCTGCTTCTGACTGTTCCAACTTCACCTGGAAATATTCAAAACTGAAATCTTCTCACAACATACATCCAAGGAAACTGCTTCCCCTCCTTTCTTCCCCCCCCCCCACTCCTTTCAACTAATGCTATAACCACTATCACAGTCATCCTTACCAGAGATCATTTATGAATGGGTAACACAATGAACAAGAATATGGGCACTGGGGCAAATTGCCTAGATTCAAATCCTGGCTTGAGTATTTAGTAAAGAAGTCCTTAGTCAACTCATTTAACAACAACATGCCTCAGATTCCTTATCTAAATGTAGGGATAATAATGATTTCCACCAAATAGACTCTTTCTGAGAACTAAATAATCCATGAAAAAATTCATGTTACAAAGTAAATGCTCGATAAATGTTTGCTAACTCCTTCATGCCCTGTATTAATCAAGACGGCTTAGGTTTTCTACAATAACAAATTGTTTTAGTTTCTTGGCTGCTCAAGCAAATACCATACAATGAGTCAGCTTAAACAAAGGAAATTTATTATCTCACAGTCTTTAGGCTAAGAGGACTTCCAAGTCAAGGTACCATCAAGGCAATGCTTTTTTCCTAAAGACTGACATTCTGGGGCTGGCTGCTGGCTATCCTTGGTCTCTGGCTCCTCTGTCACATGGCAATGCACATGGTGGCATCTCCTGGCCTCCCCATTCTCTTCTGTTTTCTATTGAATTTCAGCTTCTTGCTTTCTATGTCTTTCTCTCTGTCTGTTTGAATTTCACTCTGCTTATAAAGGATTCCAGTAATAGATTTCAGAATTCTATTACTGGGCCACTCATCAAAAAGTCCTACTTACAATGGTTTCTTCCCACAGGGTTTGATTAAGTTTAAGAACATGTTTTTCTGAGGTATATACATCTTTAAACAACCACACAAATAAACTTAAAATTTCAGTGGTTTACAGCAACAGAGGTTTCTTTCTCATTCACAAAACACATCTCTTAAGGGACAACAGATACAAATACTCTGCTCCTCATTACCACTCAAGCTGAGAGAGAAGTCGTCTTCTCAGATATAGTCAGTCACAATGATGAGAAAAAAAACATTCTGGAGAGTCTTACACTGTAAACTAAATGCTCAGGTGAAAAATGACACACTTCACTCATATGCACAACGTGTCATGAACTAATCACATGACCCTACCCAACTACAGGACAGAAGGTGCAATCCATGTACCTGGAAAAAAATAATTGGAATTATTTGGCAAATAGCACTAATGACAACTGCATCCCCAAATTCAAACTATTAGAATCAATGTTAGATTCCCTTTGACATTGCTTTTATGTCTAAGTCCTGTTTTTACTTCACTTGCTAGTTATATGACTATGCCATAAATGATATCTTGCTTGGACTATCTAATAATCGGGTGGGTGTGGGGAAGAATACACCAAATGTACAGTATGGGCTTTGGATCAAAGCCAAAAATGTCCATTCTCCCTTTGACCCATAGGAATCGCCTCACAGTACAAATCTTATATCCAATGCCAGGCTCTTCCATGAAGCCTTAACTGATAATCTAGTTAAAATGAATAATTTCTTCTCTTCTTTGTGCATTTTTTATATCACTTATCTCTTGTGGCTTGGATTGTAGGTCTTCTTTTATTTTTACATCCCCACTAAATTCTAAGGCCCTTGATTCAATTCATCAAATATGAACTGAGCTGCTATTAACAAAACAGCAATTAACAAAACAGATGTGAGCTCAGCAATTTTGGAGCTCACAACCTGTGCCTTTCTTACTGTAGCACATTGCAAATGATTGTTGAATTGCATTTTACTCTTCTTATGTGAGGCAAACTCAGGAATCTTTACCTCATTCTGGACTCTCTCCGCTGGATTTCTCTTCTGTTTCCATGCATATTGTTTAAATTGTTTTGGCCAGTCCGAAACATGAAGCTCTAATAAAAGCTTTACAAATGCTAAGAACTGTGAGAGGATTAACTCATGTTTTCTATAGTTACACTTCTTGTTTATATGTCCCAGAATCAAACTTTACTTCATGAACAGCAGGGCTATATTGTGGCTGTGTTTTGCTATACATTAAAATATGTGTTGGGGAAGAACCAGATTCTCAGCCTGTACAACTATAAACATTTTCTCCAAATTGCCTACAATGTGATCCATTCTGCAAAGAATATATACAAAAACAAAGCTCTGAGCAAGGTATATTCCCAACATGAAATGGAATTAACACTCCAGCACTTCTTTTTTAAAAAAATTAGCCAATGAAATTTGCCTAGAAAAAATTTTGCCCCAGTCTCAAGAGATACCTACTCTGTGAAGTTTTACCTGTTTACCTCAATGTTCCTGGCAGAAAATTTCACTTGATACTTTTCATTTCTGAGAGAAATAAATAACCAGGTGTGGGGAAAGGTCTCAGTCTTGGGAATCTAACAAACTTGGGTTCAAATGATGTCTTTTTCACTTAATAAGGTAACTCTTAGCCACGTAACCTAACCTCTCTGAGCTTTAATTGTCTCATTGGTAAAATGGAGATGATAGTATATATTTTGTAAGATGGCTATGAGGATTAACAAGATGGCTTATATTAGGTGCTCAGTAGGCATGTGGCATTTAGCACTTGATTTATGGTTATGAGCTCCTGTAGTTCTGATTATATCAACCTAACTTGCTAGATCATAAGCCCCTTGAGAACAGTGAAAGATTTTGAGAATGGTGGTTATTTTGATCTCTTCTCCCATTGCCTAGCAGAGTGTTCAGAAAATATTTATTTAATAGATAGTTTATAAACCCTGGCTGCTTACAAGGCTTTCTTTTTGATCTGTAATCTACCTGCCAGTGAATCCTTCTGATTTTTTACTATCTGTCACTTTTTGTTGAATGATGACCTGAAGCTGGAACCTAGTAAGTGGACTTTTATTTGAATTGGTGTTAGAGGATTAAGGATTTAAATATGGTAAATGAGATATGGACTGAAGATCCTGAGCTAAAGAAATATTGTTATATTTAACTTGCAGGAGATGACTTCAAGTCAAATTTTTTTAGCAATGACCTCAGAACTCTCCTTAACATTCATTTATCTCTTGCTTTGAATATTTTCTTTGCATGTGAATGTTTGTACATGTTTCTGAGCAAAGTTCAAGAGTAGTATTTTTTGTGTGTGAATAAATGTTTATGTCATTTTAGAAAGCATGAATAGAGTGATAGTAAAAATAATTGTAATATCAGATTAAATTCATATTTAAAAGGTAAGAGGTCCCCATTTTATAGTCAAAATTTTTTAAAAGAACAAAACCTAGTTTGGGTACTTTTGTCTTATAATCAATAAAATGCCAATTTCCCTTATTAGGCAGTGTCAGTTGCAGTCAAACATTGTCAACAACCAATTTGCTCTAATGGTGAAGCAAATCATTACTAATCACAGGGAACTAGAGTTGCAGTTTTCCACTCTGTCTTTAGCATGAAATGGATTTTATTTTTCTTTTACTTCAGGAATTTTAAAAACTACAAGATTTAATGGAGAGTGAATTTTCAGCCTAACATAAAAGACTCCTTTCCATCCCTTCCTTAAATCAAAGAGAATTCTCTATGTATAGTATACATTGTTCCCAATCATGCCTTTTAAAAATTACCCATTACATTCAGAAGGCTGGATAGATGTATGACAGCTATCACCTTGGCAAATACTGCAAGCACAGACATAAATGCCAGACATAGGAACAAAAGGAAGTAAAAGGTAATTTTACATCAAACCATTTAGTCAGAATAAAGAGGAATGAGCAAATTGAAAAGGAGTAGGAATCTTTTCCCTTATCCCTCTATAATCAGCTTAAAACAGTGCTGGCTGCATTAGAAGTACTCAATAAATATTGCTTAATCAGCTTATTCAGCAACAGAAAACTGAAGTCTCCAGGTACGGAAGTATATTCTCAAGTGTGAAATGGCTTTTAACTAAGGGTAAAAATGTTTGGGACCACCGGAAGTAGAGCGTGCTGCTGAATGGAGACCACAGAGTTTCTTCCCACATTCATATTTATTAGTCATCTAGGCAGGGCAAAACTCAGAAAGGCAGAGCTGGCAAAGACAGTCAGCTGAGAAAAAACACTGGCTGGCTGGCTGGCCCTTTGCATTCCGGAATGGAAGGGTTTCTTTTTTGGCACAAGAATCTTCTAGGTCTGTAGGGCAGGGCATCTCCCAGCTGTCAAACCCTTTCTTTGCTTTCTTGGTTAAGTGCCAAATCAGAACTGTCAGTCAGAAAGAGCTAGTTGCTGCAATGCAATGCAGCTGACTTTTACTCCTTGCTGCTTGGGCCTGGGGCATTCTGGAAAGAACCTGCTTGTACAGGGCCACGGGAGACCAGTTCCAAATCCAGGTGGTATTCTGAGGAGCCAGGAAGCAGCAGGTGCCGGTGAGGCTAAGCAGCCCTGCTGTGTGAGGCAGAAGGAGCTGCAGAGATAAGGGTGGGGAGGGAGAAGAATGCTCGGCTGTTTTTAATGTGCTTGAACTGGCATCGAAAGAAGATATTTCTTCTTGGAAGCTAGACCCAGGAGCAACCTCTGCTACTATGGGAACAGCTGTGGAAGCTCTTTGGAAATTCCAGAATTCAGGGTTGGCGATCTGAGAAACCTCTCTAGCTTTTGGCTCTGAATTGATCATCACACTAAAACTGAATGTTTAACTGGAATAAGTAACACTTCAGGGTCCGTTGTTTCAGGTGTAACTTACCCTACTAAGTTTAAAGATCTACGTACAACCACCATACTTTTAGTTTCTTCATAACCAAAAGCAATTCAAATACAGATTTTGAAATCCTTATGGAGACTCTCATCTCAATGCATTGGGACTTGGGGTTTTACACATATAATTCCCATTAACACTAATAGGAGTTAGAGTATGTGCACCAATTCCTTGTGTCTAACTGGGAACATAAGCATATGGATACTAATAAATACATTTTTTATTCTGATTTTATGCAGATTTAACATAATATTTCATACAACACTTAGCAATCTCTTTGGAGACAAAGATTGTCTCATTTAATTCTCCCCAACAGAAACACAAACTCCTATTTCTATAAGAATATTGTCTTCTTTTGTACAGAAAAGAAGTTTTGACTAAATTATTGGTAGTAGTTTAAATGGATGCAGTAAGATTTTTCAAGTGCAAAACATTCTTTGTTTGCAAACATTCCTTCTTTACATATAATAACCTCATGACCCGTCAGAGATTTTTTTTCAAATGATGACATTTCAAAATTGATAGCTGTGACCCTATCTTTTTACAGTGTTTTAGTGCCACCTCCTGGAAAAATCTTTAAAAGCAAGAGATGCAGAAATTGAATGAGCCTACTCAAGCAAGAAACAATTAACTGAAAAAATCCACTAACATTCACACAGAAAAAAAGATTTTAAAAATTAAAGAAGGGGAGGAGAAGGGGGAGAGAAGAAAGAGAAATGGGAAACTGATCGAAGGAAAAGAAAGGCCTTTTTTTTTTAAGGATGAGAGAGAGGGATAAATGGGAGGAATCAAGCAAAAGAAGAATAAATAGATCTGGGACCAAAACAAATGTTTTTATGTGTGTATCTAAGTGTGAGATTTAGAATCTAGCTTATTTTCCAGTGAAAAAATCTCAAGATAATAAATAACTTTATTGTATATATGTGAGAATGAAGCAAATATTCAGGATGAATTACCAAAAAAGCATGGAGATATAAATAGCCAAAGCCATTTATTTAGGAATTACTGAAAAGATCTCCAAAGTAAGTAACAAGGGGTTTTAAAATTGAAGTAGATTTAAATAATAATAGGACTCTGACTTTTTTAGAAGTTAAACTCCCTCACAGAAGCAATCAAAACAGCATATATGGTGTTTGAGAAAAGAATATTAAAATTTAAAAATTAAATTACCTGGAACTCAGTATATAAAAAAATGAAAAGAAACAATCTTCAACAGAAGCAAGTGTTGGTTTATCTGAATTTAGCTATACAGCTTCTAACAAACTGCATGCACTTAAAAGGACCTTGCTAAGGTCTCTGGAAATGAACTATCCAACAAGCAATTCTACCTTGGGAACTTAAAAGCTTAACAGGCTCCCCCACCCCCTACCTCCTGGCAGAAAGAGAGGTAGGGGAAAGCCTCCTTTTTCTTCAGAGATCTCACTTAAGGAACAAGTCAATAGGAAATACAATTCTTCTACTTCAAATAATGAGTGCTTATTGAATTTGATTGTGAGAATCTGGGACATTTGATTTAAAAAATGAAATACAAGCCACTAAGCCATAATACTAGGCTTAATGATAATTGTGAAAAGATAATTAGGATTTTTTAATTCCTCATTTTAATCAATCACAAGTTTATTATGATGTTTTAAAATTATTATTTTTTATCTTGCTAGTACCAGAAAGAGGAAATTTAAGAAGAAAGACTTGAAGCATATAGTATTTTTTTTTAACCCAACAACCTTGAAAGAGCAGTCTCTTTGAGCAAACCAGCATTTAGAAAATGAAACACATCTTACTGATTTTAACTCCAATTTGTGCTATAGAATCATTTCACACATACATGTACATATATGCACAAGACACGCAAAATAATCTTATAACTTTGTCCTCAATTTAAAACAAATTTTAGGCAGGCTACCTTGACTTTTCTTCTGAATTCCACTCAAATTGTTATGTGTATTAAATGGTGCCTGGAACAATTGCAGCCTAAAGTTTTATATATTATATCGCATCATATTGAGATCATTTTTTTCCACAGTTAGGAAAGCTGTTGGAGAAGATTAAAAGCTGTTTCTATAAATACCACCAAAGAAGACAGTTAAAATGAACACATGCTTTTTTCCTTAAACCAGGATTTCAATCATTTTTATGTCTATTCCACAAGAAAAGCCCTAATATTATACAGCTTTTTCCACATTCTCAGGTACTATAATATTATCTCCTTGATGCACATGCCCAGCTTCTATTAAATACTAATGGTGACTCCACACATACAACCTGAGGAAATAATAGCCCTTGGCAGCTTTTTCTCCACAGATAGGAATATGGGATATGCTTTTCTTGATGTGTTTTACTGTGCATTAAAATGGACTATATTTCCATTCATGTACCTCATGAAAACAGATTGGCCTGTCCTCAAATTATATGGATGGAGAACAAGGAGACAGGGCTTCAAACCATCACCAATTCAAATTGGTTTAGGGAAGATAAAAATAGTTGATTAACCCCCAATGGAAATGTCTACATTGTAGATCTTTATATATCTATGTTGAGTGTGAGCGTGTGATTGTGTAAGTGTATTTTTGCCTATCATTATGATCCAATGGGTACAAATAAAAGTACAGTAATATTTAAAGCCTAAATAATACTGTCTCTGAGCTCCATCTCAACTATTCTTCCACATTCTCTAGCTTTAGCTCCCCAGTTCTGCCATAGTCCATACTTTCTGGATCTTAAGTAGATCCTCACATTTGTCTTCAAATCAGCCTGTAAGTAAAACTCAGTGTGGTGTATCTGTTACGTTTTTGCTCTTTTTCTCTGCCTCATACTTGTCTATGCCCATAGCCTGGAGATTTCAAAGGGACCTCTACAACAACATTCTTAGAAGTACCCTTGATGAGCATATCAGTGTCAAGCTACCTGAAAATTTATAGTAACCATTCTTGGGGTTCTAAAGAAACCATGTTCCAGGAAAAAGTGGATAAAAGGGTACTTTTCCACTTGAACGTAAAAAAGCTCTACTCGTGCTCAAATTTCGTCAAGTTCAACAACAAATTTATTTCTCATACACATAGTTTGCATTATTCTAAACATGAAGGCTCAAGCCTTTTCTTCATTAATACTGAAGAAAACAAATGTGATACCATCTTCTTTCATACCCATCCTTCATTCCTTGTATTTTATGCCCCAGAGATTGCTCTATTATCCATCCTTGGAAAGTGACAAAAAAAAAAGACCTATGCAGATAAACAGTTGCCAAGGGAGGTTTTTATCAGTCTAACAGTGTTTGAGCTTGCTAAAATGAATATTTTGACTATATGTTTACTTTCCCTTTCATACTAAGAAAATTTTTCTAAACACTAGAATAAGTTCTTGTCCCCACATGAAAATCTGTAGTTTCTTCAAACTCTTCTCTACCTCCACTTCCATCCAGTGCTGGACTGGCCCGCTAGTCTTCAGCTCATCTCTCAATACTTTAATCTCTCTTTCTCTCTCTCTCTTTCTCTCATACACATACACACAAACACACACATACACACCTGAAGTGTGTAGAGCATACTTGGTAAGTAAATGATTGATTTCCTCTCTATTTTGCTAAATCGCAAGGGCCTTCTACCTCCTGTGTTGTCATTACATTTAAAAAGTCTCCTAAGATATATTTTAATTTTATTTACTTCTAAGTAAATTATATTTACCACCTGTTTTTTCGGTATGTGAAAAAGAATTAAATAAGAGCCTGACATAGCTAGAAATGATGGAAGATTCATTAAGAAACAGCCCACTGTCTTCAGGGCTCTAACCTCAACTGGATTCTTGAAGATATATTTTTTATGTGAAAAGATTTATACATGTACTTATATAAAAAGTCTTAAGGGCTTTGAAGAAAGGGAGAGAAAAAAATTTTAGATAACGGTAATACAGAACATTTATAGTTTTCTCTCTATAGTGGCCTTAAAATATTTTCTGAACTTCTGAACTTAATCTCAGCATTTTGTGCCTACAAAATTTCAATTCATGAATTATAGTCATATTTTGAGTTGACATGGAATTTAAAATAGTCTTTTCTTTAAGAGAAAACAATATCATTTTATACAATTCAAAAGCCACTTTATAACATAGTTATAAAAATTAAAATCTAAATAAAACTTAATGATCTTTTCCTATATTATTGTCAGTGATACCATATGTAACTTATTATTACATATATTAATAAAATCTGAAACCACTCAAATATCCTTCAACTGATAAATGGATAAGAAAACTGTGTTGCATCTGTTAATACTCAGCCATACTCAGCCATAAATAGGAACAAACTATTTATGCACACAACTTGGATGACTCTCAGAGACATTATGCTGAATGAAGAAATCCATTCTTAAAGGTTTACATGCTGAATGATTCCATTAGACATTCTCAGAAAGGCAAAACTATAGTACTGGGGAACAGATCAGTAGTTGCCAATAGGATAAAGGGAGAGGGTGACTATGAAATGGCAGCAGGAGGGAGTTTTGGGGATGATGATGTATCTTGATTATGTTGGAATCCATACATGCATTAAAATTCAAAAAAAAAGGCAATAATACTATACAATTTTAAAATATACTATGTACTATTATATAAAGTACTATGTATTATTATATAAATTTATATTATATATAAAATATAAACTGGAATTGTATATATTCATGTATGTGTTTATATATATATATATATATACACACACACATATATATATACACATATAATCAACTTGTGGAAGATGAGTACAGTCTGCCACCTTTCCCTGGGGTCCACAAATAAATCTGGTGCTCAAGACCAGTTTGTGTTGGCTTGACTTGTAGGATGAAATGGGAAAGTGGACTGACTCCTTTCTTGGGGCATCTGTTGGGGACATCCCACAGCGGATAGCAGATGTGTCCTTTTCCTTTTGCCTTTAGGACATATAAACATTTCGAGGACAAGTATGTAAGTTTTATGGCACCTAGACCACCCCTACTGTTATACCTATTCCTGGAGGAAAATGTGTGTAGTCTTTGGGGCCCCAAAGACCACTACTGAGGCTGACCTTGCTCTGTTCCTTCTCTATGTGAACAAGCATAGTTCCATCCAGTGCCTGTGTGAGTCTTATTCTTACTTGCAACCATGCCACCTGTTAATCACCGAGTAGGTTAGGACCCTAGGACTGCCATTCCTGGTGGCAGGCATTGCTGTGCTTTTTGTTATTTTCCATCCCTCTTCATCCAGGTTAAATTCACATTGAAAAATCCAGTCCTAAATTTACTCAACTCAGCATCATACGGCACACTCATTCCTCCTTATTACTTTTGCTTTTTTCTGGTATACAACTCCTTTTTTTTTTTTTTCTCCCATCTCACTGATCATTCTTTTTTGTTTTCTGTGCTGGATCTTTCTCTACACCAAGACTTCTAAACATTTGCATGCTTGAGGGCTCAGTCCTTGAACCTCTTCTCTATTAGCATTCACTTCCCAAGTAATTTCATAACATAATGACTCCCAAATTAATATATCAAGCACCACCTTCCTGAAATCTCAAACTCCTATATCAAATTGCACACTTACCATCTCCATTTGGATGTTTAATATACATTTCCAAAAATACCTATACCTGACATTTCCATCACTACAAACAATAACAACCACAATAAGTCTTGCCCCTTGTAAATTTTCTCTATCTTAGGAAATGCCAGTGCCATCTTAGAAATTTCTCAGGCCAAATCTCTGGGTCAACCTTTATTCTTCTCTTTTTCTTTGTGAAGACAGGTGTATTTGTTTCCTGACTACAAAAAAATAACTTACAATGAATTGGCTTAATTAACAGGAATTTATTGGCTCACACTTTCCAGGCTAGAAGAAGTTCAAAGGGGAAGTGTCAGCAAGGCAATGCTTTCTCTCCAAAGACTGTGGCATTCCAAGGCTAGTTGCCAGTAATCCTTTCTACTTGGCTTTTCTATCACATGGCAATGCATGTGGCGGCATTTTCTCCTTTCTCTTCTGGGTTCTGTTGACTTTCAGCTTCTGGCTGTGTCCCGTGGCTTCTTTCTCTGGTCTTCTCTATAATGGCCTCCAGTAATAAGATTAAGACTCATCCTAATTCAGTTGGCAACACTAAAAAATAACATCTTCACAAGGTCCTATTTACAATGGGTTCACACATTCAAGAATGGATTAAGATATAGAACATGTTTTTCTGGAAATACTTTTTCAGAAAACCCAAGGAACCCCAAAGATTGCTGGTTCACGAGAAGATACTGACTGTGGCAAGAAACAAGTCTTCTAGCCTCTAAAACTGTGAGCCAATAAATTCTTGTTTTTAAGTCAACCTATTGTGTGGTGTTTGTTTTAGCATCCAGGAAACTAAAACAGGGGTTATTTGTGGTCTTAACATTTATTGTTTTGATGGAATGATGAGGTCAGATGCTAACAGGACTAAATTATTGAATAAATTACAAGTAAGGAAATGGAGAAATTTCAAAAATTATTTTGAGAACATTGAATAACAGACTTTGTGAAGGGGAAAAAGATGAGAACAAGAAGCTAGAAGAGAATAATGGCTGATTCAGTGAAGAAAGGAAAAAAATTAAAGTCAAGTTGATCCAAATTTGGTACATTTCCAGGTAAATATGATGAAAAAAACTACAGAGAAAGGAAGTTTAAGATACAGGCAAGAGTATTGTTGAAATGATGAATCATGGAATTTAACCTGGATGAGGAGGGATGAAAGGTAGCTGCTGATAAAGTAATAGAATGAATGGATGATAATGGATAAATGATACAGATGATATTGAACAGTTAAAAAAAAAAGAGTAGATGAACAAATAAACCAAACATATAAGAGGTTGTAGTGAAGAGTGTGAGACTTAAATTACTTATTTTGGAGGAAAAACAATTAGACAAGATGTTGGAAATGACCACTAGAGTGGATTGCTAAAGTGGGTAAAAGAGAGTCATTGGAGATGAGGAAGTCAGAGTACTGTGACACTAGGATACTGAGGGATTCATTCTGTGAGCATTGAGCTTCCACAAGATAAAGACATTAAGCCAGGCAATTCAGTCTTCAATGAAATGGCTTAAGCTAAAAGACTTAGAGTTTTCTACATAAGGGTGGAAGAGTAATGCGCTGGAAGTGATAACGGAGATCAAGGAGAACACCAAAGTCTAATTTTGGTTTATGAATCTCACCTATATATAGGGTGAGAGAAAATAAACAGAAAAGAACAGAATTAGTGTCTTCAGGAAGGACCCAATTTTAGTTAAGACAAGAAGATGGAGGAAACACTGAGATAATAAGTTGAGATTTTGCAAGTTAGGAAGGAACAAGGACAGAGGATATACTGACTAGTTTAGGAGGTGCATGAGTCCATCCCAGAACAAAATAGTACAGAGCTTATATAGACCATGGAATATTAGAACACAGATGGCTAGAGAAGCAGACAGTAGGACTTTTCACTGATTGAAATAGGACTCAGAAGTGTGCAGATTTAAATACAACAATCTTGTAGAGGATGATGGATATTAATTTCTTCATTTGGCCTGTTTGACAGGGATCCCAGAAGCTATAGATGCTTCCTACTATATGTGTTGGCTGTTGAAAAACTTAGAAACCTTCAACTGTACAACACTGTATGGGCCAGTTTGTAGCTGAGCTACAAATGGTAGACTCATTTTCTAAGCCTTCTGAATGATGGTTAATTCAAATACTGAACAATAGTGGAAAACATTTTCAAAGAATTTGACAGATGTAGCCTGCTTAGACTTCTAGAGTAGAAAGGAATGCTGATGTGGACGTTTTAAAGAATGATAAAATATTCTTTAAATTTTTTCAGTTTTATGTTTCTAGAAAAACCATGCATAAAATATACAAGTCCCATATACCATACTCTATTATTAACACTTGATATTAATGTGGTACATTTGTTAAAATCGATGAAAGAACATATTTATAATTGTACTATTAACTATAATCCATGGTTTTTGTTTTACACTCCTATGCTATTGTTTTTTTATTTTTATTCCGGTAACATACATAACATATATAACAACTAAAATTTCCCTTTTTAACAAGAAACATATAGTTCAGTGCTGTCAATTACATTCACAATGTTGTGCTACCATCACCACCATCTATTACCAAAACTTTTCTACCAACCTAAATAGAGACTCTGAAGAATGTAAGCATTAACTCCCCATTTTGTAAATCAACCCCAGTCCCTGGTGATCTATAATCTATTTTCTGACCCTATGAATTTGCTTATTCTAATTATTTCATACCCATGAGATCATTCAATATTTGTCCTTTTTGGTCTGGCTTATTTCACTCAACATTTTCAAGATTAGTCCATGTTGTCTCGTTTAACAGTAGCTCATTTTAATAATATTCCATGGTATTTATGCACCACAATATTGTTAAAATGTCAATTCTATTTAAAACAGTTTATAGATTCAATGCAATCTCAATCAAAATTCCAACAGCCTGGCGGGAATATAGAATGGTACAGCTACTGTGGAGGACTGTTTGGCAGTTCTTAATGAAGTTGAATATAGACTTGCCATGGGACCCAGCAACACCATTGCTAGGTATATACCCAGAAGAACTGAGAGAATGACACGAATAGATATCTGCACACTGATGTTCATAGCAGTGTTATTCACAATAGTCGAAACAACCCAGGTGTTCATCAACTGATGAATGGATAAAGAAATTGTGGAGTATACGCACAATGGAATTTTACACAGCAGGAAGAAGAAATGAAGTCATGAAACATATGACAACATGGATGAACCTGGAGAACACTTTGTTGAGTAAAGCAAGCCAGACATGAAAGGACAAATACTATATGATTGCCCTATTAAGAACTAAATATATTATGTGAAATATAAATATATTAGGTGAGGAGTAAGAATTATGAGTCAAATTAATAAGGTTTATGTTTTGCTTGGTGTGTCATAACTCTTTTTGTGTTTGTCTGTTCAGTGTACATTTTAATACTCTAGATGGTAATATTAAATTGATAATGAAAATTCTTAAAAGAGCTCTATACAAATGGCCAAAAAATGAAATAAGCACTTATATTAATAAATAAGTATGGATACTAATAAGATAAATTAGCATATGTATGTTAAATCTTAAAAATGATGAAAATTGTAAGTTTTGACTAAAGAAGTTACCACAAACCTCTTCATAAAAAAAATTGTTCTTGCCTAAATTGAAATGAATTGTTTATTTTCTTTCACAGAATGGAATAAAGAATATGAGACTTAAATGGGAAAAAAAATAATAAATAAATAAATAAATAAATATATTAGGTGAAATATGAATATGGGTAGAATTGCATATATAAGACCATTTTTCCCTGAAGCTGTACAAATATAAGTTAATACTACACAATCTTAATATTAGACAAAAAAACACAACATTATACTAAGTAAAGGAGACCAGACACAGAGTACTACATATTGTATGACTCCATTTATATAAAATGTAAATATAAATCAATTCATAAAGATGAAAGGAGATTAGTTGTTATGTAGGTCTGAAGAAGGAATGCAAAGGGGTTTGGAGTCTTTCTTTTTGGGGTAATGAAACTGTTCTAAAATTTTTAAGATGATGAAAGTACAACATTGTGATTATACTAAAAGCCATTGATTATACACTTTGGATAGACTAGCCAGAAACAGCAGCTATGTACAGTGGAGGGAGCATAGAGAGGTTGAGAGGTGAGGAATTTTTGATATTTTATTATTATTATTATTATTATTATTATTATTATTATTATTGAAATAATGAAAATGCTCTTATAATGATTGAAGTGATGAATGCACAACTATGTGATTATGGCAAATACCATTGATTGTACACCTTTTAAAAAAAATTCCAACAGCCTTCTTGCAGAAATGTAAAAGTCAATCATCAAATTTATATGGAAGGATAAGAGACTCCAAATAGCCTAAACCATCTTGAAAAAGAAGAATGAAACTGGAGGACTCACATGAAAAAAAGAAGAAATATCTCAAATTAGAGAACTGACCCCAAAACTGGAGGATCTAGAAAAAAGGAGAGCAAACTAAACCCAAAGCAAGTAGAGGGAAGGAAATAAAGATTAGAGAAGATACAAATGACACAGAGAATAAAAAAAAAATAGATGAATAAAATCAAAAGTGGGTTCTTTGAAAAGATAGATAGAATTGACAAACTTTAGCTAGACTCACACAAAAAAAAGAGAGGATACAAATAATAAAAATCAGAAATGAAAAGGGAGACATCACTAAAGACCCTGCTGAAATAAAAGGACTATAACTAGATAACATGAACAACTGTATGCCAATAAATTTATTGTGTGCCAATAAATTAGATAACCTAGATGAAATTCTGAGAAACACACAAACTATCTACATTGATTCAAGAAGAAATAGAAGATCTCAACAAACCAAGTACTAGTAAAGAGACTGAATCTGTAGTCAAATACCTCCTTACAAGGAAAAGCCCAAAAACAGATGGTTTCACAGGGGAATTCTACCAAACTTTCCAAGAAGAATTAATACCAATCTTGCTAAAACTCTTCCAAAAAATTGAAGTGGAAGGAAGAATCCCCATTCTATGAGGCCAAAATCACCCACATAGCAAATCCAGATAAAGATACAAGAAAAGAAAATTATAAACCAATATCCCTGTGCTGGTTTGAGTCTTTTGTGGACCCCAGAAAATCCCGTTCTTAAAGCAAACCCATTCCTGTGCCTGTAAACCCATTGTAGATGAGACTTTTTAATTAGTTCTCTTTTGACTAGATCATCTCAGGTAAGGGCCTTTGATTAGATTGTGGGACCCAGGTGAGACTTAATCCTCTTACTGGAGTCTTTTACTAATAGTAGAAACATGTAGAAACATAAGATGAGAGACAGAAAAACCCCAAGAGGCTAAGAGAGAAGTTCCAGAGGCTGGAGGCTGAAATTAGCATAGCACAGAGAAATGGAAAGAGGCCCCCGAGAGGCTAAAAGAGATGAGGCCTCAAGGAGAGGGGAGAGAAAAACCATATGCTAAACTGCCTACAGCTGAGCTCGGAGAGAAACTAAGCCTGGAGGAGAAAGCAGAGGGTGGCAGAGCTGCCATTATGCCCTACCATGTACCTGATCACCCACAGCTGAGTTCAGAAAGAAAGCATCTTTAGATGACACCAGCATGTGCCTGATCACCAACAGCTGCAACTTGGTGAGACAGCATCTCTTGATGATGCCTTGGTTTGGACACTTCTACAGCCTCAAAACTGTAATCTTTTAACCTTATAAATTTTCATTATGAAAGCCAACACATTTCTGATATGTTGCTCCCAGCAACTTTTAGCAAACTAAAACAATCTGTTATGAATATAGATGCAAAAATCCTCAAAATAATGCTAGCGAACTGAATCCACCACCATCTTAAAAGAATTATGTACCATGATCAAGTGGAATTTATGCCAGGTATGTACAGGTAGTTCAACATAAGAAAATCAATTAGTGTAATACACCACATTAACAGAATGAAGGGGAATAAAAACACAGGATCATCTCAGTCAATGCAGAAAAGGTATTTGATAAAATCCAGAGCCCCTTCTTGATAAAAACTAGGAACAAAAGGAAACTTCTTCAACATGATAAAGGGCATATTTGAAACACTCACAGCAAGCATCATACTCAAGACTGAAAGCTTTCCCTCTAAGATCTGGAGCAAAACAAGAATGCCCACTGTCACCCCTATTATTCAAAATTGTAGTGGAAGTTCTAACCAGTGCAATTAGGCAAGAGAAAGAAATACTGGTTACCAAAATTGGAAAGAAAAAAGTAAAACGTTTCCTATTTTCAGATGACATGATCTTTATACAGAAAATCATAAAAAATCCACAACAAATCTAGGACTAATAAACAAATTCAGCAAAGTGGCAGTTACCAGATCAACATGAAAAAAATCAGTATACTAGGAATGAACAATCTGAGGAAGAAATCAAGAAAAAATTCCATTTACAACTAAAAGAATATGAAATCTCTTGGAATAAATCTAACCAAGGATGTAAAGGACTTATACACAGAAAACTACAAAGTATTGCTAAAAGAAATCACAGAACACCTAAATAACTGAAGGGTGTCCCATGTTCATGGACTGAAAGATTAAATAAAACATTCTTTATGTTCAGCTTTTAGCATGACCAATCACTTCTCAAGTTAAAAATGGGATTGAATTCCCTACCATGTGAGTTTTCTCTTTAGGCTTAAAACTTTTGGCTTGTCACCCAAATTTAGCAAAATTCTGTTCCCATGTAGACATGACAATGTACAGATAAAAATGAAAGTCATATTTCCTATCATGAGTCCCTTTTATTAGTGGGAAAAGTATTTCCCAGAAGGCACAGCACACCTCAACTCAGATCCCACTAACCATGACCAAGTTACACACATTTTGGCTTAGAAGCAAAGAGGCTGGGGCCAAGCACATTTCTGGGGCCTATTCAGCCTCCATTATAGAAACTCAGCTCCAAAGGCAAAGAGGTAATGAGAGGGAAGGAAGATGACTAACAATTGGGCCACCAGTACAATCTACCACAGGAAGGCTAGGCTGCTTCTTACTTGTAAGTTGTGTACGAGTGTATGTGTGTGTAAATATATCTCTGAATACATTAAGGTTATTTTGTAAATGCATTTCCCAGTTTGTTATGTCTTTTAATTTTGTGGGACTTTGGTTCTTACAGAAACTTTTAATATTTATGTAGGCAACTCTGTCAGCCATTTCCTTTATACTTTCTGATTTTAAGTCATGCATAAAAAGTTGTCCTCTATCAAAGATTCTAAAACATCTATTTCCTCCAACTGTTTTCAAAATTTTACTTTTTCATATTAAATTCATTGCTCTATCTGAAATTGATTTCACTGAGGTATGGATTTTCATTACATTTTCTCCCCAAAGGCTAACTAGTTTTCTCAACATCAGTTTCAAATCTAAAGAGCAATCTGTTATCCATGAATTTGAAATACTCTATTTACTAAATGCTAAAAACCATATAAAATTGAATCAGGTCCAAAACACTTTGTTTTTTCGTTCACTTATTTAATTAATTATGCTTTAGTCCTGTTTTTTTTTTTTTTTTTTTTTTTTTAATATGAATAGAAAGAAGAGGAAGGATGAGAATAAATATGCTAAGTTCAGCCCAAACTACACCTGGAGGATTATAGGTTTGCATTCCATCTTTTTAGATAAACCAAAACAACGTCATGCAAAGACAGGAAACTTTACCCTGGAAGTAAGAATTCCTGAAAATATCTGGTCCTAAATTTTCGAGGTCCATCCAGCTGCAGGGTATAAAGATATTTAGCTACAAGTTATAAGGCCCTTCTGATGAGCAGCCAGAATATTTTTCATCCATTTAACAAATATTTACTGATCTCCTAATATATGCCATGCACTAGTCAGGGAACATAAGAAAATTGTGGATAAGACAAATAAAGTCTTAGTGCTTTCACTAAACACATAAGCAAATAAACAAGCAAGATGCTTTTGGGAAGTGATAAGTGCAAAGAAGAAAAACAAAGTGGTGAAATAAAAAGTGGCAAGGGTCTTCTAAGGACATGTACATAGATGATGTAATGGTTAAGTTCATGTGTCATCTTGGCTAGGTTATGGTGTCCACTGTTTGGTCAAGCAAGCACTGTCCTGACTGTCACTGTGAAGATATTTTGTAGACGGAGTTATATAATTCATGAGTTGATTGCTTCTATGGCTTATTGCATCTATAATCAACAAAGCAGATTTCCCTTAGCAATGAGGGAAGACTCATTATCCAATCAGTCAGAGGTGTTAAAGGGAGAACTGGTTTTTTTAACAGTCAGAAACATTAATTTCTATCTCTACTTTGGCCAGGCAGGTTCTCCTTAGGAATTCAACCTCACTTTGAGTTTCCAACTTGCAGCCTGCCCTACGGAATTCAGACTTGCCAATTCCCACCATTGTGTGAGCCAATTCCTATTTTATATATATCATCAGTTCTCTTTCTCCATAGAATCCTGACCATACATATAGTAAGTAGTCAGAGAATCTCTCTGAAATATAGCATGAGCTAAGACCTAGTAAAATGCAGGAGCCAGCCATGAGAGGTCAGGAGGCAGGTTTTTTAAAAAGTTTGCTGTCCTAAACCTCGTATCTACTATATTTATGAGATCCTTTTTGATCTTTCCACTTTAATTCTTATCTTTGTTGACATAAAACCCTTATTCTAATCTTTTCAGAATGATCTATGCACTAAGTTACTTCCAATACACTGCCTGGTATATGCTTCTTCCATGCCTACGTGTTCCTCCCTTGGCCTATCCTCTTTGTGGTTATATTCTCAGTTCCTAAATCAGTCCGTGGTCCAAAATAGGCTTTCAATGCATATATATATGGAACCAATCATTCAAATATTCATCAGGGTTTTATTATATACTAGTCACTGATCAAGGCAAAGGGGTCACAGTGAATGAGTCAATTTGCTTAAAGAGCAAGAAAAAATAGTTCCTGTCCTCCTAGAGTTTACAACTAGCAAGGCAAGAAAAAAACAATTGAGGGAGTAATTATAATTCATAATACATTCATAGTATACACAAAGTTATATAATGTGGTATTTTTGTATTATGGGACCATTTAACAGGAACATCATCAGACTGGTCTAGGGGACATCAGAGAATACTTCCAAGATGAAGTGAGCGTAATGATAATTAAAAGATAGCTAGAAAGGAGCCAGATAAGGAGGCATGGGTGATATAGAAACATGACTCTGGGATAACTTTGAATTCACATATTCAAAGCCTTCCCTTTACCCCTTCCCTCTACAATGCTCTGCACTAGAGTGACCATGGATGTCCAGTTCATAGAAGCTCATCTTCTACATGTTTACCTGATTTTCTTTCCAAGTAATACCTACTGTCCTATCAAACATACAAAAAACAGTTTAAAACAATAGAAATGTTTCCCTCATTTCAGTCAAATTGGGCATTTGTTGAGTAGCCTTCCACACAATGTTTCAGGAAGTCAGTTCCTTCTATCTTGTGGATTTACCGTCCTCTATAATTTCAGAACCCTCCACTTCTACTCAGCTGACAGTGCAAAAAAAGAATGTGGATAAAACACACCTACTTCTTAACCATCTTAGCTTGAAAAAGATAGATAACCCTTCTGCTCACGTTCCAGTGATGAAAACTAGCCGTATGGCTCCCCTAAGTGCAGGGTATCTAGAATCGTATTCCCTGCATAAGCAGCATTTCCTAGCAAAGACTCTGCACTAAGCAATGTAAGCACAGATTGTTGGTGGTCAGCTGGCTATCTTTGGATATTGATGCTGCTCTTGAATCTGGTCCAAATTTGCTCTATAGTAGGTTTTGTTTCCTGTGAGTATCCTATATTCCTATACTTCCCCCATTTGGCTTCCCCTTGGCCTGCTAAGCTCTCCCTGGATGTTTTGGGATTGATATATCTTATAAAATGAATTTTATTCCTTATATAAGGAATTTTAAGGAATTGGGGATATTTAGCCCAAATGAGAAAATATGCAGATAAACATTACTGTGGTTATCAAATACCTGAAAGAATAATATTGTATATATTTTTATATGACCCTAAAGGTCTTATCTAGGTTCTGGAAGTTACATCGTAATGGAATTAAAATAAGGGAGACATAGAACCAAATAAATCCAAACATAAAATGGGCTTCCTCAGAAGAGAATATATTGCCATGTCAGATATATTCAAGTATAGCCTATATAAAGGACCAAGTGGGGTAAACATAGAAAAGAGTTTCAAACGTTACATTTTGAGCATTCTCTTCCACCGGATCCTATCTTTATCACTATCATTTTCATTTTGATGTTATTATGTGATTAAGGTATCTATGTACTATTGGATTTATAATAGGATAAGTCTTTAGGTTGAGACCTTGTGCATGGTTGTGATGATCAGTGGCAAATCACTCTTCTGTCAGCACATTTACAGAAAATGCAAATCTGGCTTTGTCACCTTTTTATACCTTTGGCAAATGTTTTTCTGATACCATTTCTTTTTCTGGTATCTTGCTGCACTCATTTTATTAATAATAATGGCTACATTTATTAAGCATTTACTACACACCAAACAATATTCTGGGAGTTTCACATGTATTAACTCATTGAATCTTCACAACAATTCTGTGGAGCAGGAACCGTTATTACTCCCACTTAACAGATGACAGAACTGACGCATAGGCTCTGCCCACATCTATGTAAGAAGAGGAGCTGGAATTTGAATCCAAGGATTATGTCTTCAGAACCCAAATGCTTAACCATTATGCTGTGCTGCAGCCAAAGCACTTATCAATAGTGCTGTACATTTGACTGATGCTGAGTTTCTTGGAGAACCAGCAGAGGAGAATTATTTAAGAAATACAGCTTCTAAGAACAGGAGCCAACAATATGCCTGTCATTAGGCTTTGTACTTGCGTTTCTTTATTTAATACACACAACTGTATGGAGCAGGCATTTCTTCTGTCCAATGCCACAGCCAATTTCTAGTATCACTACCCTACTGCTTTTCAATGTCTAGTGATGCCCTAAGCACCCTCAGGGCTGGGTCTTGGACAGAGTACCCTCAGGCTTATTCCTGCTGGAAGACTACATATTGTACCTTGGTGGAGAAACATTCAAGGTGACCATCAGCCTGGGCCAAACTCCAGTGCCAACTCTTCTGAATAAGGGAAGTGCCCCCTCTGGTTGGCTCACAAATTGCTGGACTTCTTTGGAGTTTTTGGTTTAGGGCTGTAATTAGGCAATTGTGCCTGACACACTGGAGATATTTAATAAATATTCACTGAATGGATGAACTATGCCTCTAACAAATTCATCCCCTCACCCTGTTAGTCTTATTTTTTCAGAAATAGAAATTAGCTTTCCTCATTGTCTTTCATTTCCCTCATTAGTTTTTAGCTAACTAGTTATGTAGCAAGGTCTATGGATACTGCAGTGTTTTAAGTACTTTATCAATAATCTAGGAACTTGAAACTCACAGTAACACTATGAGGTAGGCACGATTGTGCTCCATTTTACAGATAAGGAAAATAAGGCATAGAGAAATGAATTAACTTTTCCAGAGTCACAAAGTTAGTAAATAGTAGAACCAGGGTCCAAATCCAAGAAGCCAACTCCAACTTCTGAGCTATTAACCATCTTGTTCCTGTCTCCCTATGGGTTGTTTCATTACTGAAACTTCCTCATGCTTCATTCACTAGCCTAATGGCATAAGTGAGAAGCCATTTGCTTTTACGCTTTGATTGTAGTATTTTGAAGCCACTCTCTCTTTACTTGTGGTAAATTCTATCTTTTCCAGAATTTTCTCTCCACATAAATATTTACAAGAATCCCTAGAACTAACTACACTCTACCTATAAATCAGTCCTTGTTAGAGCTCTCCTGTTGCCAATGGCATCACTCAAGGTGGAACTCCATAATTGATGATGTTCCATACTCTCCCAGGTGGTTCCATTTGCCACCAGTCTTACAGCCAGCTGCCATTATCCTCAGTGAAGTATCACTTCTAATGATGGAGCCAGATATTCAGCATCCTTGATAGCCCATCTAAAAGTGCCAGCAGTACTGTGAGGTGGACAACAGTCTGCATGGTTTGACAGATCAAAGAGTAGGCTGAGCCCTCCTCTCTTAGTTTCAGCAATGGTTAATCAAGCAAATCCACCTGGACCAGAAACAGTATACTCTTTAGTAGCACAGCACTTTCAATTCATACACCTGTCCATTTTTCCAGAGAACATACTGGGCCCAGACAGGCACCCAAGTCAGCTACACCCTGTGCACTGCACTAACTCTCTTCTCTAGGGGTCCAGGTGCTGTCCTGAGGTGGGTCACCAATCCACATTGTTTCTTCAGACTGGGTTCCTCTTAAGAGTCTTCTTTTGTTCTTTCCTATATTCAAGCATTGGTTGGACCCACACCAGTAGATCGGAGTTTTTCTTTTTATTTTTTTTTAAGTCTATTTTTTATTTCTTTTTAAAAGATACTTAGATTACATAAAATGTTACATAAAAGAATATAAGGGATTTTAGTTTTTCTTTTTATGCTAAGCTTCAGTGGGGCAAAAGAGGATTCTAATGATTCCCTATGCTATACCTCTAGGAGATTTCTTTGGCCTTTCATGTAAATCCACAGCTCCACGCAGTGGAAAGTGCTTCCCAGGTTCACCAGTTCAAAGAAGGCTATTGCCTAACATCATCTACTAATGGGCCTAAGGTCTTGACTCTTGCTGAGCTGGAACAATTTATTACATTTTGCTTTGACATTTTGCTAGGTCAGTCATTATAACTTTTGTCCATCCTTACTCCATTCCAAATTTCAAGATATTCACCAACACACAGATATCTCAAGGTATTACATTCAAATCTGAAATTCAGTGTTCATGAATAACAGAAGTTATTTTCCTTAAGCTCATAAACTGCTGCTTCTTTTCCATTTTTTTTTTTGAGGGGGGGGTGGTTCTTTTTTGCATAATCGCCAGTCTATTGTATTTTGTTAGTTCCAGGAACTAACAAAATAAGTAAATGGTATGCAAACTATTTATGTTGCATAGCAATGTATGTTGTTGAAACCAATCCAATAAAGAAAAGTATAGATGGCAATGCTTTCAGAATGGATTACTATAAATAATAGCTATAGTTTTAAATATTCATTGGGAAGAGAAAAACTGATCAACAAACCTCAATATTGCCATTTCTTAAAGCTCAATCAACTTCTTCAAGACCAGGATTGCTCAGAGTTAGAATATTCTAGGATTCATATTTAACAGAATAATCCCAATTCTAAATTAACTGTGAAATTAATTCTCCTCAGGCAACATACCTAGCTGCTAAAGCCTACAAACCCTTCTTCAAGACATAGGAAATTTGAAAGAAGTTTACTTCTTGTTTGAAAGTACATTTCTTAACTGCTGGGGAAAAGAGGGTAGAAACCAGCTACTCCTTTGCAGGAGAAAATCGAGAGAGTGGAGTAAAGGAAAGGAAATGGGCTAATTTACAATTGCCCTTCTCCTGGATATTTTGAGGATGGTTTTAAGTAGTTTTTCACTATATATTTAGGCTTTCCAGAGAAAATGCTGATTTTTGGAGGCTGTCGTGGGCACTCCAGAAGAAAATTGTGAAGTTTGGGATAAATCACTGTTGTACTTGAGGTTTTGTCAGTAAGAGTCACAGATTCTGGTGCCAACTTGCTTGGAGTTAGTGCAAGTTTTGTACATTTTAACTATGTATTACCGAGAAAATTATTTAATTTCTCTGCTGTCAGTTCCATCCTCTGTAAATGGGAACAATAATAATATCCACTTCACAGGGTTGTGGTAAGAATTACATGTATTAATATATGCAAATTATTTTGAAAAGTGCTTGGCACACACTAAACATCACATAAGGATTAGTTATAATCCTTATATAATATCAGTGTCATCTGATGCTTCAAAAATTTCTAATTTAATTCTAGTAATAATTATATTTTTCATCTAATTCATGGAATAAAAATAAAGCTTTTGAATTTATTCTGTCAAAAGAGAAATAGCTGACATTCTTGTAAATGCTTTGTTAATTCATTTAGAAAGTTGAGCACTGCAGTGATAATATAATACAAAATTTGAAGAATAAGAGCATTGTAAAAACAATGTTCTTACTAAGTTAAAAATGTATGGAGAGATATTCTTAAATTGGTTGTGGTGCACATAAAATTTCTAATTGCATCCAAACAAGTAACAATATTTTACAGATGGAAACAGTAGGTGTAATTATAAAAAATTTACAAATACACACATATATACATAGATAATTTACTATAATTTTTTTCCGGTTAAGTTGATTCATATTAAATACAAAAAAAAAAAAAATACATTTCCATCTGTCAGTATGTACCTTATTTTATTGCTGCCCACAGCAATCAAATTTTGGAAATACGTGGGTCTTTGAAAAACTGCTTTGTCAATCAAGCTAAATGTCCTACAGTGGCATTGAACATTTTTATAAATAAATTTTGACATATTTTCTTCAAAAGTAGTTAGAACTCCTCAATCAAATTATTCAACAAGTTGAGTTGCCCCTAAAATTTCAGATATGAAAATTTCAGTAAATTAAAATTAACACTCAGCTTGTCAACAGAAAGGTATTGTTAGTATCATCACTTTGAAATTAACCATAAAATGCAAATTTGAGGAGCATTTGAAGAAAATTTTATGAAAAAGAATAATTTAATAAAACCATGATAGAAAAATATACTTTTTAGGAAAAACTATCACTAACATTGAATTAGAGGTAGCTATAGCTAAACTATGACTAAAGAGTGTGAAAATGTACCAAGAATAATTATTCTGTTTATGCTAATTTTTAAGTAAGGCATTTAAATTTTAAATTTTTCTTTAATATACACTCATATTTTAGAAAGAATTTTAGTTTTGAAAATATTTACATATATCTTGAATAATTATTTTATTAGTCTACTAAGATAATCAAATTTATCTATTCATAAATTTATATTTGAAAACAGTATGATTTTAATTAGTTATATTATCCCCTTTAGCTCCCCAAAATTTCATGGTTTGGAGGATAACTGTACGTGCACTCTTCTTATAGCTTGTAAGTTCCATCTAGGAAATTCCCTCACAGTAACAAGTAGGCCAGTGTTTGACCAAACAACTGGACACCACAGGATAACCAAGTGGACACATTTAATTAATTATTATAATACCATGGATCAAGAATGATTATTGTTAAGTCTCACAAACATAATATTGAAAGTAAAAAGAAAGTTGTAGATTGAAACCAATTCTATCGAGATTTAAGTATCCAGGACAGCACTATGTATTACTTAGAGATACATACATATACAGAAAACCAAAAGAAATTCATGAGAGTGCAAAATGACAAATTTAGTATAATGGGTACTTCTAAAGGAGGTACAGGCTGTGTACCAAGGAAAGACTTATAAAGGGGATTTAACTGTCTTGGCAAGGTATTATTTTCTTGAGGTAAATGATAAATATATGAATATTTGACAGAATATTCTTTATATCTTTTTGTATGTCTCAAATGTTACATAATGTGTTCAGTCTAAAAATAAGTAATATATTAAGTAGCAACTTCAGAGCTATTACTATAATAGAGTCTCCTTTTTCTTTCTTTCCTCATTTTTCCTTATTCTCTTACCCCTTCCATCTTTTCCTTCTTGCTCTCTCTCTTCAACATATACTGACCTACTGAGTGCCAGACACTGTGCTTGTCAATTGTGTACATTTATTTGCATAAGTTTTTTACTAGGTTCTAAAGCCATTAAAAGGACCACACTCAAGAACATGTGCATATGAATAAGTAATTTCCTTGATCTCTATCCAATAAAGGATAAAAATATTAGAGCAATTATTCTCACTTGCATTCATCTATTTCAGTGAAATCTCATTAGTTAAACCCTCTTACTCCCTGAGGCAAGCAAAAACTCTTACCTAAATCATATTATGAAGTTTGAACAGACCAATTTTCCAAAAGCTTGAGGTTTTCTATTAAAAAGTTTCTATTCAGGATATTGTTTGTTTGTTTGTTTGTTTGTTTGCAAATGAGAAAATCTGCCACTCTAGCTCACAAATATTTGTCAAATGGGCATTAAACTTTTCTTTTTTTTAGGTACCAGGGCCAGGGATAGAACCTAGAACCTCGCATGTGGGAAGCCGGCGCTCAATCACTGAGTCACATCGGCTCCCCTGAGTTGTTTTGTGTTTGTTTGTTTGTTTGTTTGTTTTCATTTGTTTGCTTGTTTTTTTTTTTTTTGTTGTTGTTGTTGTTGTTGTTCTTAGGAGGTACCAGGAACTGAACCCCAGACCTTCCATGTGGGAAGCAGGCACTCACTGCTTGAGCCATATCTGTTCCCTTTTCTCTTTTTAATCTCAACTTACATCCTTTATAATTATCAGCCAGTACCCGGGCACTGTTTCAGCCACTTCTTAGAGAAACCAGTAGTAATTTTAGCACCTATACTGGACAGTAACATCCAGTTTCCACAAATTTTATTTGCTTCTCTGCTTTCCCTTTACTTAAATCATGTAAGGATTTTTCTTCACCTCATATCAAGTTCATGAATGAATTTGCAGTTGTCATTTTGATTGGCAGTAGAGACAGGGTTAGGTTATAAACTACCCAAAATAAAATTGCTCTCAAAGTTAAAGAACTTGCTTTACTGCATATCCATGGAAGTTTACATTGCACTTTCCTTAGTACTTTGCGTGCCTTTGTTGAAATTTTAAGGTGAAGAGTAATCACAATGTTGCACTGATAAATATGCTTTTCTTTGCTTATCTAATCAGGGCAAGATATCTTTTTTGAACCTGTGTGATATCTAGACATAAGTTTAAATTCATTGGCAAATGAATATCCAGTAAGAGAAAGTGTTGAACTTCAGGAATAATGACAGTAAGTTTTAATGGCAGGGACTTAGGGCTTCAAACTATTTTCAATTTAAAGTCCCTTTTTGAAATGGAATGTGCAATAAACTAGAGGCCTAAGCTCTAATTTCATATTTCTTTCTTACTTTATTCATTTATTCACCAATCATTAATTGCACATCTTCCATGTGCTGGAAACTTGCTAGATACTAGGTTGACCAAATAAATAAGACACAGTTTTACCCAAAAATTGCCATCACTCAAGTTAGAAAAACAAAGAAGACTATATGATTTTTGGCAAATCAGAAAATTTTTCAATGTCTTCTTTTATGAAATATAGAAAATGTAGATTTCAACTATTAATCACATTAATGCAAGGATCAAATGTGCATGTGAAAGTCCTATTTAAACTGTTAACCACAAACAGAAATGCCCTGGAGTAGACTATAGTTTTTTTAATGCCTTCCATGTCTACCACAGCTTCTAAGCAAAATAGCCTATTATGTGGTAAAGAACAAAAGTAACTTAACTCCACGAGAAGGGTTGTACTCCTTTCTTGAGGATCAAGTTCTTTTTAAGTAAATCCAGATTAAAGACAGAAGGCAAATTCTAAGCCAGTACAACCATACATTCTGTTTCAGCCTACACCAAAAGCACATTCAAGAATGCATGGGAGGGAGCGGATAAAACTCAGTGGTTGAGCACTTGCTTCCCGTGTACAAGGTCCTGGGTTCAATCCCTGGTACCTACTAAAAAAAGAAAGAAAAGAACCATGGGAATGGAAAATAGGAGGTTTAAAGCATAAGAATATGGCTGGAACTACTGAGGCTCTTCATCTTCCCCTTGTTCAGGATTGTATTGGTCCTGTTTGAGACCAATAGGAGAGAGTGCCTGATGACTAAAGAGTTTACATGCTGCAGAGAGAAAGTTTCCATTCTACTGGACAGCCTCACCAATCTAAGAGGAGATGAGTGTTTTCATTCAGAGGATGGGAGGGGAAAATGATTACAAACCAGTTTTATAGAACTGGAATAAATTTTAGTCGGCAATGGGAAGTTTATCTCACTCATTCCAAGATTTCTGTTAACCTCAGACAGAAATGCCCTGGAGTAGAGACTATAAGTAGCAGACAAGTTATAATAACTTAATAATAAAGTTACAATGAATAGTCTGACCAAGAAATAATTGATCCTCCAAAATAACTTTCAAAGTCTTTCAACAAAGCTCTTTTTAGAAAAGAGGGAGAAAATTATGCCTATAGAAATCGCTGCTTCAACCATTTTTTTTTTTTTTTTTTTTTTTGCTGATTGTCTAAGAGAGCTTTTTTTTCATGCTGTGTAGTAAATAATTTAACCTTGCCCAAGGAGAACTCTAGCCTTTGCCCTCAGCTTTTGGGAGATAATACCTAAACCCTTAGAATATTACATCTGATAAGAGTGTCTTTGTCTGGAGGTCTTGAATCATGCTAGATAGTCCACATGGGGTTTAGGGTTGATGCTTCAGCTGTGTGGTTTTAGCCTGCCCTCTTCAGGGGTGGGAGACTGAGGTTACCAATATGGGCCACCAACCATGGAGCTCCAAGGTTCAGGTGTGCTTCCTTAGTTGGTATTCCATGCATATTGTCACACATTGTTTCAAGCAAAGTAATGCTATCCTTGACCCCATGGGGAGTGAATAGGTGGAAGCTCTAAGTTTGGAACTTTTCTGGACTCTGCCATATGTGTCTCTTACCTAAAGTGATATTAATCTGTATCTTTTAGCTCTACTATATCATAATCATGACTATAACAGTTTTCAGTGAATTCTGTGAGTCCTTCAAGGAAGTTATCAAACCTAAGGAAGATATTGGTGACCCTCAAACTTGCAATTATTTTAGAAATAAGAGCAGTCTCGTGGACTCTGCTTTCTCTAACTTGGTAGATACCTTATATTTTGACCAAACTGGGAGGAGGGAATGAAAACCATCACATGGTGTTAAAACGGAAACATAACAATGTTTGTTTCCTTCGGCAGGGTTTTCCCTCAGATTCCACTATGACAGACAGAACATTCTCATGGCATGGTTATTATGCTCTTCTTCATTTGATCATAACATCTTGGTAATGACTGATTCTCTAGGAATTAGAAAATAAGCTAAATCAGCCAACCACAGATTGATCAATAGGCCTCTAAAGAAATCAGTAAAGAAAGCTCAAATATTTTAGTAGTAATGAACAAATCTGTTAAGATCATCCTTGGGAATGTCTTAATTCAATATCAGAAATACCACAATGCCTAGCATTCAACATTTATCAAATAAATGAAAAATAAATTACTAAATAAATGAACAAAATGAGACACATGGGCAAGGAAAGGAACAAATGGTTTGTACACAGAAAGAGTAAGTAAGCAGTATTAGCCACGGTTTATTCTGCAGGAGAATAAAGGAGATAGTAGTAGCAGAGCAAGAAGAAGACATGGGTAGAAAAAGAAACTGAGAATTCCTGGATAGGAATTCTTTATTCTTAAATTTATGTCTAAGCAATTTTCAAGTTCTCCATAAGAACTGCAAAGAAGTTTTCTATATTTCCTGATCAATCTAGCTACTCATCATTGAGAAGAATTACAACTTACAATCTGAAAGTAACTAACAAATATAACAAGTCAGTACTATATTTAAAGAGAGAGAATAATAAAGGATACAACCCACATTTTCATCCATTCATTCGACTTTTATAAAAGCCTTCAAGACCTTAGAGCCATGGGGTAAAAATGCCAGGCAATGTCTTTCTTGTGCACATACAAGGTCAAACCATTTCTAAATCAGCCACCACAAATTTGCTCCTCTCAAGTAAATGTCCTTAAACCTAGTGCATTTATTCAGAAACCATTCTAAATACTCAGATCTTGAGCATTTCCATTTAGAATTCACTATTTTGTGGTTATGAAAGCCCTATGCAAAAAAAAAAAGGCAATTCCTTAAATGATAATAATGTTATACGTTGGTGGTGGTATATTACACTTACTGACTTCTAAGACATCGATATACTTTTAAAATCTGTGGTTGTCTGAAGATACATGTACCCCAGAAAAACATGTTCTTAAATTTAATTCAGTCCTGTGGGAGTGAACCCATTGTAAGTAGACTTTTTGATGAGGTTACTTCAGTGAAGAGGTGGACCAGCCCAGTCAGGATGGTTCTTAATCCTATTACTAGGGTCCTTTACAGTAGAATTAAATTCAGACAGGGAGAGAAAAAACAAGAGAGAAAGTAACCAGAAGATGAAATCAGCAGAATCCTGAAGAGAAGGGAGAGACAAAGAGATGATGCCATGTGCCTTGCCATGTGATGGACTAAGGACCAAGGATCACCAACAGCCAACCCCAGAACACCACATTTTTGGGAAGAAAGTATTGCCTTTATGTGGACTTGACGTGGACTCTCGGTAAGCCTCAAAACCATAATCAAATAAATTCCTATTGTGTAACCTGACCTGTTTCATGGTATTTCCCTGAGCAGCTGAGGAAACTAAAACGAAATCTTTCTCTTAAGACAGACACATACAAAAAGGAGCATACTTCTGCTTTTAAGGAATATGGGCCGCTACTAGACTACATTTGATGTGACTGGTCCAAGACTATGTTATATGATGCCAATATGGTGATATGTGTGCCAGTTTCCTCTGTAATGTCTGTTAAAAGGAAGGGTACGTCAGGTGACAGATAAAGGCATTTATCCAATGGCCAGCTAACTTGTTTCTCTAACACTAATAAGCAATAGAAAGGGAATATAATATAGGAATATACTATACAGAATATAGGGAATGTAAAATAAAATTTTATAAGCTCTACTTATACTGAAAAGAAAAATGTAGAAGGTGTGAATGGACTCCACTATAAAACCACAATCTATCATGTGATAACCAAGTTTCTTCTACCTTTTATTTAATTTTTTAAATCCAGATTTAGTGTGGCAAATGTATATTTGCCTAACTGATCAAATCTCAGGAGAATGATAAAATCAGAGCATACTGTCTTCCTCCTGGGAGTTCTTATACAAAGTTCTCTTTTTAGACATTTTATAAAAAATATTGAAATAATTTATTTCAAAGGAAAGATTTTTTTTTATTTTTAAAGAACAGTGATTAATGCACAAGCCTGTTTCTTAATCCCCACTCTCAGTCCTCCAAGAAAATCTCATAGTTTCTAACTGAATTGAGTTAATCAAAGAAAAGAAAATTCCAAACTAGATCTCTTCAGAAATTAAGGTTTGCTGAAAGGTAAAAGGGATAAACTGAGGCTAAGCCTGAAGGTTAGGGAGGATGTTGTCTTCATTTCACTGTGCTAGGGCTGTTAAGACTCTAACCCAAAGGTTGGGTAAAGTGTGACAATTACCCCAATGCCCTTGGAGGGTGAGATCTGGAGCTTGGTCAATGACGCCCAGATGCTTGATGAGGATGGAATGAAGAAATGGCCATTGGGAAAGCTTATGGAAAGAGTGGGTCCCTATGTGGCACCAGGGAGAAGAAACCATCATCTTAAGAATGACTCTCAGACTTTGAAATCTAGTGAAGTGTGCCCTGCAGGTTTTCAGAACTGTAGAGGACCCTTGACTCATGTTTTCCTCCCAATTTCTCCTTATTGTAATGAAAATATTTATCCTTTGTCCATTTGTGTATTAGAAGCAAATAAATGGTTTTGTAAGTTTCAGAGGTCTACAGCAGACAGGACTTTGCCCCAAGACAAACTGTATTTCCTTAAACTGATTGCGATGTGAGTCTATACTTAGCATTGCTACTGATTTAAGGTGGTTTTTTTTTTAATATTAAAATGTCTTTTTGGAATTCAGAAGGTGGAGTGTAGCAGTTTGAATTATTTATTAATTCCAAAAATAGATATTGGATTATGTTTGTAAACTGGTCTGTCTGAAGTTTCATTTTTACTTGATTAAATTATGATTAGGGCTTTGACTGGGCCACGTCTGTAGTGCACTGACTTTGGTGAGGGAAGTAATTTACACTTTGTGGCCTGGTAACTGCAAGCTTCTACCCCAGATAAATGCCCTTTATAAATACCAACCAATTTCTGGTATTTTGCATCAGCACCTTTTTGGCTGACTAATACAAGTATACACCATACATTAGGTCACAAAACAAGTCTGAGTAAATTAAAAAAATATTGAAATCATACAATGTATCTTCACTGACCACACTGGAACGAAGCTAGAAATCAATAACTAATGGAGTAATGGAAAATTGCAAATACATGTACTCTGTGGAAAGAAGTAAGCCTGAGCCCCGAGAGAGGCAAGCCCCAGGAAGAGAGGAACCCAGGAAGCCTGAACCCTCACAGACGTCGGCATCCATTTTGCTCCAACATGTGGCAATAGACTTGAGGGAAGTAACTTACGCTTTATGGCCTGGTAACTATAAACTTTTACCCCAAATAAATACCCTTTATAAAAGTCAGCAGACTTCTGGTATTTTGCAACAGCACCACTTTGGCTGACTAATGCATCATGCTATTCTAATTTGGGGGCAGATGCTCAGTTAGTGGAATGTTGCACTGAATTACCCGAATTATTTAAATTGCTATTCTTTCTCCTCATTCTCTCTCTCTCCAAACTTCTCATAGATAATTTGTGTATGTTAAATGAGCATACTATGTCCTCCACAGCATTTGCTTCACACATTCATTGTCTCGTGCAACGAACATTTAGAGTGCCTAAATGGGCATCATTCTAGGAACTGGGGATGGAACAGTGATCAAAACGGGCATTATAATTGCAATATCATGTTAAAAAAATGAGTGCTAATCAAATGGAAAGGGAGGAAATGGGAATAAAGGAGTATGGATGGGAAAGAATTTTTATTTTATTTATCATTTATTTATTTTATTTATTACTAATTATTATTATATTTATTTTATTTTAAATAGGGTTTTTATGGTAAACTTCATTGAGAAGGTGATATTTGTACATAATTAAAAGCACAAAAATGCAAGTAACTTAGCACTAAATAAGCCTGAAGGAGATGAGGGAGTGAGCCCTCTGGTTAGAGAAGAGGAATCTAGATTCCCAGAGGCCAGAGGTAGAAACACAGAGCCCCATTAAGAGGTTGTGACAATAATCTAGATAAGAGAGGATGGTGTATTGGACCTGAGTGGTAGTAGTAGAGATTGGACAGTGTCAAATGCTGAATATATGTTTAAGATATTTGCAGAAGTCTTGGCTGCAGATCTAAGTTGTGGACATTTTTAGCAAAAAAAATAAATAAAATTATGTAATTAAATTTTTGATGAATAAATCAGGAAATGAGGAATTATTCATAGACTGGCTGGCTCTAAACGAACAAAGTGAAATATCAATATAATATGTTGAGAGAGTAGATAAGCATCTGATAGTGAATTAATTAACCTGCCTGTACTCTCTTGTAGATCTGTAGCAAGGAAGCAAACCTCCTTCCATTTATTAAACAAGAATTGTCAATGAGTAACAAAGATTTACTCTAAAAAATAAAATAAATAAGGCTTATTATGTGTTGGGAGGTGATATACAGAAAGGATCTTTGGTTCCCAGAGATTAAGTGACAAATTGAAAGATAATAGTCAAAGTATTATTGCTTTGAATTCATTTAAAATGTCATCAAAATATGAAATAAAAACAAGAAAAACTCTTAGGACACTGATTACACTAAAATAATGACTCTACAAACAAGCCATCTCTACCTGGAAGACATTGTTTTCATTTGCCTAAAAGAGTTAATTTTAAAAAATTTGGGGGGTCCTTCCCTTTCCTTACTATGGTGCTCCACTGATTCTATCCTCTGGCCTCTGGGACCTCTCTCTCAGCCTCTCAGGATTTCTCTTAATCTTCAGCTTTTTTCTATGCCTGCTGCTTTTAGGCCTCCATTTATAAAGGACTCCAGGAAGAGGATGAAGACCCACCCTTTACAGAAGTAATTTAAGCAAGAGTTCCCACCTATTATAGGTTTACACGCACAGGAATGGATTAGCTCTAAGGACATGAACTTTTCTGGGATCTACAAAATCTTTAAACTGTCACACAGAGGATGCTGGAAAAGTGTAGCCATGGAAACATTGCTAGCAGTACACAAATAGCCTTTATATAGACATTATTTTAAAGAAAAACGTTACTAACCATAGCCTGGAAACAGACTAACTAAGTGATGCCAGACTAAGGGAAGGACTAAAAAATTAATTTATGCAGAATTCCTATTTTGGTTCATTGTAAATGTTTGGATATGGATAGAGGTGATGGTAGCACATTAAGGTGACTATAATTAAAATTGCTGGATTATGTGTGTGAATGTGGTTGAAAGGGGAAGTTTTAGGTTATGTATGTTACCAGAAGGAAATCTACTGGATAAAACATGGGACTGTATAATACAATGAATACTATGGTGAATGATGGCTGTGGTGAATAGTACAAATAGAAGAATGTTCTTTCATGAACTACAACAAATTTATGCCACTATTACAAGGTTTTAATAATAAGATAGTATATAGGAAAAAATATACCTAGTGCAAACTATGGACTATAAAAAATGAAAGCAAATTAAAGAATGAAACAGCCAAAATATAAGACAATAAGAATGGGTAGCCACTAACCAAATTGGAAATCATATACCCAATGTAAAGACATTCTAATTCAAATGTTTTTAATCAACAATGTTTGCAAATCAAGACACATATATGAGTTGAGTTTTGGTTGCTGACCTAACAGTGACATCTAAACTAAAGGGATCTCTTGATGTAAACTAAGAACAGGTTTGGGTGTTGGTATGGGTAGGGTGGGCTACTTATTATTTCATATCCCAGGTTTCCTTAGAATGGAATGAAGTTACATTCCAATCACCAGGAGAAAACAATTTTGATCCGGTATAGTTAAAGAATCAGTTGGGCAAACAGATATCAGAGTAGTACAGTTAGTTCTCATTATTCACAGTACTTATAAACTTTCGTGAACAATGAATTAGTGAATACTGAGCCATCACTCTGAAGTGAAATACATAATTAGATTACTCTGAGGCTCTGGTCATAATATTTTCTTCAACTGATCAATACATAGTCTTGTTTATGTATGTTTCTGTTTAAAGGCACCTATTTAATAAACCTAGTTGATTCATTTTCGTTGAACTCATGACCAATAGCATTATAACTCATTCCTGAAAAAAAGGTTATGCATTTTCTCCATAAGGCACACCACAGCCTTTTACACTTAGGAATACTAGACAGCACTTCAGCATTATACTTGAGGACCATTATAAACAGTGAAATCACCAACAGCCAAACAATACAAAAAATGTGGCAATAAATATACCACAGAAAGGACACTTGTTTACAGTACGAAAGTTGAAACAAGAAGGCAGAGCATCATTGTTGGGGATTGAATCATTTACCACAAGACAGATTTAAGTCTTAATCCAGGTTCCTTTGGTATGAACCCATTTGTAAATATTAATTTGAATATGTTAAGGTGGATCAGGATATCCACCCCTTTGTGAATAGGATCTTCAAATATACTATTTAGTTGTGGCCAAACTCATATGAGTGGAGGCCATATAAAGTGAAGAATTCAGAGGACTGAGTAGGAGAAGTAGAAGTCAGAATCAGAAGAAGTCTGCAGTCAGAGAGAGCCACAGGAGAAGACCAAGGATACCAATATGTGACTAAGGCAGTAATCCAAGTCAAGAAACACAAAAGCTTGTGGCAAGCCAACACCCAGATGCTACCAACCCCAGGAGAAAGTATGGCCTTGCTGACATCTTGATTTTGGACTTCTAGCCCTCAAAACCTTGAGACAATAAATGGTTGTTGTTTAAGCTGATCCATAAGCCAGGAGTTTATTTATTTAATTTTTTATCAAAGAAAATCTCTTGAATATGTTGATAATTTCTAGTGTTGTTCTGCTTTCTAATTCATTGTATTTTGCTTCCATCTTTATTAAACCTTCATGAAAATTGTATCAAGGTATTCATCACCATACTCTTGATTTGAATTTATCTGGTTAAGAAAGGGAGTAGAGTGTGGAGACCCAATGCTCAATATGAGGAAAAACCTATGAAAAGTTGGAGGCAGGTGGTTGGACAGTGGATTGGGGTGAGATTGGTTCAGGGATGTGAGAGAGGTCAATGGTGCTGGAAAGTGAAGGGTGGGGTGGGAGGGTTGAGTTGAACTATACATGGAACTGGGGAGATGGCTGAAGGAAGAAACAGTTGAACTCTGGGGATTTGTAGGTCTGTGGTTAAAAATACAATAGTGGGAAAGTTCTTCTGGCAAATATAGCAGGAGAGGGTCACTGGTGAAGGGCATTGGGGAGTGGGGCACTATGTGGGATAAGACACACCTGGGACATGCTTCTATGGAATATGAAAGTGTTCATCTTGTCATAGTGTGCTATCTCATTGAGTGGAGACCCACACAATAAACAAGAAAATATTAAATTCCCATCCTGAGGCATCCTGCTATGCTCTCAGTTAGAGGAGCAGGAATCTCTTGAGAACATAGGCAGTGCCTAAAAAGCTAATAGACCAATATGTCAAGCCCTCAGTATTAATAAATGTAACTATGCTGCAAATACTCTCACTGTCCTGATTTTGTAATAATCAGGGTAGACTAAACATTCGCTAAATTAGAAACCATGCATGTGTCCCCAGACTTGGTTTTTCTGCCTAGGTCTGGTTTTTAGAATGCTGGTGGTAAACCAAGACTGATTTATTATATGACCATCCTGTATGGAAAAAGACTGTAACTCTAGGTATCTTTGGCCAACCTTAAGAGATATAGCAGGGGGATGGATGTGGCTCAAATGGTTGGGCATCTATCTGCCATATGGAGGGACCTGGGTTCAATCACTGGGGCCTCCTGGTAAAAAGAAAAATATAGAAGGCGTGTGGGCCACCAGGCCCCTTGCACGGGTGCGCCGTCAGGCCCTGCAAGCGGGTGAACCCCTATGTCCCACATGTGGGTGCACTGCCAGGCCCCATGGGCGAGTGCACTGCCAGGCCCTGTGCACAGGTGAGCTCCGCAGGCCCCGTGCATGGGTGAGCCCCCCAGGCCACATGCACGAGTGTGCCAACAAGCCCTGTGCTTGTTGTGTGCCACCAGGCCCTATGAGCAGGTGCGTCATCAGGCCCCATGCGCGGGTGCGCCACCAGGCCCCGCAAGCCATGCAGCAAGATGATGACGTAACAGGAGAGTGACACAAGGGACAGACAAGATGAGACGTGCTGAAAAACCGGAACTAAGTTGGCACAGGCGATAGGATGCCTCTGTCCCACATCGGAGGTTCCAAGGATCGAATCCCAGTGAAGACAGGAGGAGAAAGATGAGAAGAAAGGGCAGGAAATGGACACAGAGAGTTGCCCAGTGAATGGACACAAAAACAGCAAAAACGGGGGTGGGAGGGAAGGGGGTAAAATGGATAAAAGTAAATAAGTAAATAAATAAATAAATCCTTCAAAAAATGTATAGGGAAGTAAGATACGTACTATAGCTAGTAGTAATACTTTGACAATGTTCTTTCATAATTTTTTGAATATTTCACAACAGTGCAAAGTATTTGTGGTGGGGTGATGTGTGGGAGCCCTGTATGATGTTATGCATGTTTGTTTTGTAAGTTCACAATGTTTACTGAACATTTATTGTTTATGTATGTTCATATATGAATGATATACTTCAATAAATTGTTAAAAAACAAACAAACAGTGAACCGGTTTAGATCAGTGGTTGAGCAGCAGCTTCCCATGTATGAGATCCTAGATTCAATCCCCGGTGCCTCCTATAAACAAACAAACAAACAAATAAATAAAATATTGGTAAACCAAATCCACCATGAAAAAAATAATGTAACTATGAACATTATTCTTCAAATCTGAAACTTAGTGGTTACTATATGTTCTGAGGGGAGGGGCAGGGAAGCATAGAATAGATGGAACATAGGGCATTTTTAGGGCATTGGAATTGTTCTGCATTATCTTGCAATGACAGATACAGGTCATCATAAATTTTGTCAAAACATAAATTGTGCAGTGCAAAATGTAATTCATAATGTAAATGATTGACCCTGGTTAGTAGCAATGTTTCAATATCTATTCATCAATTGTAACAAATGTACCACATTCATGTAAGATGTTATCAATAGGGGAAAATATGGGAAGGAAAGGGAATGGGGATTGTGAGAATCCCCTATATTTTCTATGTGCCATTTCTGAAACCTAAACCTTCTTTGAAAATTAAGAAAAAAAAAAAAAAAAGACACTGGGGGAACATATAGAAGAAATTGCCACTGTATATAAAAGATAACATATCTCATGATGATGAAAGACACAATTTCTTTTTATTTTATTTTTCACAAATTTTTTTATATTTTTATTTTTTTATTATTTTAAAATTTTTGTATTTTCTTTGTTTTGTTATTATTTTATTTTTTATTATTTTTATTCATTTATTTTTTGGGGTTTGTTTTGGGGGACATTTTGGTTTGCAGAAGGGTTGCAACTGTGGCAGGGGAGGTTCACTGATGCAGGCTATCCATGAAGGGGGGATGTGTGGTGAGGGGTGCACCTGGGGCATGCCTTCATAGAATATGAATATATGCAAGCAGTCATGGGGTGCTGTCTCAATGGGTGGAGACCCACACAATAAACAAAAGAATATTGAATTTCCCATCCTGGGAAATCCTGCTACCCTCTCTAGTAGAGCAGCAAGAATCCCTAGAGTACATGGGCAGTGCCCAGCAAAGGAGGAGAGACCGAAACACCAGGCCCTTGATATTGATGATTGTACTTTTGAACCTTGTTCTTGGGAAATTGAAGCTTAGCTTAGTATTATATATTGCCTAGGAGTTACCTCCTGAAAACCTTCTTGTTGCTCAAATATGGCCTTTCTTTAAGCCAAACTCAGCATATAAATGCCCTACCTTCTCCCAGCATGGGACATGACTCCCAGGGATGAGCCTCCCTGGCACGTAGGGATTATTCCCAAGCACCAACTAACAATGCATTTGAGAAAAAGAACTTTGACCAAAAGGGGGAAATAGTAAATACAAATGAGTTTTTATGGCTAAGAGATATCAAAGTGAGTCGGGTGGTCATTCCAGAGGTTACGCTTATGCACGTCTCAGGAGGATCTCATTGAATGTCACAGTAAACAGTGCTTCAAGTAGAGGTGCTCCTGTGGGCTCTAGAGATATCTAGACACTATAGGCAGGACAATCTCAGGATTTAGGCACCCTTTCAGTGGGCCTCACCTTGGAATATGTTTTCTCCAATGTAACAGAGTTAGACTCATTTATAATTTCCCTACACATGGTTCTTCTGCCCCTTTTATTTGAACCTATAATTAGCACTAAACTTGTTAATATAGGTCCCAGAGACTTAAATCTTTGGTATGTTTATATGTCGGTTGAGCCTTGGATCTCAGCAGAGTTACAACACCCACTCTCCAGTTCATCTGACTCAGGACAACAAAAATGATGATGATGGACAAAGCCCCTCCCAAAAAGCAGAGAGTATCTATGACTGCAAGCAAGACAGTTCTATCCATCCACACCATGGGATCTAAGCCCCGTCTCATTCGGAAACAGAACGGGCATCACCATCCTAAAATCCTCAATATCGAGGAAAGAACAAACATATGATGGGAATGCAACAAAAGACTAAAGAAGACTTATTGTTCTAACAATGGAAGAACTTGTAATATTGATATAAAGGCAGTGGTAACCAAAGGTTCTGAGGGGAGGGAGAGGGAAGAATAGGTATAACATGGGGCATTTTGGGGACAATGGAATTGTTCCGAGTGATGTTGCAATGACAGATACAAGACATTATACATTTTGTCAAAATCTAATAAAATATGCAGTTGAAAGTGTAAACTATAATGTAAACTATTGTCCATTGTTAGTTAGCAATGCTTCAAAATGTGTTCATCAGTTGTAACAAATGTACCACACTAATCAAAGATGTTTTTAATGGGGCAAAGTATGGGATGGAGAGTGGGCAGGGTACATGGAAACTGCCCTATATTTTCAGTGTACCATTTATGTAATCTAAATCTTCCTTAAAAATTTTTTAAACTACATTGTTCCCAATTAACACATGATAATAACTACACTAACAATAAAAATACTTTTTAAAATTAAAAAGTACATTATGCCAAAGAAAATATGTAGTAATTATAATATTTACTTTATATCATTTATGCATTTATATATGATATAAAAATAATAATTACATGCATGTACCTAACATCCAGCTTAAGAAACCTTTTATTACCCTCATGTTCCCCACCAAAAGACAATTCAATTCAGATTTTCATGATTTTCATTCTTCTCTTTCCTAAATACCAATCTCATAATATATATTTTAGTTATGTATGTTTTTCAAATTCAAACTAATGGTTTAATATATAAGTTGAAAACTTATTTTTCACTCATTGTGTTTTTTGAGATTCATCTCTGTTTAGAGCATGCAGCAATTGTTTGTCTACTTTCACTCTTCAGAGTAATCCATTGTATGACTTTCTTAATGCTTAGTTGTCCTTTAAATGGACGTTCGAGTTATTTGCAGTTTTTTGCTATAACAAAAAGTGGTTATATGAACGTTCTTGTTCAGGTCACCTTGTACACATGCTCAAGGGTTCTATAATGGAGTATATTCATTACATGTACACCTGGAATTATCTGATCATATGGTATTGACCTCAACATTACAAGATAATCTCAAATTGATTTACATGAAGATTTTATTCTTGCCAATAGTATGCAAGCTCTTTTGCTCCACATCTTCTGCAACAATTGGTATCATTAGACATTTTAATTTTGGCTAATCATTTGTATTCAAAAGAAAATATATTTGTGGATATAATTTGGACTTATTTGATTACAGATGATTATGAGTTTCTTTTACTATGATTACTAACAATTCCTGCTTTCTGGACTCTGAAATGCCTGTGTATATCTTTTGGTTATTATCGTCTACTGACTGAGTTTTGATTTGTACTTTTTAACCAAATGGTCTCCTTTATTCATTCTACTTATGACAAATATTTTGGACTGGCTCGTGGTTTATCTTTACACTTCATTTTTATATGTATTTTGAAGAATAGAGATTCTTATTTTTAATGTAGTCAAATATATTATTTTTTCTATTTGGTTTGATTTTTGTGTCTTTAAGAATAACTATAATACATTAAGCACACAAACATATTCTTCTATATGCTCTTCTAAGAATATTATGCTTTGCTTTTTGCACTTAACATTCAAATCACCTGACCTTGTTTTTGTCTATGGTGTGCAGGATGGATCTAAATTTATTCTTTCCCATGTTGATTGCCAGTTCTTTCTTTACCATTTATTTAATAATCCATCCTTAGCATACCTCTTTGCAGTGCCACTTCTGTTATATAGTAAGCTTCTGTACATGCTTGGGTCTGTCTCTATGTTTTATAATCTTTTCCACTGCTCTATTTACTAACTCTACAATATCTTAATTAACATATATAATTAGCCTTGAAATCCGCAAGAAGAAATTTTCTAAATTTGTTCTCTTCCTCAAGAGTGTTATGGCTATTCTTGTCTCCCTGCTTAGCCATATAAAATATAAAATCAGCTTTGCAAATTTCATGAAAAATCCTTGTTTGAATTTTGATTAGTACTGCACTGACTTTATTGGTCAATTTAGAGAGAACTAACAGCTAATATAGAGTCTGTCCTTATTGCCTTTCAATAATTTTCTCTAAAAAGTCTTGCACATCTTTTGTTATATTTATTCCTAAGATTGTGTCAGTAATTGTTATATACTTAACTTACATCCAGGGCAACTTATTAAAATTATTAATTTCAATTGTTTATCAATATATAGATTTTGTTCCATAATGTGTAAATAATTAAAACTGTACTTCTTTCTTCCCCATCCTTATGCATTCTATTTTTCTGTGCTGGCTAGGCCATTCACTGGAAGTGATATTGGGTATATTTATTTCATTGTTTGGAAGGAATGTTTCAGACATTTTGTCTTTAGCAATGATGCTTATCATTAACCAGGAGATAGAGGACATTTCATTCTGGTCCTAGTTTATTATTTTTTATCATGAATGGTTATTGTAATCTATCAAATGATTTTGAACTAGTGAGATGATTATAGCATTTTAATATTTTAATCTTTTAATTAGCAGATTGCATAGAATGCGTAATGTTAAATCAAACTTGCATTTCAGGTCATGAGGTAATATATGTTTTACATATTTTGCATTTCATTTATTTATATTTTATGTAGTTTTCAGCTATGTTCATAAGTAAAATTTTTCCTTTTCTTTACTTAGTTTTTGAATCAAGATTATACTAGCCTCGTAAATTGAACTGAGACACATACCCACTCTCTGTTAAAGATGAGAAAGATTACTTATGTGAAAATGACAAAATTAGCTTGTAAAGTCATATGTTATTAAAGTTTAGCGATGTTATCTTTGTGGAGAGATTTTTAACTAATGATTATTTATTTAATGACTATGGGATCATTCAAGGTTCCTATTTTTCCCAGAGTTGTGTTTAGTTAGTCATATTCCTAAGAATTACCCTACTCATATGTTTTCAGATTTGTTTATAATATTCTGTTTCTATCTTTTTAATATCTCCTCTATCTGCAGGTTGTGCTATCATTTTCATTCCTTTAAAAAATTTAATTACATAAATTGAAGCTTTACAGAAAAATCATTTAACAATTACAGCATTCCTGTATACCTCCGCCCCATTATTGACATTCTGCATTAGTGTGGTACCTTTGTTACAATTGATGATAGAATATTATAATTGCAGTATAACTATAATCCATAGTTTATATTAGGGCATATTTTTCCAAATATACTACCCTATTATTAACACTAATAATAGCATTAGTGTGGTACATTTGTTATAATTCATGGGTAGCACAACAATGTGGGTATAAATTAACAGCACTGAATTATATGTGTCAATATGGTTTAAAGGGGAAATTTTAGGTTATATATATATATGTTATTAGAAAAAAATTAAAGATAAAACACAGTGAACCTAATTATGAATGATCGACTGTAGTTTTTAGAACCATTAAAAAAATATTCTTTCATGAAAACCCATTTCACTCTTATTTTTAGGAGGTACCAGGGATTGAACTTGGCACCTGGTATATGGGAAGCAGGTGCTCAACCACTTGAGCTAAATGCATTCCCCATTTTCATTCTTAACATTATTTGTGCCTTCATTCTCATGCTTTCTTATTTGATTTTTGTTTTTTTTTTTAGATATCTTAATAATCTCTTTCTTTTTTCTTAGTTCCTCTTTTCTATTATTTATTTTCTTTATATTTTATTAATTTCTATTCATATATTCCTTATATTTACTTTTCTAATTTATTTGGTTTATTTCTCTTGTTTTTCTAACAATTTAAGTTGGATGTGAGCTCATTAATTTTAAATCCTCCTTATTTTGCAATAAATATTAAAAGCCATACATTTTTAAAGTAGCAATTTAGTTGCAACTATCAAATATTGGTATGCAGTATTTTGCTATCTTTCAGGTAAAAGTATTTTTTTATTTAATTTCCATTTTGTGCTTTAACTGTAGTTTTTATAATAAATAGAGCGGTTTCATTAATTATCTTTTTGTAAATTGTTTTTAACTTGTCAAGTGTATTTCTAATGTTAAGAAATTGTAGTCAAGAAAATATTGGTTGGGAAGCGGCTGTGGCTCAATCAGTAGGGCTCCCGTCTACCATATGGGAGGCCCTGGGTTCGGTTCCCGGGGCCTCCTGGTGAAGGCAAGCCCGCCCGCACGGCGTGGTTAGCTGACCCAGCGAGCACAGGCAGCAAGGGGGGGATAAATGAATAAATAAATAAAATCTTTAAAAAAAAAAAAAAGAAAATATTGGTCTGTATGATATCAGTTTGTTACAATTTGCTGATATTTTCTTAATGGTCTAGCTTTCACTAAGACATTGTATATATATTGCATAAATGTTTGAGAATGATTTGTATTCTTTAATTGTTGACTTCAGTTATACATAAACATACACAGAAGCACACTCATATAATTTTTAAAAATTTGTTAAGTGTATTGTTCAAATCTTCCTTAGGTTGGTCAATTTGCCACACCTATTAGGTGCGTTCAAATTACAATTGTCATATATTTTTGGTGAACTAAATCTGTCATTATCAAGTGATTCCTTTTGTCTCCAATAACTTTTTTGTCTTGAGCTTATTTTTTTTCTCATAATAGAAATCTATACTATTTCTAGTTGAGTTTATTTTGCATGGTAGACCTTTATACAACTTCTTCCATCCTTTTATATTCAACATTTTGGTGTCTTCATGTTTTGGTTTGTTCCTTGTAAGGAACTTATAGCTAGAATTGGACTTTTAAAATTCCATCTGACAGTGTCTTAAATTTTGCCTTATAATTATTGTAAGACAATGAATGTCTTATAATCATTACTATGATTTCCAATTTATTAAGCCATAAATTATATCATAATACTTATGTTTTCTATCATTCCTGCTTTTATAGGTGTTATTTTGTTGTTGTTGTTGCCTTTTGGGAGGATTTTTTCAGGGTTTTCACTTGTTAGTTTTTCTTTAATACTTTTTAAATCTATATATGTTTGAGTCCTATCATAATATTTCTATTCTTTTAGGAGTTACACTTACAATTTTATTATGACTGCTAAGGTAAAAATATCTAATTATAATCAATTTATTAATCCTTCTTTCAAGTACAAGACTTATGTGGTATCATTATCTAGTACTCTAGTTTTATCTTTTTAACCCCTCTGAAGTATACATCAATATTATTTAATACAATTGATATGTGTTTCTATTTACCTACAACTTATTTCCTCATTGTTTTTTCTTATATCTCAGGCATTCTTTTAGTATCATTTTACTTCTTTCTGAATCACACACATCATTTGCAACTTCTTTTAATAAGTTTGTTAGTAGTAAACTCAGGTTGTTTACTTACAAATTACTTTTCTTGTCTCTCACTCATGAAATAGAGTTTTGCTGGGTATTATAATTCTCTTAGCACTTTGAAGATATTTTTCATTATCATCTGGATCACAGTGCTGCTATTGAGAAATCTGTTGTCAGTATAATTATTTTTCACGTGCAGGCAATTTGTACTTTATAAAATATCTTATATGGCTTTTCTGTTTGTCCTCGTTTGTCTTTGATATGCTACCATTATTTCATTACAAAGTGAATTGTGGACTTTTTTACATTCATCCTTCTTTGTATTCATTACACTATCTGCATAATAGATAATTATATAAATTTCTAAAAAATTGTTGAATATTATCTAAAATTAATTCATGGTCATTATTTTTTTCTTTTCTTCTCTAACTCTAATCATATTAACTTGGACCATCACAGTCTATCCTACATATCTTTTCCCCTCACATTCATGTTATATATCTCCTTGTCTCTCTAATTTCCTAATCTCTCTTCTAGTTCAATACTCTCCACAAATTTATGTAAATTTGAAGATTACATAATTCATTTCAAGTTGAATACGTTATATTTTTCACTTTGAATAACCTTCCTTAATTCAATAATAAATAATTCTGATGTTTTTGATAGCCATTTTTATACTGCCATTTTTTCATGCCATATTTTATTTTTGAAACATTTCATGTATAGTTAATGTTCTATAACTGATAATTCCAATACCTGAAGTCTTTGGATGTCTTTAACTACTGTGTCTTGTTTCTTCTGAATCCCAAGCCTAATGTCTTCTCTCTTGGTGTGGCCAATATTTTATATTTATATTTATATTTGATAGAATTTAATCTTTTAGAATCCTGAGGACATTTTCTTAAGGATACTTTCCTCCTGAGAGGAATTATATGCCATCAGTAGCACTGCCAATTTGAGACCTTATTAAGTTAATTTCTTGACTTGATGTTCTCTGTTGATATGGGTTAAAATTTTAAAATACGGATTCATATGAGAGAAGCCCTATGCATACAAATTATCAGGAAGACAAGCATTTTTATAATAATTGTTTTTTAAATGCCATTTTTTTCACACGTTGCTGAGATGGAAACAGACAGCTTTCCTTGTAGATTCTATTTGCTAGCTTACAGTATTTGGTAATCTATACTTTCACTACTGATGTAGCTCTTTTCTAGAACTTCAGATTAATTAGAATATCCCATTAATCTCTTTATAATTTAGTGGAGTTAGTTATAGTGCTTAATTTCCTACATGTTATATCATTTAACTTTAAGGTCTAGGTACATGGTATATGTATTTCCTATTAAGGGTATCCCCTACCTTCTGCTAACTTATTGCTTTCGTTTCAGCTTGGTTTGGGTATCTATTTGAATTTTTGCATCCTTGGTAATTTTCCTTAGTTCCTTAAAGACTCTGTCACTCATTTAAATATATGAATGTTAAAATTTATCCAGGATCAAGTTATATGAGAGAGGGAAGTTTTGATTTGTTTTGTTTTGTTTTGTTTTGTTTTGTTTTAGAAGATCCAATCAATCATACGTATGAGGTTTCTAAATATAGTTTGATGCTCTTTCTCTAAAATTCATTGTTTTTAAATGATTCAGGAAAAGGCACCGTGAGAGCCAAAACTTAGACAAAGGATAGTCAAGATATAAAACAGAGTATTTTCCTACTACATAATGTAGAGGGATATAATTTGCTAAGGTATAATCCTAGTGAAATCTGATTTCAAAGGCCACTACAATAAATTAATTTTGATTCCTTTTAAATGGTATTTATTCTGAGGTTTAGTAATTAGAAATTATTTTAATAATAATTATTAATTATGACTTTATAGTTATTCTACATATGTATATGTACATACATGTGCATATATATTATTTCAAAATTATTCAGAAAACAATGGAAAATTAACCCAATTGGGTTGGCTTAAATGTTGTTAAATTAGAAATTCTCCTCTACAAAATCACCAACAGTAAAACAAAACCGATTAACATTCTCCTTCTCTGCACTCTTTCTTTCTCTGAAACTACTTTTAAACTTACTCTTAAGATAAGATCATTTGACTTAAAAACTCAAGTGAGTAGGAAACCTGGCAGTGACTGATGTGAATGCTACATTAGGGGATTCCATGGGTCCCTTTTGCAGTTAACAGCGCCTCTCTTCTAAGTCTGTGCATCAGTGCACATAATCTCTCTTAGACCTACAAAGAAACTCTGCTCAATCCTAACTCAACATGGATGAAGGCAGAAGCAAATTGCTTTGAAAGTTGAGGTCACTGAAATCATTGATCTATTGAATGATGTTTGCTGTAAAATGTGAATAAAATTAAATAAAAATTTTAAAAAATTGAACTCTATATTAAATAAGCTATAGAATGCTTCAAAGTGTGTACAATAACCAGTGATTGACATTTTTATAATTATCAGATAAAAGAATACTTTCATTGCAAAAACTATTTTATTTTTAGATGATTAGGTAACTTTGCATTTTCTAGAGTTATATCAGGGTCTCTGAGTTGGCACAAAGAGGTTTAATTTTATCACAAAGTCTGAACTGATTCATCACTGAGGTCTTATTTGACAATCAATTCTCTGCTATCCATCTTCATAGTCTTCCCCACCTTATCAGCACCCTCAAGATCCACCTCAGCACACCCTCCTGTTTCTTCTGGTACATATTAGCTAGGTCTTACAAATCTTTCATATAGTTTCCTCTTTGGGCAGGCACTGTAACTCCCAACTCAACCTGTGCTGATGTCTCATCTTGATTATCAACCTGGAAGGAATGAGAAGGGATGGACGAAGATATTTAGGAGAATACGGTTCACCTCGCAAGGCTCTTGTCCCACATTAGCTCATTGTGTGGCCTTGAGGCTTCTAATCTTTGAGAAGGGGGTTATGACTGCTTTTCTTTGACTAAAGTCAATTTTGTGTTTCAGTTTGGTGTTTCAAGATTTTCAAGCTCATCCACTGAACTGTCACTCTATGTGGGCTCAAGGTCCCATCTTTTTTCCTATCCATTTCCTGACCATATGTCACAATTACATATATATAAAGCATGACATTCTACACATATCAAATCCAATGACATAATCAACTGTTGACATATTCTAAGATGTTATTTTATTCTACACAAAATACCAATTCTGATAGAAAAATAAAGCATAGATACCATCCTAAAATGTAAATCTTTGTGACAGATAACATCCGCTGGGATAAAACAAATTATTTATTTCTCTTTATGTATACTTCTAGAGACAAAGTAATATTTTATTATTATTTGACAAAAAATATATGAAATATTTGTAAATGAATTTTTAAAAAGTATCCTTGAATTCATTATAGCAGAAAAATATTTTTTATATGTACTCACTTTAAAATCACATAAGTAATACTAAATTTTGTGGCATATAACTTTAAAAATCATGTGTCAACAAGTTCCCTGTTACAAAATTACAAAGCTTGAGAACTAAATAAACATTATTGATGATATTATGTTGATGGAAACAGTATTATGAATTGTCCAAGGTAATATAGTTACAAAATGGCAAAGTCAGAATTAACATCCCACTCAATTCTAGTTTTCCATGTCAAAATTTTATACAAAATTCCCTTGAAGAAAATAGTTAAAACTTTCACATTCCAATGTTCCATAATAGCAAAGAAATTGCATAAGAGTACTGTTTTTTAAGAAAAAAAATTCATAGAATATGTGTATGATTCATTTTGTTCTTGGCTCAATTTTAGTATTATCAACATTAAAATCTGGCCACAAAATAAAATTACTTCTGCCATGAAACTGAAACACAATTGTCTAGTAGAGTCACCTGTGAAACAACCAAGAGGACAGTCTGAGTCGAAGAACCTCATGGCAGACTGCAATCAGGAACACGCACAATGGACAGGCATTTATGTTAAAAACACAGATCCCAGGTCCACTGATTACTGTGACAATTTGGGTTCTGACATAATTAGAAATACATGTTTACTAAAAATATTTTCTCAAAAGTTAAATGAGTAAAATATTTGCAGAACATTAATAACACATTGTATGCAGAATAGGACTAAGCTGCATTCTGGTCATGCAATCGTTTGTCTAAAGTGTTAACAGTCACTTGAAATTTATACTACAATTTCTTTTAATGAGTGGTTTAGGAAATTTGAAAAATAATATGGAATCTGCAAAGAACATGAGGAATTAACTGTAGACATTAAAAATGTTACAAGCTACCTCTTACCCCCATACAATGACAATTTAAATGCTAGCCACTTCATTAAGTATTCTTTGTGTGCCAAATGTCACCAAGTACCAAAAGAAAAACAAGACGGAGACTGTTAAAAGCACGGATTTTTTTTCAAGCTGTAGTATACAGACACAGAAAATACTGATCTTAGGGAACATAACTCAACAAAGGATACTAAAACAGAACATATATTTTGGAGACATGACATAAAGTCATTTCCCTCCTAATGAGATTGTACTTTAGAAGTCAAAGTAAATGCCAGTGCCATCTACCATAGCCATCTCTTTGATTATTTTTGGTGAAAATTTACTATGGTGACTTGGGAACAATTTTCCTAATCCTTTTTTTCCCTAAGCAACATATGAAAAGTATTAATATGGTATCACTAAACCATAATTCAAAACCATGGATACAGTTAGAGGAGTACCCAGGAATATCTGCTGAATTTCAATAGCCATTAATGTGACTCTGTTATCTGAAAAGAATATGTTAGCAACAAACAACACCACTGTGAAAGCAGCATTTCTAAAGTGATAATTAAAATGCATTTCCATTCATATCAAGGGGATTTTGCAATTCAAAACATCCTGCATTCATCCTTACACATTTATGCTCTGTTCACTCTTATTTTTACTCCTACCAACCCTGCCAAACACCAGATGTACATAATATGTATTAAAGTGAGTGATTCACAAATGTCAGTTTTCCTTTCCACTAAGGAGGAAAATCACATTTTCCCTCGTAAGTGTTAAAATAACATCTTTAACCTCTAAATACTTTTCCTCAAGATCTTCTGTACTTTTATTAAGCATCATTCTTGGTTTCCTAGTGACTTTCCTACTAAGGAACGTTCTATTTTGGGGGAAAAAGTATTGTTAGTGCCATTTTTTTTTCTTTTTTTAATACTGTGCATTAAAATATATATTTCAAAAGTGTTTACAAAAATCTGCTTAGCTTCTCGTGTTTTAAGGAAGGTGGAGAGGGCAGAGAGTGTAGTATCAAAGATGAATACAGCATCTATTTGCAAGTTTGTGCTGACACATATCAACATGAGTCATTTTTTGGGTAAACACTGCAGAAGATATTAGATCAAACAAGTCCCAATTAACTCTAGACCATTTAAAAGTGTTGAATATACTACTCAATTAAAAATCTTTCAATATTAGCTTCAGGTTGTAATACGCTGTAGTAGATTGAATCAGAAAAGGCATATTCTTAATCATAATCCACCTCCCTGTGGATGTGAACTCACTACAAATAGTATTTTTGAATATATTAAGGTGATTCAGGGTGTGGATTTATTTGAAGGGCCTACTTAGTTGTGTCCAAATGAATCCAGGTGGGCCTTAAACCTTAGTACTGGAGGCCTTATAAGGAGAACTGGAAGTCACAGAAACAAGAAAAGAGAGGACATTGCCATGTGTGGGAAGCAGAGATGCAAGTGAAGTAATCCAGAAAATTGTGGCGTCATCACCAGAAAACCATAGACTCACTGGAGAAACCATACCCTTGCTGATGCCTTGATATGGAACTACCAAACCTTAAAAACCATGAGCGAATCAATGCTTGTTGTTTAAGCCAACCCATTGTATAGTATTTGTCATTGCAGCTTAGCAAACTAAGACATACCCTCTCTCAGGTTTTATAAAATTGAGGATATTAAAAGTTCATCATTTTCCTGGATATGTAGAAGAAGGGGAATAAGATGGGACTCTAGACTTGAAATCTTCTGCTATCCAATCATATATGGTACTTATGGTATAGGTTACATACAAATCATGGCTTGCTGGGTTTATTTTTAGAGATATGCACTCTTTAATTCAAAGAAGAGTAGGGCAAGAATGCAGTATTCTAAATGAATTCAACCTTTCTTGGCTTTCTTATACAGTATTATACCTTACTATTGTATTTGTGCTCAGGATTGTTCAGAACTAAACATTTTTCAGTCCTTGAAACTTGACATGTATGTCTTGCCCCAAAACTGAGGATATATTTAGTTCCATTATAACTTACACTGTAAGAGGGAAAGTGGCAAGAAATGAGGTGACAGAGGAAGTAAAAAAATCAAATCATGGAAGTCATTGCAAATGTTTCCACTTTGTCTTGAGTTGAACAATTTTAAGGGAGGGGAGAGATGTTAGATTTGCATTTTAGAAAAGCCATTCTAGGTTCAAATAGAACAAAGATTTGTGGAGAACAAGATTATTGGCAGGGATATTGTGAAGTAAATATGACTAGAGATAATACAGGTGGTGTTTGGAGGTAGAAGGTTAATTAATATTGTCCAGTGGTCTAAGCAGTCCCTAAGTAGAATCATGATGATGGCTACTAGGTTGGCTAGTCACATTTTGATGAATTCAGCCTGTAAAAAGACAGTGAACCTAAATGGATTTAGACATTTTATTACTTAAACAAAGCAAAAGTAAGATCAGCATGGTATCAGCTGTCTGTGATCCTAAGCCCACAGACTGAAAGTGAACTTGAGGGACCAGATGACAAATAATGCAATCATGGGGTTCATCCACTATGAAGAAGCCATTGTTTGACTGTGTATAACTGGTTTTATAGCCTGCAACTATTTCCTAAGTGACAAGATGGAAGATCTCATGCCCCAGGACGTGAGTAAGAAACTGCCTTGTGGCAGCCTCCCACTAGACAAAGAGCCAATTTCAAGATAGAGAAGTGGGTAAAAAACATTCTTGTGAGAGTTCTTCAAAATAATGCTTATCATGCTATGTTTCAGGGAGGATCACAGGGATTATGCTATGTTGAAACATGCAAGGTTAACTGGTGGTATGGCAGAACCAATCTTCTCAACATATTTGATAAATGAATCCTAAAAATAAAAAAGGTAGGGATGACAATATTGGTGACATAAAATATATTTAAATTAACCCCAAAGGAAGTAGAAAGAAGGTAATAACAAATATTAGAGCATCTCTAAATGAAATTGAAAATAAGAAGGCATTAGAAAAAATAGACAAAACCAAGAGCTGGTTCTTTGAGAAGATTAATAAAATTGACATACCCTTAGCTAGACCAAAAAAGGTAAAAAGAGAGACAATGCAAATACATAAGATAAGAAACTAGGAAGGGGATACCACCACTGACCCCACAGAAATAAAGAGTATCATAAGAAAATTGTATGCCAACAAGATGGATAATTTAGATGAAATGGACAAATTCCTGGAAACACACAAGCAGCATACATCTACACTGACAAAAGAAGAAATTAATGAACTCAACCGACCAATCACAAGTAATGAGATTGAACTAGTCATCAAAAACCTCCCAACAAGGAAGAGCCCAGGACCAGGTGGCTTCATAAAAAAACATTCCAGAAAGAACTAACACCAATCCTGCTTAAACTCTTTTTAAAAAATAGAAGGGGAGGGAACATTGCCTAACTCATTCTATGATGCCAACATCACCCTAACAGCAAAGCCAAAAAAAAAAAACACCACAAGAAAGGAAAACTATAGACCAATCTCTCTAAAGGAAAACTATAGACCAATCTCTTTAATGAACCTAGATGCTAAAATCCTCAACAAAATACTTACTAATCATATTCAACAACACATCAAACAAATTATACACCATAACCAAGTGGGTTTCATGTGCAAGGATGGTTCAGCATAAGAAAATCAATCATTGTAATACACCACATAAACAGAGGGAAAGAAAAAAATCACATGATCATTTCTATAGATGCAGAAAAAAACATTCAACAAAATACAGCACTCTTTACTGATAAAAACACTCCAAAGATAGGAACAGAAGGAAACTTCCTCAAAATGATAAAGGATATATATGAGAAACCCACAGCTAACATCATATTCAATGATGAAATCCTAAAAGCTTTCCCTCAAAGATATGGAACAAGAAAAGGATGCCCATTGCCATCATTCTTATTTAACATTGTGTTAGAAGTACTTGCTCAAGCACTTAGGCAATAAAAAGATATAAAAAGCATCCAAATTGGAAAGGAAGAAGTTAAAATTTCACTATTTGCAGATGACATGATCCTATTCCTTGAGAAATCTAAAAAAAAAAAAACTTCTAGAGCTTATAAATGAGTTCATTAAAGTGACAAGTTATAAGATTAATGTGCAAAAATCAGTAGCATTTCTGTACACCAATAAGAAGCAATCTGAGGAGGAAATCAAGAAAAAGAATCCCATTTACAATAGCAACTAAAAGAATCGAATACCTAGGAATAAATTTAACTAAAGATGTAAAGAACTTGTACAAAGAAAACTCATGACACTGTTTAAAGGAAACCAAAGAAGACCTAAAGAAATGGAAGACTATTCCCTTTTCATGGATAGGAAGACTAAACATCATTAAGATTTACAGATTTAATGCAATCCCAATAGAAATTACCACAGTATTTTTTACTGAATTGGAAAAACTAATTACAAAATGTTTTTGGAAGGGCAAGGGGCTCCAAATAGACAAAGACATATTGAAAAAGAAAAACGAAATTGGAGGAATCACATTACCTGTCTTTAAAACATACTACAAACCTGCAGTGGTCAAAACTGCATGGTATTGGCACAAGGATAGACATACTGTCCAATGGGACCAAACTGAGAGTTCTGATATAAATTCTTAATATTCAACAAGGCCACCAAGTCCACTCAATTGGGAGAGAATGGCCTCTTCAACAAATGGTGCTTGTATAATTGGATATCCATATTCAAAAGATTGATAGAGGAACACCATCTCACAACTTATACAAAAATTAACTCAAGATGGATCAAAGAACTAAATATAAGAGACAAGACTATAAAGATCTTGGAAGACAATGTAGGGAGCATCTACAGGATCTTGTATTAAGAAATGGTTTCATGAACTTTACACCCAAAGCATGAGCAATGAAAGAAAAATAGATAAATGGGACTTTCTCAATATTAAAAACTTCTGCACCTCAGAGGAATTTGCCAAGAAACTAAAAAGGCAGCCTACTCAATCAGAGAAAATATTTGGTAATGATATATCTGATAGGGGCCTAATCCCCACAATATATAAACAAATCCTATACCTCGAAAATAAAAAGACAGAAACCCATTTTAAAAATGGACGAGTGATTTGAATAGACACTTCTCCAAAGAAGAACTACAAAATACTAAAAAATACATTAAAAGATGCTCAACATCACTAGCAATTAGGTAAATGCAAATCAAAACTACAATGAGTTTTGAAACAGAGGACTACAAGTGTTAGAGAGGATGTGGAGAAATGGGAACCCTTATCCACTGCTGCTGGGAATGCAGAAAGGAGAAAACATTGTGGAGGACAGTCTTGTGGTTCCTCAGGAAGCTAATTATAGAACTGCCATATGATCCAGCAATCCCTCCACTGGGTATATACCCTGAAGAATTCAAAGCAGGGACACAAACAGATATATGCACACCAATGTTCATAGCAGCATTATTCACTATTGCCAAAAGTTGGAAACAACCCAAATGTTCATCAACAGATGAATGGATAAGCAAATTCTGGTATATTCGTACAATGGAATATTATGCAGCTGTAAGACGGAATGCAGTATTAACACATGGGATAACATGGATGAACTTTGAAGACTTTCTGTTGAGTGAAGCAAGCCAAGCACTGAAGGACAAATATTACATGACCTCACTGATATGAATTAAGCAAATCGAGCAGACTCACAGAGCTAGAGTCTGGAAGATAAGTTTACAGGAGACAGAAAGGGAGTAGAAAGTAGTGAGCCAATACCCATATGGGAAAAATCTATGATAAGTTGGAAGGGTGTAGTGTGCAGTGGAGGGGCATGAGAGTGGTGCAGCAATGCTATTGGGTTGGGCAGTGCTGGCCTGTGGGAGGGTATGGTGGGGGGGGGTTGCACTGTCAATGGAATTGGGGGAAGGGTCAGGGAAAGGAGCAGGTGAACTCCGGGGATTTGTGGGTATGTGCTTGAAACTACAACGTTGGGAATTTTTTTTGGCAAATACGGCAGGGGAGGGTTAATGGTTTAGGGTTTTGGATGTGGGGGGCATACGGGACAGGGAGGACCTGCGGCAGTCTTCCATGAAATATGTGACTGTTCTCCTTTCCATAGTGCATTGTATCAGTGGGTGGAGACCCACACAATGAACTGGAAGGTGTTGGACTCCCATCCTGGGGAGTTTTACTATTTTCTCAAGTAGAGGGGCAGGAGTCTCTCGAGACCATAGGCAGTGCCTAATAGGGAAGGACAGGCCAGTATATCAAGCCCTCAGTGTTGCAACTAACTATGAATCTTGTTCTTCAAAGAGTGAAGGTTGGTGTTGCCATGGTTCCTGAGGGAAGACGGAGGGAGGAATAGAATAGATGGAACAGGGGGCATTTCTGCAGTGTTGGAATTGTTCTACATGACCTTGAAATAATGGATACAAGACATGTTAAATTTCATCAAAATTTATAAAAGTGTATGGTCCAAAATGTAAACCATAATGTAAATAATTAATGGTAGTTACTAGCAATGTGTCAGTATTTGTGCATCGATTGTAACAAATGTACCACCCACATGTAAAATGTCATTAATGGGGAAAGGGGAAAAGGAGGAGGATGTTGTATATATGGGAATCCCCTATATTCTGTATGTGACTTTTCTGGAACCTAAAGCTTCTTTGAAGATAAAATGAAAAAAATAAGACACTGGAGGAATAAATGGAAGAAAATGTCACTGTACATACAAGACAACAGATCTTACAGTGATGAAAGACATAATGCCAAAATTTATTTTATTTTATTTTTTAATATTTTTATTATTTCAAAATCTTTTTAATGTTCTGCATTTTATTTGTCATTTTAAAAACCATCATTATTTCATTTTCTTATTAATTGTATTCGGTTATTTTGTTGACTTCATTTGTGAAGAAGTTTTGAGTCACAGAAGGGTTAAAACTGTGGCAGGGGAGGATCATTGCTGTGGAGTATCAGTCATGGGGGATGTATGGGAGGAGGTTCAACTGGGTATACCTATAAGGCATATGAAAGAGTTCAAGTGTTCATGGGGCATTGTCGCAGTAGGTGGAGATACACACAATTCCTGAAAGAATATCCAGTTCCCATCCTGGGGAGTTTTGTCACATTCTCTAATGGGACAGTAAGAATCCCTCGAGTACAGGGGCAGTGACTAGAAAAGAAGGATGGACCATTGACTTTCCCTTGATATTGGTGACTGTACTTATGAACCTTTTCCTTTGAAATTGAAACTTAGCCTTGTATTATAAGTTGCCTAAGAGTTACCTCCTGAGAGCCTCCTTGTTGCTCAAATGTGGCTTCTCTCTAAGCCAGACTCAGCATATGTATTACCTTCTTCCTGATGTGGGACATGAATCCTGGAGATAAGAATCCCTGGCACCAAGGGATTACTACCAAGCATCAACTAGCAATGCAACTGGAAAAATATCTCGCCAAAAGGGGCAAAGGGTAAAGACAAATGAGTTTATATGGCTAAGAGACTTCAAAGTGAGTCAGGAGGTCATTCCAGAGGTTACCCTTATGCACGTCTCATCAGGATCTCATTGACTGCCAAAGTAAATATTGCCTTAAATAGCAGGGCTCTTGAGGGACCCGGAGACATGCATAAACTATAGGCAGGGTTGACAGCTCAGGAGTTTGGTGCCCTGTCAGTTGGTCCTACTTTGGAATTTATGTTCCCCAGTGTGACAGAGTTGGATTCAGTTGTGGCTTCCCTAACACATGGATCAAAGACCCCTCTCAAATAGAGGTGGAGTGGACATCATCATCCCAGAATCCTCAAGATTGGGGAATGAACAATGGACTAGAGTAGACTTACTGTTATTCTACTATAGACTTATTGTTATTCTAGCAATGGAAGAACTTTTATCATTGATGAGAAGGCAGGGGCCACCAGAGGTTCTGAGGGGAAAAATAGGTGTAATATGGGGGCATTTTCAGGACATTGGAATTGTCCTGAATGACAGTGCAATGACAGATACAGGCCATTATATATCTTGCCATAATTTGCAAAATCGGGTGGGAGAGAGCTTAATCTGTAATGTAAACTATAATCCACACTTAGTGGCAATGCTCCAATACGTGTTCATCAGTTGTAACAAATGTACCACACTAATGAAGGATGTTGTTAATGTGAGAAAGTGTGGGAGGGGTAGGGAATGGGGCATATGGGAATCTCCTGCAATTTTTATGTATCACTTATGTAATCTAAGTATCTTTTAAAAATAACAAAATAAATGAAGTATATTTAAAACACAAATTAGATTTCTATTTCTGGCCAAAATGGAGTAACCTATTATTCCTAGGTATTCTCCCTTAGACTAAAAATCCCTGGACATTGCATATCTAAGAAATATATAAAGATAATTAGGGGACAAGATGGCGTTAGTGTAGGAGGGCGCACACTGCAAGCTCCCAAAGCAAGGCGGATTGTGGACGGGGTCCTGCCCGGGGGTCTGTGCTGTGCACGCATGGAGAGAGAAGCTTGGGACATCTATCTGCGTGGATCGGCGGCGTGGACCGAACGGTGGAGATTCGTGAGTTTTGAGGCTGCCAGTGGAGGTTGGCACAGGCGGCTGAGCCTCGCGGTTAGGGAAAAAAAATAAAACGGCCATTTGGAGCCGCAGGCGGGGCGAAAAAGTTGTATTTTCTGGGGATCTGGCTGCCTGGCGCCCCTTGGACCTTGTGTGAACAGAGCAAACGAGCTAATCAGCACCCCGTGAACCAGAGGGGGGATTTTGGTCGGGGAACGGAGCTGATTTCCCTAGCCACCCAGGGATAAGACCCAGGCCGCTGCGGAGCCAGAGGAAGGGACATTTCCCAAAAAAGGGAAGGTTCGGTTGGAAGACAGGGAAGGGTATTTTATATTTTTAGACATTGATCTGACTGCCTGCACCGCCCCATAGCTTTGGGGAGCAGATAAGCCGACCTGAAGCAGCATTAGGCTGAGAGCAGACGCGAATCTGCACTCAAACTGATTTACTGAGCAGCCCGGTGAC
>JAKSZT010053882.1:5463433-5516317 GCA_026826555.1 Tolypeutes matacus | reverse complement strand
GATGTAGGCCATTTTAAATCAGCACACACCACTCAGAACTGAGTGGGAGAGAGTGTGGTCTACAGTGTGAACTGTGGTCTATGGTTGGTGGCAAGGCTCCAGGATGTGTAAGTTCATTGAGGGTGGTGTGCCACACTGTGGGAGATGTTTGTGTGGGATGTGGTGGGAGGTGTGGGAAGTGGGCAACATGGGAATCCCAGTGGATTCCGTGTAATTTTTTGGGTAATCTAAGCACCTCTTAAAATATATGTATATATATATATATAAATGGCATTTTTGTAGGCAAATACACATATATGCATATATATTTATGTATCATTTTGCAAATGTTTGTATGTATTGTGAGAATTTTGATTTTTACCCATAATAAAAAAAATAAATAAATAAAATTAAAAAATTAAAAAAAAAAAAAGATAATTAGGGGTGAAAAGAAAAAGGCAGACTGCCTAAGGATTTAGAGGCTTAAGGAATTTTGTGGTGGTGAAATTGTTGGGTTTACTTTTTACTTCTCATATACCCTGGAAGAGATGCCAGCAAAGGCTGGGACTACCAACAGACACTACAGCAAAAGAAGCTAGAAAGTCTGGTCCTCCTAATCAAAGGATCAGGAAAAGAATGACCAAAGAGAACAGAAAACCTATTTGATAATATACGTCTTACCCCAGCCAAACATAAAGGGAAAAACTTGTCTATTCCTCCTAGGTTTCAATGGGACCAAACAGACAACTTATCTTCCACCCCCACCCATGGGATCAAGCAGTACCACTCTGATTTCCTATGTCAGAAGGGCAAGCAAGGAGTTAATCTTTCATTGCCTGCCTGGCAGAAGCAGTAGGCAGTGCCCCAATTTCCTTGTCAGGGTTATGTCAGCAGGGTTAGTGGTGTGACAAGTGGGAAGCTCATTGTCCATACCACACCTGGAAGAAGCAAGTGATACTCTGATTCTCATGACAGGGTAGAGTAAGTGGGGATAAGCCAGCAAATTATAATTTCCCATATTTCATGTCTTATATGGTGCTCAATGTATGTAAAGGACATCTAAGACAATTATGTTTTTAAAGGGGAAGGGTTATTAGCAAAAGTAAATAGCAAAAGGAAGATGGTGGAGTGGCATGCTGCAAGGAGACATTCCCACAGAGAAGCTTTACACAACATGCATGAACTTAGCAGAAATAACATTCTCAGGTTTCCAGAAAACAGTTAAAGGGTTGCTGTAACTGGGTGAGTGCCAAATCATGAAAAAGGAAACTTAAAAATGGTAGAAAACCCTGTGGTGTCCTTGCTAGTCATTCCCCCACCCCCACTCCTGTCCATAATGGAGCTGTCCCATGCTCCCAGTGTGGGTCCCTAGTCCCAGCTCCAGAAGGAGAAAAGTAACTTTGTGCACATGCTTCCGTGTATGTATGTGTATGTCAATCTTTCTGATGGTACCCTGAAGGACTAAATCAGGAAACTTCTCACAGGTTTGCCTCTCAGAGTTTGCCTTGCATGTGGAGGTGATTTGCAAGACAGGTGGACAGCTGTAAAAAGGGAAGTCAAGTTCTGGATGCCTGGAGAAAAGGAGTACTGGTTTGGGATGTGTTGCATCGCACCCAGGACTGGGTAGAGAGATTATTTCCTGGTGGAAGGGAAACTTCCAGATCTGTGTGGACCAGAGAAATCCTAAGACCATACGTGCAAGCCCAGGACAAGATGAGTGCACAGAAAAGACAGAAATGAACTCTAGTTTATTTTTTTGCCTTGGGCTGTTCTTTATATGCCTTCAAGGCAGGTTAAATCCTTAAGGAGAGCACTTACACAGGTTAATCTGCAAACACTGGGAAATGTGTGTTTTTTGTTCTTGTTGTTAGCTCCTGGCATTCAAGAAAATCTCTGCCATAAAAATAGCTGGATACAAGCTTAAGGAACAAAAATCTCAGTTACTAGATTTAAAAGATAACACATTAAAACATTAAAATGCCCAGTGTGAAAAATAAAGATTACTGGGCATATAAGGAAACAGGAAACAATGGCCCATGCAAAGAAGGAAGAAAATGCATCAAAAACTATCAACAAGGAAGACCAGATTTTGGATATACCAGACAAAGATATTTTTCAGCTGTCTTCAACATGCTCAAAGACATAAAGGAAAACACAGATAGAGCGCTAAAAGAAATCAGAAAAACAATTGATGAACAAAGAGAGAATTTCAATAAAGAGATAGAAATCATCAAAGGGATCAAATGGAAATCCCGGTAATGAAGATCATTACTGATGAAGATCTTTATTAATGGAGATCTTTAATGAAATAAAAGAATTCCCGCCAGGCATTCAACAGCATATTGGAGCTGGCAGAATAAATAATCAACAAACTTGAAGATAAGACAATTGCAATTATGCAGTCTGAGGAGTAGAAAGGAAAAAAGAATGAAAAGAAGGGAACAGAGAGTAAAAGATGTGTGACACCATCAAGTGAACCAATATATGCATTATGGGAATCCCAAAAAGAGAAGATTGAGAGAAATGAACATAAAGAGCATTTGAAGAAGTAATGGCTAAAAACTCCCCAAATTTAACAAAAGACATGAATATACATGTCCAAGAAGTTCAACAAACTCTGGACAGGATACATTCAATTGGATAAACAAAAAGACACATTGCATTCAAACTGTCAATTTCCAAAAACAAAGAGAGAATTCTGAAAGTTGCAAGACAGAAGCAATGCATCATGTACAAGGAAGTCCCAATAAGACTAAATGTTGATTTCTCATCAGAAACTATGGAAGCAAGAAGACAATGGGATAACATCTTTAAAGAGCTGAAAAGAAAAATTGCCAACTATGGACTCTATATCCAGCAAAACAAACTATCTTTCATTAATGAGGGAGAGATTAAGACATTCCCAGATAAACAAAGGCTGAGAGAGTTTATAACCACTAGACTGGCCCTAAATGAAATGCTAAGAAATTTTTTCAGGTTGAAAGGAAAGATAACTAGACAATAGATTGAAGCCACATGGAAAAAGAAAGAAAGAAGCGAAGGTAACTACATGTAAAAATACAATGTCAGTGCTATTGTATTTTTAAATTATAACTCCATGTTTACTTTTTATGAAATCCAAAATGCAAATAGATAAAAAGTAATGATAAATCTATGGTTTTGGAATACAAGCTATAAAGATGTAATTTGTGATAAGAACATTAAAAATGTGGGATTTGGCAGGGTATAGAAACCTTGTTTGTGATTGCTATTGAAGTTGAATTCATATCATATAAAAGGAGATTAGAGATTTAGGATGTTGAATTTTAGCACCAAGTTAGCCACAAAGAAAATATATGAAAAATCTGGCTAAAAGAACATGTGAATGGATTCTAAAGGATTCACTACAAAATCAAATAAATGCAAAAGAAGGCAGTAATGAAAAATATTGAGGAACAAAATGATATAAGACTTGCAAAAAGCAAAATAGCAAATGACAAAAGTAAGTCCTGCATTATAAGTAGTTACTTTCAATGTAATTGATTAAACTCTCTAATCAAAAGGCAAAGACTGATAGAATGAATAAAAAGGTATGACCCCATTATATGCTGCTTCCAAGAGACTGACCTTAAGTAGGTTAAAAGTGAAAATATGGGAAAAATTATTGCATGAAAATAGTAACCAAAAGAGAATGAGGTGACTATACTAATAACAGAAAAATATACTTCAAATTGAAATCTTATAAAGGACAAAATGTACACTATATATTTATAAAATGGTCAATTAATCAAGAAGATATAACACTTATAAACATTAATGCACCTAAAAACAGAATCTCAAACTATATGTAGCAACAATTGACAGATTTGAAGGGAGAAATAGATGATTCTACATTAATAATAGGAGACTTCAATACAATACTTGCAATAATGTATAGAACATCTAGAGAAAAGATCAATAAGGAAATTGAGGACTTCAAAAACACTATGAACCATCTATACCTAACAGACATATACAGAATACATCATCTAATACCAGCAGAATTACACTTTTTACTCAAGTGTGCATGGATCATTCTCTAGAATAGACCATATGTTAGGTCACAAACAAGTCTCAATAAATTTTAAAAGATTGAAATTTTGCAAAATATCTTCTCTGAACATAATAGAATGAAGCTAGAAATCAATAACAGGTGGAGAACTGTAAAATTCACAGATATGTGAAAATTGAACAATATGTTGTTAAATGACCAACAGGCCAAAGAAGAAATCACAAAAGAAATTAGGAAATATCTTGCAATGAATAAATATAAAAAAACAACACACCAAAACTTATGAGATTGTAGGAAAGGCAATATTCAGAGGGACATTTATAGCTCTAAATGATTACATTTAAAATGAAACCTCTCAGATCAGTAATCTATCTGCACAGCTGGAGGAACTAGAAAAAGAAGAAAAAACTAAATGAGAAATGAGGAGAAAGAAGGAAATAATAAAGATTACAGGTGAGATAATTGACATAGAGACTAGAAAAACAAAAGATAGAATCAACAAAACCAAAAGTTGGTTACTTGAAAAGATCAACAAAATTGACAAATTTTAGCAGGAGTTACATAAGAAAAAGAAATGACACAAAGAAATGTGTGTGTGTGTACACACAAACAGAAATGAAAGGGAGGCATTATTACTGACCTTACAGAAATAAAAAGGATTATAAGAGGATACTATAAACAACTGTTTGCCAACAAATTAGATAACCTAGATGAAATGGACAAATCCCTAGAAGCACACAAATTACCTAAACAGACTGAAGAAGAAAAGAAAGATCTCAACAAACCAATAATGAGTAAAGAGACTGAATCACTAAAATAACAAACAGACAAAATTCCTAACAAAGAAAAGGCTAGGGCCAAATGGCTTCACTCATGAATTTTCTCAAATATTTAAAGTGGAATTAACAGCCATCCTCTGCAAATATTTCTAAAAAATTGAAGAGGAAGGGAAACTCCCTAACTCATTCTATTAGGCCAACATCACCCTAATACCAAAGCCCAATAAAGATATTATATGAAAAGAAAATTATAGACCAATATCCCTTAAGAATATAGGTATAAAACTCCTTAACAAAATTCAGAAAACTGAATCCAATAGCACGTTAAAAGGTTTAGACACCATGATCAATGGATTTATCCCAGGTATGAAAGGATGGTTCAACATAAGAAAATCAATCAATGCAATACAGGCCATGGATAGAATGAAGAAAAAAAACACATGATCATCTTAATTGAATCAGAAGAGGCATTTCACAAAATTCAGTACCTATTCTTGAGAAAAACACTCAGAAATCTAGGAATATAAGGAAATTCTTCAACATGATAAAGGGCAGATATGAAAAACCTATTGCTAACATCATAGTCTACAGTGAACCCAAAGAATTTACCCCCTAAGATCAGGTACAAAATAAGGATATCTGATTTTACCACTGCTATTCAATATTTTATTGGGAGTTCTAACCAGAGCAGTTAGGAAACAAAAAGGAATAAATGTCATTCTTTGGAAAATAAAAAGTAAAACTCCCTTATTCACACAAAACTATATAGAGAAAATCCAGAGGAATCTACAAGAAAGCTACCAGAGCTAATACATAAGTTCACCATAATGACTGGGTACAAGATAAACACTCAAAAATCAATGGTGTTTCAATACATCATCAATGGACACCTGAAGCAATGAAGCAATGCAGAAGACAATTCCATTTACAATAACAGCTAACAGAATAAAGTATCTAAGAAAAATTTAACCAGGGAGGTAAGGGACATGTAGACAGATAACTATAAATCATTACTGTAAGAAATTAAAAAGATATAAATAAATGGGATTTATTTATATTAATGAGAATATGATGCTCTTGATTCTTTCTGGAAGGTGTAATACAAGTCTAATCAATCATAGTGTTCCCTTTAAGGTGCAAGCCAGCTACAATCTTTGAAAAAACTTAAGACCAAAGAGTTTGTGAAACCTGCTATAAGCTCCACTGTTGTCATTGACCCTGAGGCCTTAATTGATAGGTGTCATCTCCCTCCTATACCTCACATTCTAGATTTCCGTCTTTCAGCCATCAACTTGGCTTGTCTTAGATACCTCCCTGGTAGGATGATACAAACATTTATCCCAGATAGATAGCTATAGATCCCTTAGTTATGTTGCCCTTTTTAGGCTGTGATTGCTGCAATTGCTCATTTGCCATTACTATTGGGATGAAAGTACCAAGAATCCCATATTTGCTGGTTTGGGTCTTTTATGGACCCCAAAAATCATGTTCTTAAAGCAAACCCATTCCTGTGCCTGTAACCCCATTGTAGGTGTGACCTTTTGATTAGAACATTTCAGTTAAGGGCCTTTGATTAGATTGCAGGACCCAGGGTGGATCTTAATCCTCGTACTAGAGTCCTTAAAAGGAGAACTAAAAAGCTACAGACATACAAGAAGAAGGCCACAGAGATGGAGAGAAGGAAGCAAGGGGCTCAGAGAAGAACCTGGAAAAGAGGAAGCCACAGACAGAACAGACAGAATCTGAAGCAATGAGATCCAGCAGAGAAGCAGATCATCCATATGACTTGTTGTATGAGAGAGGACTCTAGGATCACCAGCAGCAGCCAGTCTCTTGATGATTCCTTGATTTGGGCACTTACACAGCCTCACAACTATAAGTTTTTGACCTAATAAACTTCCATTGTAAAAGCCAACCCATTTCTGGTATGTTGCTCCTAGCAACTTTTAGCAAGCTAAAACACAGATATACTCACTCTACCCAAACTGTGAAGCAGCAACCCAACATTTCCATAATAGCCAGGATTGATTACGTACAACAGTATTTTATTTTCCTGACTGCTTAACTACTAACATGAGGAAATCAAAGTAGCCATGTGGTAGTTACATTTCTAAATTCAGTAGAATCTTTACTGTGTTCTTAAAAAAATAAAAGGATCCCCAATATAGCTAATGCTGCAGAATAGGAATCACAAATTCTATAAATAAAATACTTAAAAAATGGTGAGAGGAGCCACTCATATTTCTACTACTTGATTCCCAGACCTGTGTGTCATAATTATTAGGGACCCTCTACCATAGTGGACCCATTGATTCACACTTATCCTACCAACTAAAGGATCACATTGATCCAAGCTGGCAGCTAAAGTTTTAACAGGACATTTAACTGTTCAAGTAGGACAACTGCTTGGTTTTGCACTATTTCATAGAGTTCTGGGATTCTTGCCACTTTCTTGCTTATTAGTGCCAAATGGCATGATGTCATTAATAGAGCATATCAGTATAAGTGTGCCAGAAATATAAAAGCTTTTGAAGATGCTGAGGACTAACCTGCATTAGAGAATAGAACTGTTAACATAATCCTAGGGACAAGACAGTGAATACATATTGAAGGTGAATTGCTTTTGACACTCTAAAATCATGGTAATTGAAGATAATTTATTCATCAGATCAATAATTATATACTATATCAGAGGTTGTGAGAATGTATTCCAGCAAAGGAATTGAACTTGGCATAGCAGCTGCAACTGAAGCTACCACATGGCTAACTTTACAGAAATCCACTATAACCAATATCATCTATGGACCCACACAGATGGATATGCTTCTGATTTACTATCTTGGTTTAGCTAGGGGACAGGCAACGGCCAAAACCTTCTTTCCATAATGGTATTTTACCTTACAGATCAGGAAACAATATGAGGGTTCTATCAGTTGCTAAGTACATCCATTCCAGTTTTGCACTCGGAAATAGCCACAGGCAGGATTTGTGAATCCATAGGATTCACATTAAATTGACCCTGGCCCAAATTCCATTAATCACCTAGGCTCCAAAAGCCTCCTATCTGAGGACCATGACAGTGTTCTAATTTCCCTGGTATTTGTGTATTTGGAGCATTTTCCTTTCCAAGTGCAAGATACCCTGACAAATGCCCATAGATCTGTTTGAGAAAGGATTAGATAAATATTTTCATAATACTTGTATTAGTACTGTAAGGCTCACTGCAAATAAACCTAACTTCCCATCCAACCAAAGAGCTCTTAGTCTTGGATTGTGATTAAGTGTCATAGTTAATCCTAACCTTATGCTCACAGATCTTTATTTTTTTATTATATGTTTTAGTTTCCTAGTCTGTTCAAGTAAATACATGAAATGGTTTGGCTTAAACATGGGAATTTATTCACCCAGTTACAGTTTGGAGGCTGGGAAAATGTCCAAATCAGGGCATCACCAAGGCAATTCTTTCTCCTCAAAGACTGTCATTCTGGGGCTGGCAGCCAGTGTCTTTGGTTCTGTCACATGGCAAGGCACATGGTGGTGTCCCTTGGTGTGTTCTTTCTCTCTGGCTTCCATTTCAGCTTCTTGTTTCCTGTGGTTTCTCTCTTTGTCTGAATTTCCTTCTCTTTTAAAGGACTCCAATAATAGCATTAAGACCCATCCTGATTGAGGTGGGTCACACATTAACTGAAGTAACCTCATCAAATGATCCTACCTACAATGGGTCCACACCCACAGGAATGGATTAACTTTTGGAACATGTTTTTCTGGGGTACATATAGTTCTAAACCACCACATTTTGCAAGTTGATAAACACTTTAATCAGCTGTCCTTCTATCTTACTCACAGGAATGCCATGATTATTAGTTATTGCCACAGTGGCCAAGGCACCTGAGGGTCATAGCCCCCTGATTTACATTATAGTCTTACTATCCATTTTGGCAATTATGTTTAAATTAATACTCGTAGGTAAGTGCCACCTCCTGGCCTTTACCATTTCAGAATCATCATCCATATTGATAGTAGGGAGTCCAGTGTAATGGCAACAACCCCAACTACATACTACCTGCTTGTCATAGATGCTGTGTGCCTATCTCACCACTGCATTCCTTACTGCTTTTATGATAGTTCTCAGATCTTACTAAGTACATACATTCTAACATTTCCATCTCCTTGAAACTGCTGACCCCTTCCTCAAAACTATACCAAGTTAATCCTGGGATCTCCTAGTTTAATGTAAACTACCATTTTGTCCAAGTTTCAAAATGCCATACTAACAGACTGTTAAGACCAACTAAAGGTGTCTTGAAAGAACACTAAACCATGATTCATCAATGAAGGCTCATTTGACAATCAATTCCCTGCTATCTGTCTTCATAGTCTTCCCCATCTTATTAACACCCTCAAGATCCACCTCAGCACACCCTCCTGTTTCTTCTGGTACATATTAGCTAGGTCCTACAACTCTTTCATACAATTTCCTCCTGGGCAGGCACTGTAATTCCCCACTCAGCCTGTGCTGATGTCTCATCTTGATTATCAACCTGGAGGAAATGGGAAGAAGGGATGGGTGTAGATACTTAGGAGAACACGTCACCTTGCAAGGCTCTTGTCTCACATAAGCTCATCGCATGGCCTTGAGGCTTCTTATCTTCAGGAAGCAGATATGACTGTTTTTGTTAGAGTAGAGTCGATTTGGTGTTTCAAGATTTTCAAGTTCACCCACTGAACTGTCTCTACATGGGCTCAAGGTCCCATTCTTTTCCTATCCATTTCCTGGCTTTGACATAAAGTCCCTTTGAATCTGTACATTCAGTCCTTTTAAACTTCTGCCACCATTACAATTAGATCTTTGGCCTGATATTTATATAATTTGCCCTGTAGATACAGGAGATGAGAATATTTGTAAAAGCTGTCATTGGGGCCCTCTGGTTTTCACAAGATACTCACACAATTGTCAGTTGACTGCCCTGAGTCTTTCATTTATTTTCCAAGGCTTCCAATGCAGTTAAAAGAAGCCAACCTCCTCCAGAGTTTCAATTCTTATCATTATTATAACACCATACCATTAAGAACCACAGCTATTATATATTCTACCACTTCTCTTTCTTCTTGTATCTCACCCTAATTAACCACAAGTAAAATCCTTTGTAATGATTATGCTTCAATATGCTAGATATCATCAATATTTCACTCCTGTTAACACCTGTCTTATCAAAGCTTTACCAGGAAACAGAGGCTAAAGAAAAGAGATTTGAGCTACTATTTTATTAGGTAGCATAAGCCCAGAGAGCAGGAGTGAAAGACAAGTGAACTGAAATGCAAAAGGCTATGCTATTAAACTGGTTGCCTTGGAGTGAACAATCCCTCAATTTGGCCAGGTCACCCTCTAAAATGTCATATAATCTGTATCTCGGGAAGTCTATCTGGATGGGGGATTGTGGAGGGAATAAGAGGAAAAAGATTCATCTACCAGCCTCCATATCACACTTGTCAAAAGATTATCCTGTGGGTCATTATGTTTCCCACATATCTGGATTGCCAATATATAAGTACCCAGTGTTGCTATGTGGCATCCCACACCTAAGTGTCAACAAAGAAGCCATGGGAAAAGAAGTAAGATGCACTCATCAGGGGATTGAGGTAAGGCACTGGCAAATTACACCTGCTTACAAACCAGGATGGAATGATAAATGGGTGAGCCAAGAGGACCTGAACTAGTATGTAAAAATGTGTCTGTTATACTATAAGCAAACGTCACGTTGATATCTCTTTGGCCACAAAATGGTCTCCAAAAGTATACCCTAGTTATTAAGTTGGATGATATAATATGACTATATCATAAATGTTTGAACTTAAGTACAAATGCTATGCTTTAATAAAAGGGCAATTGACTTTTTGTGGGGGGTGGGTAGGAATTGGCTTTTATGTGAAATGTTTTTAGAAGATTTATGGTTCATTTTTCCCAGGTCACTCTTAAAGAACTAGATAACACAATTGCTGTTACCTGGCCACACAACTTAAGAATGATTAGATGGCCTCTAATATGAAGGAACCAATGACCATGTCCTGTACTACATGAGACAACAGAACAAGTAAATGCCCATGTGTCCATCACGTGTTGCAGCTGAGAGGATCCACTGATGGAGGTTCTGCTCCTCTTCTGATTAGAAAAGGCTGGATCTAGGTTTCTTAAGCATTCTGAATGACCCTACCCAACTTTCTTCATTGGCTTATTCTAAACCCTACCCAGAGTGAGGTGAAACTGTAACCTTTAATTACCCCCTCAGGCTGAGGATGCTCCATTTTGTTCTTTACTAGAACTCAAGAAGATTTGGGGAAAAAACAAGGTTGACTTGACTCAGTCCATACTCTGTATCTCTCAATTATTTAGTAGAAAAATGAAGTTTCAAGCTTGCAGAAATAGAAAATAAGGGCCTAATCATAATAAAATTAGTAAGCAACTCTCAGTGTCTGTTAACTACAACATAACATTAATACCTTCATTTTTCGTTTCTTCAACACACAAATTGTGAATTTACTATGTGCTGGCCTGGAGTTAGGTGCTAAAGTTTAGAGTGAGAGTAGCTTTGTAAGCCTTCATATATGTAGGTATCCACAGCAGAGTTATTTTAAAAATTGAGTCCTAAATATAAGTTACCATCTACAAATGTTTTCTTTTACTTCCCATACATTCCCTCTTACTAGCTCTGTGACTTTAGGCAAGTTAGTGAACATTCCTGGGACTCATTATCTTCTGTAATATAGAGCTTAAAATAGTACCTCTTACATAAGCTTCTGATAAAGATTAATGTTTAGCACCGTAACTGGCACAAAATTAGCACTCAATAATTGTAAAAAATGTGAGTATTTTTCACTCAATAGATAAGGCTGTTAATGCTGCTATCATACTTGCAAATAATGCTTTGCCTGGTTTACACATTCACATGTTCAAGGAAGACCTGGGGATCCATTGATACCATGACTAGAGAGAGAGAGCCATTTTTCTTCCCTTCTGATTTTCATTTTACTATGTGTATTTTCACTATTAAACATTATGCCTCATTTTTAGAGACAAGACAAAAAAAGGGTATAGATATATGAATCTAAACTAAAAAAAATGCATTTCTCATTTCTTTCACACATGTGCAACTCAGACATTTGGGAAACTTACAACCCAGTGCGACAATCTTATGGCAAATGTGATATGGGAACTTGAGTTGAATAATGAAGCAAATAGAACATGAATGACCTAAGAATTCTTAGGGTGAAATTATGCTTGAGAATTCATTTGCCCTTCAAAAAAATAGAACAAAAGTGCAAAATGTACACTGGTGTCAGAATTGAAATAGCCAATGTTTTTTAGATTATGGGCAATATTATATGTTTTAAAAGCATGTGAATTTAAAAGTAAAAGTTGACATTTATAAAAAATTTTAAGTTACTTTTAAATTAAAATTCTGTGATTTGGGGTATACTTTAGATGATTTATGGAATGGTAATTAAGAACTGGGTTTTGAATTGAATGAAAAGTTGGATTTCAATTATGTTTCTAGGACTTATTAGATGCGTGACTTCCAACTTTTAAAATGTGTTCACATTTCTTCATCTAAAGTTAGGGATAAATTCGTATTCTTCATAGTGTTGTTGTAATTATTAAATAAGATGATATATGATAGCGCTTAAAACTATGTTCTACCATAGGAAATACTCCATAAATGGTCATTCTAATTTACTAGAGAATACAGAGTTTGATGTATGGCTAATATGTGTGGTACAAATGTATAGAGAATGAAGAAAAGAGGTCATGTATTATCTTACGTTATATTGAAATAAAATTCAATTTCCTATGGAATATAAATTTAATTTACCAAAGAAATAATAAAATACCATTTATTCTAAGATCAAGACTGTGTAGCTCAATGGAATCAGCTTAAGATTTGGTGTTGGAGACCTAGATCCTTGTGTCTGATCTACTACCTACTTGTTGAAATACTTTGCATAAGTGACTTGCTGTTTGTACTTCAATTTCTTCATCTTTCAAGTGGAGATAATCATGCATTCCATTTTTATTGTTTCTTCATTCATTAACTGAGAATGCTTAACCTTAATTGTAAGGTGCCTCATTCTCAACATCTGTGATTTGGGGATAATAGTAGTATTTGTGTTGTCAGGTAGTTGAAAGAAATAAATGAGATAAAGCAGATAAACTCTAGGGTCAAGTGCTAAATGTGTGCTATTGTGTTTGTTTATTACCTGTTCACATACAGGATTTCTAGAGAACAAATTCATTTTGTAGTCTGGAAAATACCTGACCAAATTTTCTCATTATTTCAATGACACCTTGATTTCCATAATCATTTGGTAGAATATTAAGCAATCTAAATTTGCATCAGATTTTTTATTCCACCATTGGAAAAAACATATAATATCTTCATTTTTGAGCGCCCAAAATACACTAATAACTGCTGTATGAGATGACTGGGAAATGCTTAGAAATGTAAATATTATAAAGATATATTAAGATTCATAAAAATATTGGATCAAATAATTTAGCTAAAGTGAAAAGACATCTGCTTTCCCTATGATAATAGATATATGGTGACTTTTAAAGTATGCATATTTATTACAGTTAAGTTCTAAAATCATCATTTGGTCAAATTTTTTTAAGTGAACTTAGAGCATTCACAGTGAATTTCACATTAAAATAAGGTGATTTATTTTATTCCTTCTTTTCCTTCACTTGGATTTGTGAGTAAATGTAAATTCATTTTAATCAGATTCCTGTGGAGTGCATGATGGATAACATTAGGCAGAGTATTGATTTTTGGAATATTTATAAATATAAAAGCTTCAGCATCTTATATGAAAAACGAATAGATCTTTAGAAAGTTTTTCAGTGTACTAATAATAGTGAAATAATAACTCATTTTGATGTGCTTCTTAAATGGAGAATATCAATTAAAGGAAGACAAAATTGACAAAATGGATATATTACAAAAAACAAATGATATTGCAATGTAGTGGTGAAAATGAATGATTCTTTTAAATCTCACTTAATTGTAATACTTTCCACTTTTCATGGTACTCAGTGAATCAACAATTGTATTAGAGTAAGTACCATTTTGAATTCAATTAATTATTGGATCTCATTATATTGGTACATATGATATATACCGTTTTCATAATTGAAACTTCAATATAGGGTAAATTATTAAGGCATTTTAATAGAAGTATGGTTTTCACATTTACATGTGGTCCTCAGGGTAACAAAAGCACATCCATTATTTCAAACTATTCTTCATATTTTATTAAATGGAATTGAACATGTTGTAATTCTGCAGTTTTATCTTATTTTTCAGAACCTAACTTACAGAAAGGGAAAATTTATAGTTCTAAATATGAAAGTATATTTCTAGTGGACTGCCACAACAGTACTTGGAAGAGCTGGGATGTAAACGAAAAGTACAGTAGAAATCATTGGCACTGTTCTAAAATCCAGTCTTATTAGTATAAGAAAATATATCCAGTTTGAAAGCTGAAATTACCTTTCTCTACAACTTTTTCAAGCTTTGGAGAAATAATTAAGTTTCATCATATGTTTTGCTTACTCATGCAGAATGTAAACAACAGTTATTATTATTTTTAATGCAGTAGACTAAATTCCATTTCACACTGTTGCCAGGTAATTCTCAGCTCAAGCCAACCTTGGGCTTGACAGATTTCTTCTGCTTTGTGCTCGGGGAGACAATAGAACACAATTTTGAATGCACAACAGTTCATTCCAGGACCAATTCAATTGTACCAAAACCCTATAACCTCAAATCAACTCATTTCATAAGCAGAAATACAAATGTAAAAGCAAAGAGTTCAGGGCTACTTGATATTTAACACAATTAATATGTTTTGTTTTTGTATTTCAAGGATTCAAACAAGATAAATATTCAGCAAAGAAATATTATATTCTAATTAGATTTACCATCTTGCAACAAAATATGCCTTCACTCTTAATTCTATCCTGTTGTAAAGTATATGAAAATAGCCTCCTCAATCTCATCATCATAAAAACAATATTGATGATACAATACTGATGATTACAGACCAATATCCTTTATTGGAAAAATCTGTTTTATGTTAATATCTGCATCTATATCTATATGTGTATCTAGAAGTACAGATCTTCAAAAATCTTTGAAGGAAATTTTCAGCATTTAGGGATTCAATATTTCTATACAGCTAGTATTTTCCAACATTAAGTAAGTCAGGGCACAAACCAAGTTAAGGTCTTTACAGACCATTATAAAGCAAACTGAAATGTTCAATAAGCTCATAATCAAAATATTCAGTTAGAACATCAAAGGTCAGTTCAAATCTCCTTCCCACTTATTGGGGTCAAGTACTCGTACCTGGGACTAAAGGATCTAGATTTGCAACAGTGTGAAGGATACCTACCTGTGATTGTCCAAAAAAAAGTGCAGATTTAATTTTCTACTATGTAACCTCCAATTTATTTATTAGTTTCCAACAACATCATCTTTTTCCTGACAATATCCCCTTTAAAATATTAGCTAATTACTAACTCTACTTTTTCCTGATAGCAGTTAAGGCATGGTTAATTAAAGGATAGACTGAGGTGAGATAGTGCTAAATTGGTGGAATTCTACATTATTCTGACCATGAATATTAGTCATAACCATGTATGCATATGTTTTTGTCTTTTTCAAATATAAAGATAAATTAGATATTTTTTCTAACAATATCTCTGCTGAAGTTCCACCATCAGCAACTTAGAACTTCCACTGGTTTTCAAACAAAGGCATAAATAGAGTTACTCACCTGCTTATTAGTCTATAAATTAGTCTAGAAATGTCTACATCACATTAAGCTTTTTTCTTTAAATATATTTTTTAATGTTTATATGTGTCATTCCAGAGCATTCCTTACAACTATGCAAATTCACACAATATTACTCACATAATTAAGCTCTTAAAAATATTGAAAATATAGAATTTATTTTTCACATTTTATATTTGACAACTTTAGGTAATTTATGGCTTCTAGAAAGTAAATTGTACACATGGCTAGTAAATTAAAGTTTCTAAGAAGAGGTAAAATGAAAAGCAAAAGCCATTTTACCTCTTACACTAATTCCACTTTTAAAAGTATAACCGAAGTTAATATGTTACTAATATACTTATTCAGAAAAAAGTAAATCCTAAATGCTTGCATACCAACACATATTTATACATACACCTATCTATATATCTATGCTTATACGTGTTTTATAGCCTTTAAAACTTTATGAAATGGCTCACCCATATACATTGCTCTGTCTTGATTTTTCATATACTAACATTTCTTAGAAAGATTTTATATCTGCATATATAGGTCTATCATATTCCACTTCTTTAATTATTATTTTTAGAAAACGCTTACTTTGTGCCAGGCATTGTACTAGGTGCTTTACATAGATTAACTCACTTAACCCTCATGACAGCTCTATATAGTAAGTACTATTGTTTTTCCCTTTTCATATAGCATGCAATCTGAGCTTAAGTTCAAACTCAAAGTTCCTGCTCTTTGACCCTTAGCTTGTCTCATTTTTTTCTTATTACATTCATACAATATATAAATTTTGGAATGTCTATTTGTGAGTGTAATCTGTATTTGTGTGAGTTTGGATGTATGTTTATGATTATAAAAATGGATATACATTTGCATACATAACTTGAGCCCACTTTTATTAGTAAAATTGCACAGGAAAAAGGCACAATTTAAAAAATGTATTCAATGTTTCCTTCATTTAATCTTGCACATTTCTTACTGAGCTTATTCTTAGATATTTTTCTTATTTTTTAAAATAACTTCAAACTTACAGGAAAGTTGCAAAATTAATACAAAAACAATATTTAGAACTCCAATTACCTCCTCATCCAGATATCCAGATTTACTGTCTTTTGATTTTGTGTTATTTACTATATCATTTTTTTATCTATCTATCATCATCTTCATTTGAGAGTAGGTTCCACACATCATGCTCTTCTAACACTTCCAGATACTTTTCCTGAGAATAAGGACACTCACTATGTAACCATCTTAAGTACAGTTATCAAATTCAAGAAATTTAATATTATATAAAATATACAGTCCATATTCCAATTTGTTCAGTTATCCCAATAACATCCTTTTTTACTGGGGTTGGAAGATTATTTTTGATTTTTATGTTAGTAACATTTATACAATTTAGCATTTCTTCCTTTAACCCCATTCAGATATATAATTCAGAAGTGTTAATGACATTCGCAATGTTGTGCTACCATCACCATCATCCATTACCAAAATTTTTCCATCACTCCCAACAGAAATTCTATGCCAATTAAGTTTTAACTTCCCATTCCCTATCTCTTTTCCACCCCCTGACAATCTGTATTCTAGCTTTAAACTCTATGATTTTGCTTGTTCTGATTATTTCATTGGATATTTTATTTTGGGTAACTCTAATAATTTAGATCTCTTCTGTAATTATGTCATTTAACATTTAAGTGGTTCTTGCCTATATAGGAAACTTTTTATTCAGTCATTTTACTGGATTTTATACTGTTTCTAATAGTTTTTCAAGGAATATACCATGTGGTCTACAAATAATGATAATTTTTGTTTCTCCTTTCTAAAATATGTTCTTTGAGTTTTTCTTTGCAATTTCATTGGCTTATAATTGCAGAACAAAGTTATATTATAGTGGTGATGCTATGCACCTTTGTCCTAATCCTGGATTTAAAAGAAAGGCTTTCATTGAAATCCAGGGATTTTCATAGTACATTATGTTACTGCTTTTTTCTGCATGCTATCTTTATCATAGTTTGGTATGTGTTATACTAAATTATTTTAAAATTGTGTTTAATTTTATTTCTGTGCACTTTCTTAAAATGTATGAGGGGATTCATTTGTGAATACACCTCATGACTGGTAATTTGTATGACTTTAGCCCTTTAATAAATGTCTCAATTTTCCCATTTTTATTCTTATCTATTGCTTAGCTTTTCCATCAGTTTTGCAATAATAATGACAATATATTATACTAAAAAATTATGCATTCATTATTTTCTCTATGTCTTTTACATTTTATTTGCACAGTTCTCCAAAGTAGTTTGCTTTAATTCCATTTTCTTCTAAGTTTGACCTCCTAGATTCCTTTCTAGTTTTTTTTGTACCTATATGGTTTCCCAGATATTTTATATCATTTGTCACTGTTTTTTTTATTTTATTTTTCCAAAGAGATAGCTCTAGAAAATATTTTATCATTTCTCATCTTTTTCTGTTTTCTAATTCACTAATTTTCATTTTCTATTATATTCTTTTTTTTTTTTTCCTGCATTTTCTGGATTAATTTCAGTTTTATTTGCCTTGAGTTGAATGTTTAATTTATTTTCATCTTTTATTATATAGTCACATGGTTATTTAATACTGAAATTTCTCTTAAAACAGCTTTGGCTATATATATAAATAATTTCAAACTGCTGCTTCTTTCTCTTATACTTGAATGTCAACTCTGATGTGTATAAGATACTTGGGTGATGTTTTCTTTTCCTCATGATTTTATTTTTACCTTTTTTATTCAAACACAACATACATACTATTAAGTACACAGAACATTAAGTTTGCAAATCAATACATTTTTACCACTTGGATGCAATCTTCTCACCTCCACCCAGATTAAGACATAGAAACCAACAGATTGCATTGTTTAAAACTCCTTTGGCTGCTGCATGAAACCATTGATGGAAAGGGTTCAAGTACAGGTAGAAGGCCTCGTGTATGTTCCCCTTTACTCCATTTATTATCTACCAAAATGTAAGCAATAACCTGATTCATATCACCATAGTTTAGTTTTCACTGTTCTTAAAGACTGTCTAAATGGTATCACATAGCAGGAAAAGTTTTGTGTCTGCTTTCATGCAGTATCATTACTGGGAGACATCATCTGAGAGTTGTCATATGTAGCATTAGTTTTATCTTTGTTAATGCTGTGTAGTATTCAATGATATGAATATGCCTTTCCACTAATGTTGAGCATTTGGCTTTTCAAATAAATGTGTTATTTTTTAAATTACTGTAGCTGTATAGTAAGTCTTGCTATCTTCAGATCTCAGCTGTAGGCTAGCATAAGGCTTGTTTCTCTCCCCAGGGCTCCTTTCTTTCCAAGCTTTCTCAGCTGTTCAGGACTCTGGTCTCTTCAGCTGCAAACTGTCAGGTGAATGACTTGGTTCTTTCCCCAGGGCTCCAGCGTCCAAAACTAAAACTCTCTGTATTCCCCTTCTCCGTGTATTTACTTCCCTGCATTTGATTGAGCATCCATTTATATAGTCCACAAGGGGTGGGGATGGGGACTCAAACCAAGTCGCCCTAATGATGTGGTCAAATAAAAGCCCTAATCCTGATTTAATAATGTAAAAGTGAAACCTCTACATCTAATACAATCTAATATGCCCAGAGGAACAGACCAGTTTACAAACACAATCCTATATTTATGTTTTGGAATTCATAAATAATAGCAAACTGCCACACCCTGTATATGGTCAATTTTTGTAAATATTTCATATGCATTTGAAAATAATGTAGATTCTGCAATTGTTTAGTGTGTTCTATATGTGACAAGATAAAGTTTGTTAATCATATAGTTTTGGTTGCTTGTTCTATTACTTATTCAAATATATATGATAAAATCTCCAGTGATGAATGTGAATTTATCTATTGCTGTGGTTAGTCCTGTCAGTTTCTTATTTATACACTTAAGGCTATGTTATTAATTCAAGCAAATTTAGGATTATTATATATTTCTGTTGAATTGACCCCTTTATCAAATTATATTTTCCATTTTGTCTTTGATAGTACTTCTTGCTTTAAAGATACAATTCTCTTTTGACTAGTGTTTGCATGCTAGCTCTACTTTTATTTTTTTTTATTTTTCACCTTCCTATATCATTTTATATAGCATATATCTCTTGTAAGCAACATGTGGCTGTTTTTGCTTGTTTATTGGTTTCTCCAGTCTGAAAACTCTTATCTTTAATTTGAAATATTTATTACATTCACATTCAATTGAATTACTGACATATTTGGGTTTAAATATCCCATCTTGCCATTATATGTTCCCTGAGTTCTTTGTTCACCCCCCCCTTTTTTTTGGCTTCTTTTGGATTAATCAAATGTGTTTATGCTATTTTTCTACTTATTAGGTTTTAGTAATACATTCCTTTATTGTTAGTTTAGAGGTAGATCCTGTAATTAAAATATGCACCATAGAGTTTATCCTAAATCAGTACTTTTTCAGATTCCCAGACAGTACAAGGACTTTTGCTCTGTTTGTTGCTTCCCATCTTCTGTTCTGTTGTTGTTTTAAACAGTCAGTATTCACTAAAATATAACCACAAATTACCCTTTGGAGCGCTTTTTATTCCTTCTTGAATCATTATACTTCCATATTCTGGAATCACTTTCCTTCTGCCTGATGACCTCTCTCTCTCTTACATGTGCATGTTTGTGTATGTGTGTGCTTGTGTGCATGTGCATGTACACATGTGTGTAAGTATAATAGGACAGGGATGATGCATTCTCTATTTCATTTTCTGAAAATATATTGTTTTGGAAGAGTGTTTTCAATAAACTGTTCTAAATTGGCATTTATTTACTTTTAGATTTTGTGTATTTTATTCTATTGTCTTCTGGCTTTTGTTGTTTCTGTTTAAAAGGCAGCTGTCACTCTTATTCTTGTTCTATTCCTTAGGTTGCTTTTAAGATTTTCTATTTGTTCTTGGTATTCAACAATTTTATTATGATATGCCTAGGTGTTTTTTTTTTTTGTTTTTTGTTTTTTAATCTTGTTCAGAGTTTATAGAGCATATTGAATTTGTGGCCAGTGTATCCTCAAGTATTGTTTCTGCCCCTTCTTCTGGAAAACCAATTATGTAAATAGATACTTTTGCCATGCCCCATATGTCACTAGTCATTTCTCTATTTTATATTTTTTCTATATGTTGTTCAATGTATTTATTTTCTATGGTATCTCTTAACTTGGGTCTAATATATCATTAAGTTCATATTTTGAATATTTAAAATCAATCATGTGTTCTGTTTTTAGGGTTTCCATTTTAATATTTTTAAAATAGATTCTAGTTTTCTGGTAAAATGATCTTTCTTTTCATCTGTTTTTCTTGAACATATTAACTATAGTTATTTTTAAAGCCATGTATTAAAAGTCAATGTCTGGGGGGTCGGATATGGCTCAACTGGTTGGGCGTCCATCTCCCATATGGAGGGACCCGGGTTCGATCCCCGGGACCTCCCGGTAAAAAAAAAAAAAAAAAAAAAAAGTCAATGTCTGGATTATCCATAGGTCTATTACTGTTATCTGACCTATACTTTTGCTTTTCAGACTTTTGCTCCTTTTTTACTTTTTTAGCATACTCAATGTTTACCTCTGGAAACAAGGATGAGGAATTAGTAGAAAGAAATGAAAAAGAAAAGTCAAAATAAGGATAAGGTCCTGTTGAGTCCAACTGGGACCTTCTAAGAGATGTAGAGAATGATTCTTAGAATTTTTCCATTTGGGGACTAAGAAGAACTATTTTCTCTTAATTGGCACATTTAAGGTATTTGAAGAACATATTAAGAGCTAATTATATACTTACTACATATTTATTAATTCAATAAATATTTACTATTTATTAGTGACAGTTTGAAGCTAGATGGAACACAGAAGTCATATCCTTAGAACTAACCCATTCCTGTGGTTGTGACCCTATTAAAGTGGGAACTATTGATTAAATCACTTCAGTTAAGAGCCTTTGATTAGATTATTTCTATAAGGTGTGAGCCCTGGGGGTATTAATCCTCTTGTTGGAGTTATTAATAAACTGGATAAATATATAGAGAGTCAGAGCACAGAAAAGATTCAGAGAGGAACCCACAGAAGAGGAACATACAGAAGCAAAGAGAAAAGCCACAAGAGCAAAAAGCTGAAATCATTGGAACCCAGGGGAGAGAAAATCACCGAAGGATCAGCCAGAAGCTGAAAGCAGTGGAGCCCAGAGGAGAAGGCAGAGACCAGCAGACACTGCCACGTGCCTAATGGCCCAGAGCTGCAGCTCAGGGAGAAAGCATACCCTGATAATGCCTTGATTTGCACACCATCATGAACTGTAAGCTCATCAATTAATAAATCACTGTAAAGCCAACTGTATTATTTAGCCAAAGAGGTGCTTATGCAAATACCAGAAATCTGTTGGCTTTTATAAAGGGTATTTATTTGGGGTAGAAGCTTACAGTCACAAGGCCCCAAAGTACCATAAGAGATACTTTCTCATCCAGAGTGTGTTGCCACATATTGACATAAGATGGCGGGCGATCAAGGGTTCAGTCTTCCTCCTCCTCCCAAGGTTCCATGGTCCCAGCTTCTTCAAATATCAGCTGTAGGCTGGGATAAGTCTTGCCTCTCTCGCAGGGCTCAATTCTCTCCAGGCTCAGCTGCTCTGCTCTGTCCACAGGGCCAGCTGTAGACTATCAGGCTAATGGCTTGTCTCTTTTCCCAGGGCCTCTGCTGTGCCTAATGCAGCCTTCTCTCCTTCCTCACATATATATTTCTTTGTGTGTTTACTTCCCGGGGCTTCAACATCCAAAACTCCAATGAACTCCTCTGCCTTGTCATTTTCTCTGACAGTCCCTGCCCCCTTGGTGGGGGGGGACTCAACATCTTACTGACATGGCCCAATCAAAGCCTTAATCATAATGTAATCAAGTAAGAGTGAAACTTCTGAATCCAATACAATCTAATATACCCAGAGGAACAGTTCAATTTACAGACATAATCTAATATCTATTTTTGGAATTCATAAATAATACCAAACTGCTAACTCTACCCTCTGAATTCCAAAAAGACATTGCAATGTTCAAAAAACCTTATGTCAGTAGCAATGCTAAGTACAAAACCATATCACAGTCTAAAGAAATATAGTTTGTCTTGGGGAAAAGTCCAGTTTGGCTGTAAATCCCTGAAACTTACAAGGCCATTTATCTGCTTTCAATACACAAATGGACAAAGGATAAACACTCCCTTTACCATAAGGAGAAATTGGGAGGGAAACATGAGTCATAGTCCTCTACAGTTCAGTAACTTGCAGGGCATAATTCATTTGATTTCAAAGTCTGAGAGTCATTCTCAAGATGATGGTTTCTTCTTCCTGGGGCCTCATGGGGGCCCACCCTTTCCACAGGCTTGCCCAATGGCCATTTTCTTGGTTCCACCCATCTCAAGCATTTGGGTAGTGACCGAACTCCAGGCCTCGCCCTCCAAGAGCACTGAGGTGATGACCATACTTTACCCAATCCTTGGGTTAGAGTCTTAACCCCCCTAGTATAGTGAAGTGAAGATAACATTTTCCCCAACCTTTGGCATACAGGCTCAACCATCTCGGAGGAACAAGTTGGTAACCGGTAACCTGGCATTCCCTAATCCATGGGGGAAAGACCCACCCCTCTCAGACCTATGGGGTGTCGACCTCAACCTCCCTAATCCACAGGGAATGTGCTCCACCCTCTCTGTACCCTGGGGCAGAAAAACTCTCCCTGAACATCAGGTAGGAACATCCACCCTCTTCAACTGCCAGGGCAAACTCACCCTCTCTGTACATGGGGGGTGGGGGGGCATTCCTCTCTTGGCCCAAAGAGATGTCTTAATTCCAGATCTCAGTTTCTATGTTTTTCCTCTTAAAGTTGTTTCCCCCTCAAACTCTCCTTTTCATGTCCCTTTTAGCCCAAGCTGACAGTGGTTTTGTTCATACAGTTCTCTCAAAAAGCTTGTTGGTCTAGCATGCAGGAAGCAGGGGTCCAAGCCATCAGACAGTAAGACTTTCCACAAGTCTTTCTGAGATAACTGCGTCTCCAATCCTAATTTACAAGTTCCAAGTTTAGTTAAGTCCTCAAATGGGGCACTATCATCTGGGAGCTTGATTTCCATGGGCCTGGAATTTCCAGAATCTGTTTCTGGTTTCTTTGTGCCCAACAATACAGTCCTCAGTGTATCTCACTCACCTAGCATTTCGCTCTAAGCTGCAAGAAGCAGCTAAGCCTCGTTCTCTGAGTTTTCTTTGGAAAGTTCTTCAGCTAAATGCCCAGGCTCACCATTTTCAAATTCTGTCTTCCATAAAACATGAGGAGTTAATCTTGCTAAGTTCTCTGCAACTTTAAAACATGGATCACCTTTCCTTCAGTTTTCAATAATAGTTTCATCATTTACTTCTAAGCCCTCATAAAAAGTCTCTTTAGCGGGAAGTGGATGTGGCTCAATCGATAGGGCTCCCGTTTACCATATGGGAGGCCCCGGGTTCGGTTCCCGGGGCCTCCTGGTGAAGGCAAGCCAGCCCACGCGGCGCGGTGAGCTGACGCAGCAGGACGACCCGGCAAGGGGAGACAAGCAGACACAGAAAAACGCACAGCAAATGGACACAGCGAGCACAAGCAGCAAGGAGGGGGATAAATGAATAAATAAATAAAATCTTTAAAAAAAAAAAAAAGTTTCTTTAGCATCCATGTTACTAACAAAAGTCTCTTAAGGAATCTAGGCCTTTTCCATCAAGCATCTCAAATTCCTCCAAAAAAATACCCCTTACCCATTTATAAAACCATTCTAACATTTTGGTAATTGCAAAAGCACAACCCCACTCTCCAGTAACAAATTTGGTATTAGTCAGCCAAAGGGGTGCTGATGCAAAATTGCAGAAATCTGTTGGTTTTTATAAAGGGTATTTATTTGAGATAAAAGCGTACATTTACCAGGCCATAAAGTGCAAGTTACTTCCCTCACTAGTTTATTGCCATGTGTTGGAGCAAGATGGTTGTCGATGTCTGCAAGGGTTCAGGCTTCCTCTTCCTCTTAAGGCTCCATTGCCCCACCTTCTTCCAATATCAGATGTAGGAATAAGTCTCTCCCAAGGCTCATTTCTCTCTGGGCTCAACTTCTCTGTCCTTTCCACAAGGTCACTCAACATCCTATTCATGTGGCCCAATCAAAGCCTTAATCATTATTTAATAAAGTAAAAGTGAAACCTCTGAATCCAATCCAATCTAATATGCCCAGAGGAACAAACCAGTTCACAAATATAATCCAACATCTATTTTTGTAATTCATAAATAATATCAAACTGCTAAACCAACCCATTTCTGATATATTGCCTTGGCAACCTTTAGCAACATAAAAGAGAATTTGGTACCAGGAGAATGGAGTACTGTGATTCCAAATACCAAAAAAATGTGGAAATGACTTTATAATTGGATAATGGGTAGAGGCTGGAAGAATTGTGAGGTACTTGATTTTAAAAAAAGGCCTAGATTGCTTTGAAGAGACTGTTGGTATAAATGTGGACACTAAAGTTACTTCTGATGAGGTCCTAGACAGAAATGATGAACGTGTTATTACAAACTGGAAGTAAACTGGCCCTGTTTTAAAGTCGCAGAGAACTTGGCAAAATTAACTCCTGATGTCTGATGGAAGGCAGAATTTGAAAGTGACAAGATTGAATATTTAGCTGAGGAGATATCCAAACTAAATGTGGAAAGTCTGGGAAGCGGCTGTGGCTCAATCAGTAGGGCTCCCGTTTACCATATGGGAGGCCCCGGGTTCGGTTCCCGGGGCCTCCTAGTGAAGGCAGGCCTGCCCACACGGCGTGGTTAGCTGACCCAGCGAGCACAAACAGCAAGGGGGGGATAAATGAATAAATAAATAAAATCTAAAAAATAAAATTAAAATTAAAAAAATAATAAAATAAATAAATGTGGAAAGTGCAGCTTGGCTTCTCTTTGCAGCTTGTATTAAAATGCAAGAGGAAAGGGATAAGCTGAGAACTGACCTCTTGGGCACAAAAATCCCAGAAATTGATGGTGTGGGAAATTCCAAGCTTCCAGAAAGTGAATCCCCAGAAAATAGTACCCTGTTTTAGTTTGCTAAAAGCTGTTGGGAGCAATAGACCAGAAATATATTGACTTTTATAATGGAAATTTATTAGATTAAAAGCTTACAGTTCTGAGGCCATGAAATTATCCAAATCAAGGCATCAAGTGAAGCTTTCTCCCTGAATTTTGGCTGTCTGCATTTTTTAATTTCTCTATTTATAAAAGACTCAAGTAAGAGGATAAAGAACCACCCAGGGTCATGAAATCTAATCAAAGTTCCTTAAATAAGTAACTTAATCAAAAGCTCCCACCTACAATAGATTTACATGCACAGGAATGATTAGCTCTAAGGACATGATGTTCTAGGATCCACCCAGCTTCAAGCTGTCACATTTTCCATGTGAGGACTTAACAGAACATGGATCTAGTCAGCTATTTCATTGCAAGTCAGGATTGGAAATGCAGTTATCCAGGGAGGATCTGTGGAAGGTCTTGCTGTTTGTCAGCTTGGCCCCATGTGGGCTACATGCAAAAGTAACCAGTTTTTGTTTTTTGTTTTTTTTTCAAGATCTATAAGAATGGAACTGACTAAAAGGGTCATAAAAGCAGGATATTGAAGGAAAAATGATTTCAAAGGCAGAACTGTGGAACTTGCTGTCTGGACTGAAGTCATCTTGAGCTAGGAAAGCGGATCCACCCAAGTGTGCATAAAGGGTTAATATGCCCAGCACTTGAAGAAGGAAGGCTTTCTGCCTAGTTGTTCAAAGAGAGTGCTACTGCTCCAGGCTTCAGAGAGGGTGGAGCACATTCCCCAGGGAATGGAGAGAGTCAGTCCACTATCCAACTGTTCTGAGGAAGGCTGAGCCAGTGTTCTAGGAGTGTAAGGCCTAGAGTTCAGCAACCACCCAGATGTTTGATGAGGGTAGAGTCTAGAGCATGGCCATCAGGCAAGCCCTTGGAAAAGGTAAGGCTGCTGCTCCATCAAACTCCAAGTAGAAGAAACCATGCTTCTATAGATGGCTCTTAGACTTTGAAATCTAATGGAATATGCCCTGCAGGGTTTCAGAACTGTTTGGTACCCAGTGACCCCTGTTTTCCTCCCAATTTCTCCCTACAGCAATGGAAATGTTAATCCTGTGGTTGTCGGAAGAGAATTTTGCCCCAAGACAGACTACACTTATAACTAATTTTGATGAAACTTTGTACTTAATATTGTTAATGAAATGGCTTAAGGCTTTTGAAATATTCTGATGGAATGCATATATTTGCATTTGGAAAGAACATGTCTTTCTTGGATCCAGAGAGTGGAATGTTACAGAAGCTGGGTAGACCCCAGATCATGTCCTTAGATCTAATCCATTCCTGTGGGTGCAAATCTATTGTAGGTGGGAGCTTTTAATTAAATTACTTCAGTTGAGAGTCTTTGATGAGATTACTTCTGTAAGGCAAGACCTTGGGTGGGTCTTTATCCTCTCACTATAGTCCTTTAAAAATGGGATGGATACCATTATGGAGAGTCAGAGCAGAGAAAACACTCAAGAGCTGAGGGAGGAACCCACAGAAGCTGAGAGAAAAAACCCCCAGAGAAAGAAGCTGAAATCATTGGAACCAGGGAAGGGAAAGCCGCAGAAGGAGCAGCCAAAAGCTAAAAGTAACAGAGCAAGGAGGAGAAGGCAGAAACCATATACCTGATGGCCCACAGCTGGAACTCAGGGAGAAAGCATATCCTGATGATACCTTTATTTGGACACTTTCATAGCCTCAGAACTGTAAGCTTATAAATTAAAAAATCATTGTAAAAGCCAACCCATTTCTGGTATATTATATTGCCTTGGCAGACTTTAGCAAACTAAAGCAAGTATGAATGCTTACTATAGGCCAAGTACTCTTCTGAATCTGAGGATTGAGCCATGAACAAATTAAATATAGCCCTTGCTTCAAGATGTATATATATAAATGAATTGGGATGTGAGGACAGCAATAAATAATAAATATATAATACATTGAAAGGTAAAATTGCTATTAAAAAGTTAGATAGGGCAATTGAAAGTGTGTGTGGGTTGTACCTTTATATACAGTAGTCAGTTAAATTTTCTCTGATGGAATGACTTTAAAGCAGAGAATTAAGGATAAAGAGTCCCTGGAAGAGGAAATAACAAGAACAAATGGTCCAAGGTACAAGTGTGCATTTTAAATGGGAAAAATTAAGTAGCCCGTGGGGAGCGGGTGTAGCTCAGTGGTTGAGTGCCTTCCTCCCATGTACAAGGTCCCAAGTTCAATCCTCAGTACTTCCTAAAAAAATAAATAAATAAAAGTAGTCCAGTGCGAGCAAGGAAAATAGGTGAGGGTATAAAGCAAACCTTGTACAGCATTATATGGCATTGTCAGCTGGATATTTTTGAGTTGCTCCCCTGGACATATTCCCCATTCCTTCTGCACCCTGATTTGTGTTGTTTTATGGACAATTTCAACGGGCAGCCTTACCATTAGGCTTTGTGTTGTGTTTAGCCAGTGGAAAACATAGAGAGGATATTAGAGGGAGGAAGAAGGATAAAATTGAGATATTTAATTCCTCAACTCTTTTTCCACATGTTTGCATCAGGCTGTCTTTGCCTCTTGACTGAAGGTCACATCTCTTGACATGTGGCCCTTTCTGTCTTTGGTTCCAGAAAATGCTTCCTCCCTTCATGCTTCAGTCCTAGGCTTCTAATGGCTTCTAATGTCACCAATCCTATTGTCCTGCATTAACTTTGATGCTTCCCTTTTGTTTTGCCCATAATTTTATTATAGAACCTTTATTAAACTCTCCAAAAATTGCTAATTTGAATGTGCCATTTGTTTCTTGTTGAGACCCTGACTATTATACAAGATAAGGATTTAGTGTTTATGTGGATGTCTTATGGAGCCATTGGAGAGTTTGAGCATTTAAATCATAACACTCTGACAGCTGTATGGAAAATAGAAGACAGAAGGTAGAAGTGGTAGCAGAGAGACCATATAGAAAGCTCTTATAACAATCCAGGTAAAAGACAATGACTTGGATAATATAGTAGAAGTAGATAAGTTGGGAAGTTTGGTTGAGTACTAACTATATTGTGAAGAAAGCTGATGGGATTTGCTGATGGATTGAATCTGCATTTGAAAGAGAGAATCCAAGAAAAGCTTCAGAGCTTTTGGCCTGAGCAACTAGAATAATATAAGTGCCATTCACCAAAATGAGGAGCAGTAGATTTTTGGAAGAAATCAAGAATTAATTTGTTTTTGGAAAAAATTAATTTGCATTGTCAATTGATAGCCTAGAAATACATGAATCAAGAGTTCAAAAAATTAAATATAAGAGTCAGTGCATAGGTTAATTTCACATATCAACTTGGCTAGATTATGGTGTCTATTTGTTTGGTCAAGCAAGCATTGGCCTGACTGCTACTGTGAGGGTATTTTGTAGATGGATATAACTAATTAATTAGGTGATTGCATCTGTGGCTACAAACAAAGGAGATTGCCTTCATCCATGAGAGGAGTCTTCTCATCCAACCAGCTGGAGCCCTTATTGGAAAACTAAGGATTTCAGAAAAAAGAATTTCTATAGCTACTTCAGCCAGCAAGGCTTTCCTGGAGAATTCAATGATACCTTCACCGAGTTTCCAAATTGCAGCCTGACTATGTAGATGGAGAGGAGGTGAAAGAGATATCTAAGTCTTGGGGCAACAATGTTTACAAGATTGTTAAAAAAAATTAGATGCTAGAAAGGATGGCCCACACCAACACAAGGTGTCAATAATAGTGCGGTATATGAGAATCCTGTATTTTATGAATGATTGTACTGTAAACCCACAACTTCTCTAATAAAAAAAGAATAACCTCACAGAGGAACAAAAGGAGATAGGAAATCAGATGACCAAAAGTAAGACTATAATCAAGAAGGCTTTGAGAAGATAAGTAAAGAAAATGACTCAAGAAAGAAAGAATGATGAGTGTTGTCAAATGTTGCTTAGAGGGCAACTGAGAATTGACCAATGAATTGACTGACAAGAAAACGATTACTGACACTGACAAGAATACTATTATTGTAGTGCTACAGACAAAAACTTAATTTGGAATTATTTCAAAACAGAATGAAAGAAGTAGAAATAGAGACGGTAAGTGTAGACAACTGTTTCATGCAATTCTCGACAAGGTAATAAAAGGAACAGGAAAAGGAGACATTGGGAATGGCTCAAGGGAGATTTGAGATCAAAGATGGGGTAATTATTTTTAAGGAATGATCCAGTAGAGAAGGAAAAATTGATGAAACAGTAGAGAAAGCAATAGAAAAAGGAAGAGAGAGGGAAATATCTGAAGCAATGCCTTTCAGTAAGTGAAGGAGTGAAGAATCTACTTGTATAGATTTAAGAAGGTATAGCAGTTTGATATTGTCACCTAAGACAAAGGGCTGCAAGCTTTTTATTTTATTTTTTTTCTGTATAGAGCCATATAGTAAATACTTTAGGCTTTATGAACAGTATGGTCTCTGTCACATTACCCAACTTCTGTTCATATTATAAAAGCAGCCATAGCAATAAAGAAACGAATCAGCATGGCTGTACTTCAATAAAAGTTTATTTTCTAAAACAGGCAGAGAGCCAGTTTGACCCACAGGCTATGGTTTGTTGGACTTTTATCTAGGAGAGTGAAAAATGAATGCACTAGGGACATGCAGTAGGATTATTTATGGTTATAATCATGAGTATCAAGTGGAACAAGTCAGAAAGGAGTGTTTTTCTCCAACCATGTTTTAGGTGCTTGGAGGCAGGTGTTGTAACAAATGCTAAGGAAAATATTAAACAATAAACAAATCTTTTATCCTTAGTTTCTGCCACACGTGAGCTACTCCAGTCATGTATCCTCTTCCCCCTTCCCCTCCCCTGTCCTCCCTTTCCCTCCCTTCCTCTTCTCTCTCCTCTCCTTCCTATAATCTTGTGCTATCTTTTCTTGATTGCACATCATTCTCCATTCAGCAGCCTGAATGCTTTTCTCAATCACCACACCAGACAGGTTGTTTCCTGTTTATGCCCTCCAGGGTCTCCCTACACTACTAACATTTCAAATTCTAAGCATGGCTCTTTATTCCTTGCATGCCCTGGCTCCTCTCCAGCATCACCTAGCACCTCTCTCTCCTCTTGTTCATTGCACTTCTATCCTCTTTTAGTTTCTGGAACATATCAAAACTCATTCTGTCTTCAGGTTCTTCCCTCTGCTTCAAATTCTTCCCCTGAACCCTCTCTGATCTCCTGTTTATTTTTCAAACACTATTTGAAATAACCCTTCTCCTTAGAGGTTTTTCCTCAGCCTCATGAGAACTTCCTTCCCCACCCGGACCTACCCCCTCCCACACACACCCCATTCATTAATTATTCTCCTAGAACTCTGCCTTCTCCCTTCATCAGATTTATCATAATGTATAATTATGAACTTGTATCTGACTTAATTTGGTTAATGTCTATACTGCCTACTAGATTATATACTCCATGAGAGCAGAACTGTGTCTGATTTAGTCCACCAATATACATCCTGGCCTAGCCCTTGGCTAGTGATTGAATAATGGAGTTACCTCAGACCTCATTCATTTTGGGGATGGGAGGTAAGATAGGATCCCCATTGCTGTTTTTGGACTTTCTTCTCCACCCCTAGGCCAGGTCAGGTAATCTCTTATATGTTCCCATAATGCCCTGAACTTCTAGTATTATACTGAAAATTAAACAATTGCTTACATATCTCTCTTTCCTGCTAGATTCTTAGCTTGAGAAGAGAAGTAAATTTATCTGTTTTTGCTCAACATTCTATCTCCATTACATTGCACACCACCTGGTGGAAAGTAGGCACACAAAAACTACTTTGGATTAAGTGAATGAGTTTTAATGTGTGTTCAGGCTTTTATCTTACATAGAAATGCTAATATTTGAGTGGCCCAATTTCATCCTTTGTATGGAAAACATAATCTTTAGACGGTATTTATTTTCTTTCCATTGAAAGATGCGGTTTGATGTTAGAAAAGCAGGTGAAATGGAAATAAGTATTATATACAAAGCTATTGACTCTAAAAATTTTCTATGCAAAGTCAAAGCTATAATCCTTTTGGGGGGATTAATTCAGTTAAAGAGACAGAAAATAAAGGTAACTGGCTAAAAATTAACTTTGTTCTTTCATTTAAACTTACCAAGTCTCCAGCAACACAACTTTTCATACCTGACAAATTTCATATGCCAGGGGCGAAGTTGGAAGAATGTATGTGCCATATTAAACATCAAATAGTATGCTAAATACATACACACACATAAACACACCTCATAGATATAAAGGCAACTTGGAAAATTTTGAAAATACCATCAAGAACAAGCAAAATACAAAGGGCTTGAAAACTCATAGTGTTTTATATAGATGCCAGAAATTACATAAAAGGTGGTAAAATCACCACCATTCATTCTCTAACAGCAATCTTTCCTGAAATAAGGGCCATATTGAATTAGGAAGTAATTTTTCAAATAGTTGAGGCAATGGCAGTAGTAATATTGATACAATAGGACCCTCCCTTAAGATGTCATATTGAACCATTTTATACTATCATTATTCATACTTTTAAAGTATGATGTAGACATGCTTAGAAATGCACTGAATTCCTGAGCCCATGAACTGATTTCATTTCACTGAAAGTATAGCTATTCAGTAACCTAAAAGACAGAGGAAATGGAAAATAACCCTTATAGAGTTCCTGCTATTTGATGTTATATATACAAAATTATATTTATTCTTTCATTTAATCTATAAATACTTGCTGAATTTTATAACCTCTCAAATAGAAATTATCTGATGGATGAAAGGATAACAAGAGGGGTCAGGCAATTTTCCCCAGTTTCGTAGTTTATAAATGAAGGCCTCTGCTTAGAGACCAGATATATATAACTCCAAGCCAGTTTACTAACCACTAGTGTACATTATGTTAGTACATCTTTCACATTCATGAAACGCCCATTGAACACTCAAGGAGCTATATATGCCCTTGTAAAAAGTTGCAGCTTGCAGATATAAAAATGTAAATTTGATCTAGGAATACTGGTTGTTTATGTAAGTAGAGTCAGTTCTCATAATCATCCAGGGTCTGGCTCTGCATTGGTAAGTTCATAAAACGATTGCCAGATTCAGCAGAGCTAATTAAACTCAGGGATGCTGACTGCCTACTGCATGACTACTGACCCATTATCATTTGGACCTAGGTTAGGAATTAACTAAAAGACTATTGGGATACAACGTTGCCCAACACCAGTTTACTTAGCTTAGGTAATAAGAGCAAGCATACAGAACACAGTCAAACAGCATTTGCTTCTGGTGATCCCCACATGTCAGGCAAAGTTTTCAGGCCCTTCCACAACAGGAGCTGTGCCCCATGCAAGAGATAAGGCTGAATAGGATGAAGAGCATTTCAATATGCTCCTCTGAAGTCCCTACTTAGCATTAAAACTATTTAGGTAACAACATCCTTTTGAGAATATATAGTACCAAGGCAACAAGACTTATCCCTCAAAGTGCTGGGTTCAACTGCAACTTATCAATAAAGGGTTTCACAATGAACAAATCAGACAACCAGGTAAAAGCCAACCAGTTCACATTCCACATTTATCTTTACTCACTACATTAGGAAAGCAGTGCTGCAAGGAAATCCAGAATGATATATGCCTAGATATACATGCTTACCTTTTACCTGAAATTAGATACTAGATAATTAGGACCTATTCATTCATTCAAAAATACGTATTGAGTACCCAAGAAAAGCCAGGAATTGTAGTAAGTGCTTGAGATACAGCAGGAAAGAAATCAGAAAAAGTCTGTCTTCTCATGGAGCTTACATTCTAATGGATCAGCCAGATAATAAGTAGGTAGATAGAAAGACAGACAATACAAATTTGTCTAGTAATAAGTGCAATGAAAAAAATAAAACAAGGTAAAAGAATAAAGATTCACATGGAAGTGAGCTATGCATTCAGAATAGGTTTCTGTGAATGGTATAACATTTAGTCAGAAGCCTAAGAGAAGTGAAGAAACAAGCCTTCTTTGACCTCTAAGAGAACATTCTAGGTAGAGGCAACAAGTGCAAAACCCCTGATGCTTGATGTGCCAGTAGGACTGGTGCACAGTGAGTGGGGGCATGATAGAATAAAAAAACTGAAGAGAGTTCTAGGGGCCAGATCATGCAGGCCTTATATAGAGGTTATGTTATGACTGTGGATGCAGTAAGAAATTACCCCAAAACTCAGTGACTTAAAACAGCAAATATTTATCATCTCACAATTTCTGTGGGCCCAGAATCTGGTTGTTGATTACATGGGTGCATTTGTCTCAGGTCTCTCAAAAGCCTGCAATCAAGATGTTAGCCAATGTCACAGCCTCCGTGGAAGGCTTTACTGGAGAAGGATCCATTTCTAGTGCTTATTTACCTGGTTTTTCACATCCTCACTAGTGTTAAATTGAGGTTCTCAGTCTTGTTTACTGTGAGCTGGGATCCTCCCTCAGTTCCTTGATATGTGGGCATCTCAATAGGGCATCTCCCACATGTGATCTCCGTTCAGAGCATGTGAGCAAAAGAGACAGCACCCAAGATGGAAGGCAAAACCTTCTTGCAACCTAATCTCAGAAGTGACATCCCATTACTTTTGCCCTATTCTATTCATTATAAATGAGTTACTAAGTTCAGTGTATGATCAAAGGGAGAGGGAAACATGAGATCATGAATACTAAGAGGCAAGGATCATAGAGATTAGTATCAAAGATGCTTTTCCAGTGGTAAGAGAAAGTTACTCAAGAATTTTGAAAAGAGGAATGAAAGGATCTGACTTCCATTTTCAAAGGATGTCCCTAGTTAACAGCGAGAAAGGTAGAAGCAAGGTAACATACTAGGCTCCTAGTGAGAGAAAATGGTGGCTTATACGAGAGTGGTGAGAAATTGTTTCTTTATGGTATTTGTTGAATTTAGAGCTGAAAAGATTTTCTGGAAGATGGGATGTATATTGTGAGAGAAGGAAAATCAAGAATGAATATATTATTGATCAAAGCAATGGTAGTTCTATTTACAAAATGAGGGTAAAGGAGAGAACATATGACTTCTTTGGTGTTTTTGTTGTTGCTTATAAAAATAAAAAATAAAAAATCAGTCAACTAATTTTAGTCCTGAAACATGAAGAATTCATTGTTACCATAGCTATTTTTATCTTTTTCCTCACAAATTTAATGAACTTATTATGTAGTGATATGGTCATATCAGTAAAGTGAAATTGAATCTAAGGCATTTTCCAAAAATTTCTTATCTTTTGAAAATTTAAAATAACATTAAAACTCATTTTTGTTAGTGTAAACTACCCTATAAGTAAATTATACATTTTACCATCAGAAAATATATTTCATAATTATGTTGGTGCTTTTTAGTCCTAGAGAGAAATACATATACATTGTTCTTTCCAGTATAAAGGAACCATAAAGGAAATATTTTCACACTATTTTCAGCTTTGCCATTACCTTCACAGATTTTATCCATATGAACTTGTGCAATTCTCTCAGAACAAACCAACTTTTTCAGGTTTTTCATATGCTAACATTTAGAATCAAAACTAAATACTTCACCATACAAGTTCAAAAAAGGATCAAAGATTCTGATCAATTTTTCCAATAAAGGACATTTCCAGCAGTGTAGATCAAAGGGATAGATTGAATATAATTTTATGAAAAAAAAATCAAATACAGCTGCAGTCCAGTTAAATAATAGTGTAGCTATTAAACTATAATTCATAGGATAAGATTCTAGTTTCATTACACTTGTTGGTTATTCAGAAAAATAAAATCTTATTTAAAACATTTGCCGTTTTAATGAATATGAAAATTTATAATTGAGACTTCTAAAATGTAGAAATTTGAAAGGGGTAGATCTAAAAGTTTCCCCCTGACAAATTCCAAAATTAGTTATTTGTAAAGATTGTATTTATCTTCTCTACTAGAATTGTTAGAAGATATGAAAAATATTTAAATATAAAGAAAATAAAATGAGAAATCTTGAGCTGTGACTATAGTGCTATTGACTCAAGATATAGTAATGTCATCAATATGGTGACATAAGATATCCCCTGGAAAAAACTTCCCCAGAGATTCAGCAAATAAAAGGACAAATCTCATTTGCTTAGAACTCTGGAGGACAGTAGAGACTGAAGAACTCCACAAATGCTGAAACAAGGAAAAGAAAAAAATATTAAGTAAGAAACTTCCATCCCAGACCACCAGTCCACTTCCCTCTCTCACACTCAGTCTTTCACAGCTTGGGAGATAATCAGAGATAGCAGTCTGGATACCTCCCACATCTCACTGGGGACATAGAATATAGAGCTACCCACAGCAGCAGAGTTGGAGCCTAATGCCTATCCAGGAACAGGAACACAAGTCCTCAGAGACCAAGGGCAGAACACAAGCCATTGAGGAGTGCTGTATTCTAAATGTACTGGGGGGGGATGAAAAGAGAGAGAGAGACCATGGTAAAATTGCGTCCAACATCAATACAGTTTATGTTGGATGGACAACATAAATGCAAAACAGATTTTCTGGAGTGACCCACATTTCTGGATTGACCCCAGCTGGCTCCTTAGGGTGGGATATCCTAACAGGGAAGTAACTGGAGACAGAAAAGACCCACAGAGATAAAAGGGGGGTTTAAAGTAAATTTCTGAAAGATAGAAGGATCCCAGAACTGAAAAGTATAAGGAAAATGGGGCATTGCGTGAGGGAGAGAATACAAATAATATACACTGGGGAGAAGATTCTCCACAAACAGACCAGATCAAGACTCCAAGAGAAAGAACAGAGGAAAGAAAGCTTTCTCCTGGAGTGAAACAATTATGCAATAAGTGCAATCTTAAAAACTGTACCACATATCCAGGGCAAGAATAAGATGAAGAAGAGCTGAGAAAATCTGATCAGATAAAAATGGGCTATTCTAAAAGTCTAGAATAAGTTACACCAAATGTTAAAGAACCATAACACAAAGCCAATCAACAACAAAACCTTAGAAAAGAGAGAAAACTGACCTTAAAATTAACTCATCAAGGTAATCAGATGTATAAACATCAGCAAAAAATTACAGCAATACTAAGAAACAGTAAGATATCGCTCAGTCTAGGGAACAAATTAAACTTCAGAAAAGACAAACAATTTGGAGCAACTAATCAATGTTCAAACATATCTCCTAAATCAACTTAAAGAGATAAATGATATTAAGAAAATAATGTGTGAGGATAGAGAAGATTTTGCAAGTATAAAAAGAAACATAACAAAAATTATGGTGAAGAAAGTCACAATAGTAGAGAGCAAAAATACCCTAGAGGCATACAAGAGCAGATTTGAACAGGCAGAAGGAAGAATCGTGAAATAGAAGGTAAGACAAATGAAATCATACAGAACAGATAGAGAAAAGAATAGAAAGAATTAAGTAGCATCTCAAGGATAGGAGCGACAGCACAACGTACACAAACATATATGCCATGGGTGTCCCAGAAGGAGACAAGAAAGGAAAAGGAGCAGAAAGAATATTTGAGGAAATAATGTCTCAAATTTTCCCAACTCTTATGAAACTCAAAAATATACATGTCCAAGAAGTGCTACATACTCCAAAAAAAATAAATCCTAATACACATACTAATCAGAATGTCAAATGCCAAAGATAAGGAGAGAATTATGAAAGCAGCAAGAGGAAAGTGATTCAGCACATACAAGGAATCTTCAATAAGACTAACTGTTGATGTCTCATCAGAAACCATGAAGGTAAGAAGGCAGTAGTATAATATATTTAAGGTATTGAAAGAGATAAAAACTGCCAGCCAAAAATTATTTACCTGGCAAAACTGTATTTCAAAAACGAGGGAGAGTTTTAAATATTCACTGATAAATATAAACTGAGAGAGTGTGTCAACAAAAAACCTGCCTTACAAAAAATATTAAAGAGAGCTCTGCAAGTTGAAAGAAAAGGGCAGGAGAGAGTGGCTTGCAGTAGTGTGAAGAAATGAAGATTATCAGGAAGGGTAAGTGCAAAACCTATTAGTACTGTGTCCTTAATACACAAATCCACTCCTTAATTCCCATAAGAATCTGAATACAACTAAACAAGAAAAAGACATATTTCCTGATAATGGGTGTACAAAATATAAAGTGGTAAAGTGAGATAGAAAACAACATAAAGGGGAACAAAAGGAAATGGGAGCAGAGAACATGTATGCTATTGAAACTAAGTTGGTATTTATTCAAATTAGTAGGTTTAGATGTTGGTTGTATAATATAAACCCCAGGGTAACTATAAAGAAAATATTTTAAAATACACAGAAACCAAAATGAAAAAGGAATCAGTCAGATACAACACAAAAGAACAATTATACAGAAAAGGAAGTTGCAAGAAAGGAAAAGAAAGACAAAGAAAAGATGTGACATATAAAATCCAAAAGGCAAAATGGCTGAAGTAAATCCTGCCTTTACAGTAGTAACAATGAATGTTAATGGATTAAACTTCCCAATGAACAGACACAGATCAGCAGAATGTATAAAAAGCATGATCCAACAATAGGTTGTTTAAAAGAGACTCACCTTAGATCCAAAAACACAAATGGGTTGAAAGTGAAAGGATGGAAAAAGATACTCTATGCAAATAGTAACAAAAATATCTAGGATAGCTATACTAATATCAGACAAAATAAACTTTAAGTCAAAAGCTGTTATAAGAGACATAGAAGGACACTATGTATTAATAAAAGCGGCAATCCACCAAGAAGAAATTACAATTATAAGTATTTATGTACCAACCTTGGTGCCCCAAAATATATGAGGCAAACAATAGCAAAACTGAAGGGAGAAATAGACACCTCTACAATAAGAGTTGGAGACTTCAAAACACCATTCATCTACCTAAAGAGCATCTAGACAGAAGATGAATAAGGAAACAAAGAACTTCAACAATATGAGACATGAACTAGACCTAACAGAAATACATAGAACATTGCACACCCAAACAGTTGGTTATACATTCTTCTCAAGTGCACATGGATAATTCTCCAGGATAGACCACATGTTGGGTAACAAAACAAGTCTCAATATATTTTAAAAGATTGAAATTATACAAAACATCTTATCTGACTATAATGGAGTGAAGTGGAAATCAATAGCAGGTGAAGAGATAGAAAATCCACAAATTTAGAGAAGTTAAATAACACGCTCTTATACAATCAGTGTATCAATGAAGAAAGTGCAAGGAATTTAGTAAATATCTGGAGAGGAATGAAAAAGAGAACAAAACATATCAAAACTTATCAGCTGCAGTGAAGTCAGTGCTGAGAAAGAAATTTATAACACTAAATGCTTAAATTACCAAAGAAGAAAGAGCTAAAATCAAAGACTTAACTGCACACCTGGAGGAAATAGAAAAAGTACAGCAAACTAATCCCAAAGCAAGCAGAAAGAAAGAAATAACAAAAATTAGAGCAGAAATAAATGAAATAGAGAATAAAAACAATAGAAAGATTAACAAAACTAAATGCTGGTTCTTATAAAAGACCAATAAAATTCACAAACTGCTAGCTAGATTGACAAAAAAGGAGAGAAGATGCAAATAAATAAAATTAGAAGAGAGAGGGGGGCATTACTACTGGCCCCACAGAAATAAAAAAGATCATAAGAACTCTAAATAATTGCATGTCAACAAATTAGACAACCTAGATTAAATGGACAAATATCTAGAAATACATGAGAAACTAACACTGATGCTAGAAGAACTCAACAGACCAATCATAAGTAAAGAGATTGAATCAGTCATAAAAAACCTCCCAATAAAGAAAAGCTCAGGACTAAACAGCTTCACAGGTAAATTCTACCAATGATTCCAAGAAGAATGAATACCAGGGTAACAGACGTGGCTCAAGCAATTGGGCTCCCGTGTACCACAGGGGAGGTCCCAGGTTCATTTCCCAGGGCCTCCTGGTGAAAGTGAGCTGGCCCGCACAGGGAGCTGGCACAACAAAAAGAGACAAAGAGGAGAGACAATGAGAGACACAACAAAACTGGGAGCTGAGATGGCTTAAGTGATTGACTGCCTCTCTCCCACATCAGAGGTCCAAGGATCAGTTCCCAGTGCCTCCTAAACAGAAGACAAGAAGAGAAGACAAGCAGACCCAGAGAGCACACAGAGAATGGACACAGAGAGCAAGACAGTGAGCACAAAAACAACAAGGGGGGTGGGGATAAATAAATAAAATAAATCTTAAAAAAAAAAAAAAAATGAATACCAATCTTGTTCAAACTAATCCCAAAGTTGAAGAGGGGGGAATACAATCTAACTCATTCTATGAGGCCAGCATCACCCTAATACAATGCCAGATAAAGATACTACAAGAAAAGAAAATTACAGATCAATTTCTCCTATAAATATAGATGCAAAAATACTCAACAAAATACATGCAAATGGAATCCAACAGCAGTAAGCCAGACACAAAAGGACAAATATTGTATGATCTCACTAATATGAACTAATTATAATATGCAAACTCATAAAGTTACAATCTAGGATATAGGTTACCAGGAGAAAGATTGAGGCCAGAGAATGGGAATTTGATGCTTAATTTGTACAGAATTTCTATTTAGGATGATTGTAAAGATTTGGAAATGAATGGTAGTGATGGTAGCACAATATTGTGATTGTAATTAACAGCACCGAATTATCTAGTTGAATGTGGTTAAAAGGGTAACTTTAGGTTGTATATGTTTCTAGAATAAAAATTAAAAGATAAAATATAGGACTGTATAACACAGTGAACCTTCTTGCAGACAATGGACTATAGTTAATAGTACAAGTATAAGAATGTTCTTTCATGAATTATAACAATTGTATGACATTTATATAAGGTGTTAATAATAGGGTGGTATATGGGAAAATAGAGTTAATGTAAAAAATGGACATAGCTAATAGGACTAATTTAATAATCTTTAATCAATTGTAGCAAAGATAAATACTGTTAAAAAATAGTACAATTACAAAAAACTGCTATCATCAATTGTAACAAATGTTCCACCCCAATACAAGGTGTTAGTGGGAGGGTAGTGTTGGGAATTCTGTATTTTGTGTAAGATTGTTCTGTAAACCCACAACTGATCTAATAAAAAAGTAATAATAAAATGAAAGAAAATAACATTATAACTGGTTCATTTGTTTTTCTGAACTAGTAGATTAAAAGTTTGTTTCCCATAACCCCCAAAAAGGAATTAACTTGGGAGAGTGGGAACGAAGGTGGTAGCAAAGAAGGAAATAGAATTAGAGTGCTAAATTAATTTCTTTTCATACTATTCTTCCTCCCCTTCCATGGTAGATGAAAGCATGAGTACTGGCTTTTTATCTAAACAGAAGCAAAGTTCAAATAAGTCATTTCTATTGGGATTTTCAGAGTAATATTGGAGATACGAAAGAATGTGAATAAGGGCTAATACTCTTGATGCAGTGCTGAAACTCCAAAATCTTTGACTATTAATAAAATGTAAAGAAAATACAAATCCTTAAAGATGTGATACATATGATTCTGAATTATCTGCTAAATTTAGAAAATGTAAGTTGTTTACCCTTATATTTTTTCTGGATCCAATAGAACCTTGAATTCCCATTGATAATTTCCATTATCCCTGTCCCCACCAAAAGCCAGCATCAGTATCAGTGCTATCTCTGAGATCAACAGTGATAATAAATAAGTACTCAAGAAATAAATATATATTTAACCATATGGGTAAGATACTTTACTCTGCATGAGTCTTTTAAGGTATTTATACTTATGCCATACAATTGAATATTAAGATTATTATTCCTAGATATCAATTTAGCATCCTGTTCTTGTAAGTAAAGCACATGTACTTCCTAAATTACTCTTCTTTTCGACACTGACAGTTCCAGATTGTTTAAAAATACCTCAGTAATATAGCTGCTGACCTGGCAATAAAACAGAGATGCAGGGAAAGTGTTGGTCATTAAAACACAGCTAAAAGGGATCCTAAGAGCAAAGTTAGGTGGGAAGGCACTGGATGAAGAATTCTCAATACATTAAGTTGCTTCCAAATAGAAAACTATCCACAATATCTTAAAACACCATGATTACAAATAGTCTATAAAACAATTCAGGCTAAAAAAGAATAAGTATCCTGAAAATGCACACATTTTTTCCAACCTAAAAAGTTTTTTGATGTCCATTAGACATACTCTTAGAAGGGCTTTATTTCAAGAACTTATATAGATCTTATAATGAGACTATAATTGGGACTTTTGATGTTGAATTAGCTATTTACTGCTGTATAACAAATTACCCCAAAATTCTAATGGCCTAAAACAACAAATACATTATTGTATAGTTTCTGAAGGTCAGAAGTCTGGGAGTGGTTTTAGCTAACTTTTACTCATTCTTCAGAACTGAGTTTACATGATACCATCTCGTAGAAGCCTTACCTAATCCCTAAGACTGAAGTAACTTACCTCATTCCACGTTCCTTATGCCTACTTTTCATCAAATCACATCATGTATTAGACTGTACCATAATTCATATTAACTTGACTTTCTCAACACTCAACTGTAAGCTTCTCCAGGACAGGAGCTGTGTCTTAATGATTATATTTATAGAACCTTGCACAATGGCTGTCTTAAAAGGGCCTCTCAGTATTTCTTGAGTGGCTCAAAAGAATTAATTAATCTGGTTTCAAGTAATAAGGCAGGAATGTCAACATGGGAACACCAAAGTACCACTTGGTTGCAAACAATGATTCTATAATTTATTTTTATTTATCACTGAAATTATAACTGAATAATGTAATCTTCACCAAGGACACTAGAAATGTTGTGCAGGCATTACCTGGTTGAGAAAGCTTGAAAATAGCCAAAGAAGTATTAGTAGTTTAAAATTTAGACAAATTTGAGGTTGGTGAAAAATTAGACCAAATTACTGTCAAAGACTGTGAAGGGTCTGAAATTTTACTTTCAGTTAGCCCATCACAGTTACAGAGGGAGAGAACCTAAATTAACAACATGAAAATGGAAAAGTCATTAGAGATATTATAGCCATTAAAATTATAATGGGGAATATTTTGAACAACTTTATGCAAATAAATTTGACAATTAAGATGAAATGATCAATTTCATCTAACACAAAAAGAAATAGAAAATATAAAGACACATAGGTGTTGAAGAACTTAATATCAGTATTTTCCCATAAACAACTCTAGAACCAGATAGCTTTGCTATTGAATTCTACCAAATATTACAAGAAGAAATAATACCTATATAAACATCTTTCAGAAAATAGTGCAAGATGGAACATTTCTAAACACATTTTAAGAAACCAGAATAATGCTGATAACAAATTATGGTGAAAATATTACAAGAAAAAATACAGGCCAATATCTCTCATGAACACAGAGGTAATAATCCATAATAATATATTTATGAATTCAATGCAACCATATATAAAAAGAAAAATATGTCATGAACAAGTGGGATTTATCCCAGAAATTTAGGTTGGTTTATCATTTAAAAATCAATGTAACATGATATATTTACAGAATAAAAAAGAAGAAACATAAGACTATATCAATAAGGGTATTTGACAATTTACAATATCTATACATCATTTAAAAAATCATCAAACTAAGAATAGAAGGAAATTTCCTCAATATGATAGAGGGCATTTATGTAAAGCCTAATGCTAAAATCATCCTTAATGATGAAGCCCTTTTTCCTACTATTGGAAAGACCAAGATATTCACTCCCAGCACTTCTATTCAGCGTTGTCCTAGATGCCCTAGCCAGTACAATAAAGCAAAAACTGTTTAAAAATAAATGAAAAGCATAAAAATTAGAAAATTAGAATTAAAATAGTCATTATTTTAAGACAATATGATTGTGTATATTAAAAAACCCTATAGAATCTACAAAATAAAATTACTAGGGCTAATGTATGAATTGGAAAAGGACACAGGACTCAAAATAAACAGATAAAAATCAACTGTATTTTTATTTACTATCAATAAACAATACCATTAATACTTTTTAAAATATTGGAAATCAATCCAATGAAATATGACCGACACTTTTATACTGAAAAATAGAAAACATTTCTTAAACCTAGATAAATGGAGAGACTTACCATGTCCATGGATTGGAAGATTGAATAGCTTAAGATAGCCCTGTGGATTCATCACAATCAATAGCAAAATCCTAGCAGGATTTCTTAAAGATATTGGCAAACTGATTCTAAAATTTAAATGAAAATATTTTTTTAAAACTATAATAGAAAATCATCTAGAAAAAAATTGAACAGTTAGGAAAATTACACCAGCTGATTTCAAAACTTACAAAAGCTATGGTAATCAAGAGAGTATGATATTGGTATAATATAGGCAAAAATACAAATGAAGAAAATAAAGAGTTCAGAAATAGACTCACAAGAACAAGGTTCATAAGTACAAGCATCAATATCAAGGGCCTGGTACATAAGTCCCCTCTCCTTTGCTAGGAACTGCCCATGTACTCCAGAGATTCTCGCCACTCTAGGAGAGAATGTAACAGGACTCACCAGGATGGGAATTCAATATTCTGTCGGTTATTCTGGGATCTTCACTCCGCAAGAGCACATGAACACACACACTCCAGAGAGGCATGCCCCAGCTGCACCCACACATACATCCCACCAGCACCTTCACCCCAGACCAGTGATCCTCCCCACCACAGTTGCAACCCCTCTGTAACCCAAAACCTCCCCCAAAACAAAGCCAACAGAAAATTAACAATAATAAAATAAAATAATTATACAAGAAAAACAAAAAAAATTTTTTTAATATTTGGCATTGTGCTTTTAATCACTGTAAGATCTCTTATCTTTCATGTATATTGACAATTTCTTCTGTATGGCTCCCCCAATGTCTTAATTTTTTTTTTCACTTTATTTTCTGAGAAGTTTAAAGTTACAGAAAAGTCACCTCCTTGGCACCAAGGGATTAATACCAAGTACCAACTAATGATGCATTTGGAGAAAGACCTAGGCCAAAAGGAAGAAATATTAAATGCAAATGAGTTTTTATGGCCAAGAGATTTCAAAGTGAGTCAGGAGGTCATTCCAGAGGTTAAGTTTAAGCACATCTCAGCAAGATCTCACTGTCTGCCACAGTAAACAGTGCCTCACATAGGGGTTCTCTTGGGGGCTCTAGAGACATCTAGACACTTTAGGCAGGGCAGACAACCCCAGGAAATCAGCACCTGTCAGTGGGTCTTACCTTGGAATATATGATAACCCATCTCCCCCAATGTATCAGAGTTAGACTCATTTATAATTTTCTTACACATAGTTCTTCTATCCCATTTATTTTAACCTATAATAATTAGCAATATACCAGTTAAATATATGTCCTAGAGACTTAAGACTTCTGACTGTTCATATGCCGGTTGAGCCCTGAATCTCAGCAGAGTTGCAGCCAACACCTACTCTCCAGTTCTTCAGACTCACTCAGGACAACTACAAAAGGATGATGATGGACAACTCCCAACCCAAGAAGCAGAGAGTATCTTCAACTGCAGCAAGACAGTTTCATCCATCTGCCTCATGGGATCTAAGTCCCCTCTCAATTGGAAGCAAAGGGGACGTCACCATCACAATCCTCAAGATAGTGGAACGAACAAACATAAGGGGAGAATGCAACTATGGACTAAACTAAACTTATTATTCTAGTACTGGAAAATTATAATATTGATATAAACACAGTGGTCACCAGAGGTTCTGAGGGAATCATTCTGCATGATATTACAATGACGGATGCCAGCCATTATACATTTTGTCAAAACCTACAAAATTGTGTGGTGCACAGTGTAAAACTTCTTTAAAAATAAAACATTTCCACTAAAAAAAATAAAAGACTCACATTTATCTGGTCAATATCTAAATAAATTAAGAAATCAAAGTGTTTTTTTAAGGAGTATTGCTGAAACACATAAATATCCATAAGGAAAATATGAAACTAGACTGCTATTTTATATCATAACAAAAATTAATTTGGGATGAATCATAGGCCTAAATTGAAAACCCAGAAACATAAAGCTTCTCAAATAATTCATACACTTATATTTTCATGGCCTTCAAGTAAGCAAAGATTTCTTGATCATGACATAAACATTAATCATAAAAGAAGTTTATTGATAAATTGGAAAAACTTCTTCTAATGCAGTGATTCCATTAAAATATTAATGGGTAAGCCACGGACTGGGAGAAATCTTTACAACACATATATATAACAAAACATTTATATCCAGAACATATAAAGAACTCCTATAAAAAAAAATAAAATAAAAAGCAACCCTATTTTTAAAAAGTGGAAAATTATTTCAGAAACAATTTTCAAAAATTTTTCAAAGGACAAGAACCACATGAAAAGGCACTCAATATCATTGTGATCAGGGAAATACAAATTAAAATGAAAACCACTGAAATACATTTTCACACCTACTAGAACGTCAAAATTAAAATAAATAAATTAGATAGATAGGCAGGCAAATAGATGACAGGTAGATAGGTAGGTAGATAGATAGATAGATAGATAGATAGATAGATAGATAGATAGATAGATATGGATGAGTGGACTATATTAAATATAGGGCCGAAATGTACAAAAATTGGAACTTTCATAAATTGTTGAATTGTAAAATGGAAACCAATTTTTTTGGCAGTTTCTTATTAAAGTTAAACATACATCTACTTTACAAAACAGCAATTCCACTCCTAGGTATTAACATAAAAGTAATTAAAGTATATATGAATTGTGTCTCTAGTACAAAAGTATACAAAACAATTTTATTCATAATAACCAATATCAGGAAACAATCCAAAAGTCTACTGATATTAAAATGGATAAATTGGGATATTTTCATGAAATGGAATAGTACTGAAATGTAAAAGAATGAACTACCAAAACACACAACAACCTCAAAAATGTTATGGTAAGTGAAAAAGTCAGACGCAAAAGAATACTTTTAGTACAATTCCTTTTACAGGCAATCCAAGAATTACAAAACTGATCTCTAGTAACAGAAGTCAGAAAATGGTTGCTTAGGGAAGGGCATTTGAATCTAACAAGAAAAGGACATGAGGGGATTTTCTGAGGCAATAAAAATGGTCCATATATTGTTTTGTATTATGATTACAGCAGTTTATAAAATTGCCAAAATACATCAAATTGAACACTTAAGATCTGTGCATTTTATTGTATGCCAAATATATATCAATTAAAGCAATCAAATTTACTTTATCCCTGAACTTTATTTTCTGCTATAATTTTCTTTCTCAATAAATGAGAGAATAGCCAAACAGCTGCTTTAACTCAAAATCTTAGAGATAGTTTTGAATCCACCCTCTATAATCCCTATTTCCAATCATCAAATCTTCTTAAATCTATCTTATAAATAACCTGTTAAATCCATCTATACCTTTCCATTAGATTGCCAGCAGCTTTTCCCAGCTATCATCACATTGCCTTCAGACACATAGTCTTCTAACTGGTCTCTACGCCTCTACTATGCCTTTTGTCTTCTTGCAACCTACTCTCCACTATTATATATGATGATCATTTATAAATACAAATGTATTTAAATATTTAAGAGTTTCTTGTCGATCTTTCAAAAATAGCAAAATTTAATATTTTCTACAAATCCTTACATATCTACAGACTAAAATTTTTCTTGTAATACTTCTATAAAGGTCAAGCAATAGCCTGGCCTCACATATACATAATAACAGAATCAATAATATGAACAATTTATTGACTTCCAACTTTTTGTCAGTAACTCACCAGGTACTTATTTACATAATCTCTAATTTTAATAATTTCCAAAGGAAACAGAAGTTTAGATGGGTTGATAACTTCCAGAAAGCTAAGTTCTTGTGTTGTGAAGCTGAAATTTAAATTCAGGCCTGTCTGATTCCAAAGTCTGTCTTTTGAATTTTAATGATGAGACTGGGAACTGTGTTCGTAGATCTTTGGCTGTATAGAGCTGTGATTTATATGGCTGTGTATGATAATTACAGAAGCTATACTAGCTGGGTCAATACCAACTATTTTTCTTATGATTCTCACTGATGGGCTCCCAATAAATAATACCTGCATGGGACCTCCCCAATGATAGGGTTTGTAGGTGGGTCAATTTATGTGTTTCCTTTGGTAAATCATCCTAATAATAGAAGAAGTAACACATGGAGGCTGCCAAAAGGCAGCATAGCTCACATAATTTATTAGACAACCACAAAAGAATATTTTTTAAAGTCAAGAAAGTAGCTATGGAAATAGCACTTACGATCAATTTGGGGGAAAGCAATGTGGAAGGGAAGCCCCTGAAATATTTTTCAACACCTAATTAAGTGTGTAAAGGTTTGAGGTCATTTGCAGGCATCTTTATGGGATCCCTCTCTTTAATTTCATATACCTTACCATTTAATCCCCACCTTCAATAAAAACAAATAGAAAACAGACCACAGAAACAACAGTAATATAAAATACCCATACTAGGCACTTGAGAGACATCGAGAAAAACATGCTCAAAGAAATACAATCACCACTGTGCACTAAAAGTATAAAAGATCTTTTATGCTTTTTTAGAATGTGCTGAAGGTGAGAGGCAATTTTCCGTAATAATGAAATGTATCTCAGTCATTCTGGGGGACTGATTTCTTTTTCTCACTTATGCTTTCACATAAATCTTTGTGCAAAGTGAGAGCGTAAAAAAAGGAGGTTGGTGTGAGATGGTTTATGAGCTGAGTTGAGGCATTTCATGTTGTGGCCAAGAGAAAATAGTATACTAGCAGACAGTGGTGGTGTATAGGATACTGTTAGTAACTTGATTCAGTGTGTTCATGTTCAATTTAACCTTCAAAACTTGGAGAGAAGTTTAAAATGCAACATATGTAAAAGTATTCCAGTTGATACAATATCACTTTGGCAGACCTATGCCTACACTATTGTCCATAGCTTATCCTAACCAAACATCTCTGCAGGTCCTGTGTAGTAGATATTTTGGAGGGCAGAGTCACAATGAATTGACAGAGGTCTAATGGCACCACGTACTTTACTAACTTCCCCCTTTTGATAACATATTCATCTGTGTTGTCAGAGTCTTCTTCTGATTTTCACTAAAAGTAACTGGCAAAGGGTTTTGTTACAGAAAAGAACATGTAGATATTTTTTTGAGAAAGCAAATGAATAGTATACCTTCTTTCAATGAGGAGATTCTATTCTAAACTGAGTAAACTATTGTTACAAGAAGTCACCAATTGCACTGCTCTGTGGAAACATATTTCATTAAGAGAATGTAAATGTCTTATATTTGCACTAAAGATGGTTTATGAAGCCAGCAATGTTTCTCTATAAGGTAAGTGTGACACTCTAGGAACATATTACTCAGATTGAATCATTCATTCTCCAATATGCAACAAAATACTTACATACAGAGAGTGAAAAGTTTTCAACAGAGTTGAACAATGCCATCCCGTTCATTTCAAGGTGCTACAGAATCAGATATGCAAAAGAGAGGGCTTTCCTAAGAAATGTCATAATAAATTGATTATTGACATAGGTCTTTTAAAAGTAGTTATTGTTTATATCTCTCAATGATGCTTATTAATATAAGCACATCCTAAAAGGATTTTCAAACAATTGCAATTGAGCACAAAAATTTCTCCTCATATTAGATTTCTGCATATCTACTTATCTTCCCAAATGTAATCATTAGAATGCATCATTTCACTATGTTAACATTTACCCATTGGTAAGTATTTTCTCTTCATTGTATATAATTAATTGGTGCTAATGAAGGCTGAGAAACTGGCATGAACCTTGGGAAAAAAAATCTTTGCTCTGAGTAAGGTTTTTACTCTTTTGCATATCTGATTCTGTAGCACCTTGAAATGAACGGGATGGCATTGTTCAACTCTGTTGAAAAGATATTAGGTAGCAACTAATATCTTTTTAAAAGAAGGCACTGCTTTCTTTGATAATAGTTGTATTAGTTGGGGTTCTCTAGGGAAACAGAACCAACAGGATATATCTGTAAATATTATGAGATTTTATAAAATTGTCTCACCTGATTATGGAAATGCATAAGTCCAAATTGCATAGGGCAGGCTGCAAGCTGGGAACTCTGATGAAGGTTTTTGATGAATTCTTCAAGGAGAAGCTGACTACTGAAATCATCACTTCCCTTGTCAAGGCCTTCAACTGATTGGATGAGATGTTTCTCATTGCTGAAGGCAATCTCCTCGGTTGATTGTAGATAAAACCAGCTATAGATGCAATCAAATTAATAATGGTTTAAATCCATGAAATGTCCTCACAATAATGATTAGGCCGGTGCTTGCTTGACCAAAACACCGGGCACAATTACCTGGCCAAGTTGATACATGAGCCTAACCATCACAATAGAGAAATATTGATAATTGATTATTGCTTATATATAAATATGAAAAGTACCTTTTAATTAAGAAATAGTTTTCCCTGAGAATCTCAGAGAACTATACAAAATATATCTAACCAGGATGACAAAAACTTTTTTTAAAATTTAAAGTGCTTACAAAACTTAGAGAAGAGGTGTGTGGACTTGAATTGAGCTGAGTTGAACTGAAATAAATTTGATATTTTATATCTTCATATAAAAATATAAGGTAGAGTGGAGACAAGTTACTTAATCAACTATAATGATAATTACATAGTACTTTTCATACAGTAACACCCCATACAACAAATATTATTTTTTATTCCTAATGCCAGGGAATGCTCATCAAGTTTAAAAGAAAGAATATAAACACAGAGAATTATTTCAAGTTGTGATCATTTCCTTTGATGTCTGCCTGGTTTGTGACATAGCCCAGTCAATATGAGACTGCAACGGTTCCTTACACAAGAGGAAGTTCTGTAACTTGTGAGGTTAAATGAAAACTCTAAAAGACCTGTATGGCTATCGTACCAATACCAAATGAACAGGTATCAAAGAATGTATTTAACTCATTAATAAAATGAAGTAACTAGTAAGATGCTATTAACAGTTCAAAGGAGAAATCAAAGGATCACAAATTCATGCGAAGTAAAGCAATGTTGAAATAAATTTACAAATGACTCAACACTGACTTTTCTCCACAGGGTGTTAGAGAATTGGGGGAGGAAATCAACTGAACCTGCACCTGACACATTTTGCCTGCAGGTTTATTGACAAGAATGATTCTTCGTGGCTAGCAGCTATCTACAGCGAGCAGAATTTTATAAAATAGTCCCAAAGTAATGAAAGGCTACAGTCAGTAACCCAGAAGGATATGATCATTAAACAATACCTAGTTTTCCATCAAAGATACTCAGTTGTCTTTTTGGTTTATTCCAAATTTCCTTGCATTAAATTTTCCTTGCTATTTAACTGCTATGTATTCTGGAGGTACCAATCCTAGACTATCCCTATGTGCTAGCAGTGGTCGGGTTGACTACAGTAGGTTCTCAGACTAGTCAGTGTTTGATAGAGAACTGTCAGAATGGTAGATTCAACTGTAAAATTTGTCTTTGGAGTTGCAGCTGATATACCATGATGATCATATTACTCAAATCATCAGAGACATGATTTCAGGACATATTAATCAGGCTTGTCTTGATGGTATAGGGAAAACTTTGTACTTCAATGGAAAATTATGCATTGTTTATAGCACATCCTTCTGAGTTTTCTGATTCTGACCATTTGGGACCTATTTTATAAAATAACCCTCATCTATTGACATGGAAATCTGTGGGAAAAACTTTCCACTCTCTAGAAAAGTCCATTTTGCCTTCATTTGTGCATTCATTTCAACACTCCGGTTAGTCTATATAAATATGTGCTTCTTTGACTTTTTCTTTGAACTGGTTGAACATCTTGCCAGTTTCCTTATTAATGAGTTAAATAAAATCTTTAACATATGCTCATTTTTTTTTCCATATGAGAATCATTTTACTTTTCCTTTGAAAAATTCTCTTTAAAACACCAGCCAAAAGTTATAGCATAGAAATTCATGGTAGCCAATTAAAAACATTGCTTTAATTATAGGTAAAATATATGGTATTTGCTGTATCCTTTTCTGTTAAGCCTAATGAATCACCACCCCCTTTAAAGACAAGAGAATTGCTTGTATGATGTCCAGAAGGAGTGATATAACACATTTGCTTTGAAATCACACAAATGTCAAAAGAAATCGCTATCTCTCAGTAATCCTCCGACTGGGGACGATTTGCTTATGTACCCCACTGGCTTGGTTTGCCAAGGCTGTTATGACAAATACCAAACATTGGTTGGCTTAAGCAACAGGAGCTGATTATCTCATGGTTTTGAAGGTGGAAATGCAACATCAAGGTATTGCTTCCTCCAGGGGTCTATCCCGCTCTTTGTGCTGGCTTCCCATAATCTTTGGTGTTCCTTCGCTTGCATCTCTGCCACAAGACATGTAGTATCCTTCTGCGGCTATCTCTGACAGATTGTGTCCAAATTTCCTTTCTTTATAAAACATCCAGTCCAATAGTTTAAGGTCACATCTTAAATAAAGATCCTACTTACAAATGGGTTAATACCTACAGGAATACAGATTAAGATTTGAACAAGTCTTTTGTGAGAGACATGAGTCCATTCCCAATGCCCACTTAATGTAGTGAGGAAATTAACTCTAGTTTATAATTAGGAAGAAGTGTGTTTGCAGTTGAACTATGTGAAAGTAGAACATATATATTAAAAGAAAAGTTCGTTATTTTACAAAGAGTGGTTTATAAAATGGAAATTCAGAACAAATAATGGTGTGTCAATACATTAATTACTTTTAAACTCTAATTTATGCCTTTTATTAGAGATACCAATAACTTTATTAAATAACTGAGATAAAAAAAAATAGATGTCTGTATCTGGCCAGTCTCATGCATAGGTGGGAGGTTGTTGACTGCATGATGGAATTAACTGACTGGTTTTTGCTTCTCCACCCAGAGATTTCCCCACTGATTCCTGAAATAAAATCCTTTAGTATCATTTTTTTTTTTTTTTTTTTTTTTTT